>CP092867.1:57584017-57625031 GCA_030710605.1 Cordylochernes scorpioides
TTTTTTTAAACCTTTTTTTTTTAAAGTAGAGCTTCATTAGGATTCCTTTTTTTTTTTAATACAAACTATTTCTTGTTAAAACCCGAGTTTCGAAGACCAATGAGAATAATGTATACCATTGTGAATTAACTATTTAGTGTAAATCTGAAATTTTAGTTATTACCAGGAGTAATAGGTGAAGGAAGGTGTAGGAAATCACAACTTAGAGGGGGGGCTATGTCTAAAACAACAAACCTAATAGGCATCCTATGGCTTGTGTTGGGTAATTCAGAAACCCTATAATCCCTGGCCTTCAGGTAGTAGCTTTGAAATAGGTTTCTAATGAGGACATGAAAGGTCAATCTTTCAGAGTAAAGTTGTGAAGTATAGGGACCCTAAGCCAGGGGTAGAAGTTAAGTAGGCCCAGACTGTAGTTGATCCTTGGAAAGCACTTGAGAATGTTAGTGTTGGGTAGTGAATCATAAACCCTATAAATCCATCTTTCAATAGAGTGCTGAGGTCGGACTACTGCAAAGGGGGCAGACGCACGAGGAAGTAAGAAGAAAGTGACTTCACCCACGGTGGCTAGGGGAATGACTCAATCCGCTTTTATGAGGTGTCACGTTTAATGGTTCTTTATTCGCCCTTATATTTGTGTATGTCTTTATAGAATTGTCGTGAAAAGTCGCTTAGTGTCGAGGCAAGGGCAGTTTTTGAAGTTACACTGATTTTTTTTGGTAGGTTAGCTTCCAGATTATTTAGAATTGTTAACAATTATTGTTAACAATCATTTATCGAGTATAAAGTATTAGTATATATAGAGCTTGTACAGAGGCATTTTCTTTTGAGTAACCTAGGGCTTTAGTTCCCAACTTGTTTTAATTTTATTATTTTATTTGATTTCACATTGTGTCCTGAAAGATGTTATCATTTGTTAGGATCTATTGATATAGATAAATGAGTATTTTGGCCTTTGTAGCAGCTTTCAACCTTAGTTTGTATGCGTACCGCGAATGATAGGGGGGAGGGTGTATGAATGAATTGGTGCAATGAATGTAGAAAAAGGTTAAAAACTATTATATTGTGAGCCCAAAATACATTAGAATAGGGTTAAAGGACTTTAATAGGATCGATTTTAATTTTATTTTACTTTTTATTTCGAATTTTGTTAGGACCGAGAAGCCTCAAACAGGACAACTACAACTCTATCTATTGTTAGGAAAATATTCGCTCCACTTTGTTAGGTCTCCTTTTAGAGGAGTGCAAATATTGATTTCTTTTATTAGGGTAATCAGTTACTCTATTTCATTTATATCAACTTGAATTTTAAGAGTCGTAGATAATGATCATATCTCGATTCTCAGACTGGAAGGTTGTGGGAGGTTATGATCAGACCAGAAAACCCACAAAACTTCTCCTCATTAGAGGAAACGAAGAGGTATAGATTGAATTTTATGCAGGATGGGGGATTTGTTTTAGCCATGCCGTATAGCCTGGGGTATAACGGCGCGACCTTGGGTAACCGATCTGACACCGTAGTTTCGACGCTTTTAGCGTGGCTGGAGCGAGGGTATTCCAGACGGGAGGTCCTGTAAGATTGGCATGTAGGCAGAGATTGCCCAGTTATTCTAGACGAAGTAGTTTCCGTCTATTGAATTTTTTGGTACCAGTTTGATCCCCCATAGCTAGCGGAAGTTTCTTCTAATAAAGGATTCGCCCTGCCATACGTTTTGTTGGAATGAATTCGAGCATAAGACCGATTCGAGAGGCAGAATAAGTAATTATTAGGACCTTCAACGAGTTTAAACTCGTTTCATGATAGGATAAGATTTTAAAGTATTAGTTAACTATAAGGACCGCGAACGAGACGCCAGAACGAGCCAATGAGTCAAAGTTTTAGAAGTGTTGTATTGAGGACAGTAGAATTAAGAGCAGTTATACAGGGAGTAGAATTCTGAAGGAATTTGTAAAAGAACCAAAATTTCAGATTGATAAAATTCAAATTTATAAGATGTAGATTTGTAGGATTCAGGTCAATGAATAGAGGGTATATTAGTAGATGAAAGTAATATGAATTTCTTGGAAGGGGGAGGTAGCTGAACTGTACACACCCCAGAGACAAGGTAAACGGAGTCACAAACAAAATAGTAGAAATTGATTAGTCGCTCTGCCAAAACAGAAAAATTCTCTTCATACGGTTGTCACCCTAGATTTAAATGGACTGTGTAGTTTAATAGAGGTCTGGGCTATGCTCCATTTGACCAAGATTCTAAATGACGTTCCCATCTGGGTTGAGAGAGTATTGGAATTTGAGGAATCTAACACACAAGAGAGAACCCACCCTCCAGTAGGATCGGGATAGACGAATATTACCCAGTGACCAACTCGTGATTCCAGACTGGATAAGATTGAAACTTAACTGAGATACTAAACCTTGAACCTTCAGCGCACAAATATACATTATGTTTACATTTTCTTTTTTCAATATGTTATTATTTTTATATCATATATATTATATTATAGTCATATACTATTCATTTCAACAATTTTATTTTGACATTCATGATATTAATATTTATATTAAATATTTAATTATATATATTTTGTCACCATATATAATCTTGTAGTAGTTTTCTTTTGTCATCTATCATGGGATGATTTTTATCACTTATATCTTAACATATTTAATCACTATCTACATGATATGTTTTTATTTCAATATATATGTTATACTCATCATATAACATGGAAGGATTCATTTTATCATTACATATTTCGTGCCTTATTTAATGATTACTTACATAATTTGTTTTCTGTAATTTTTATTTAGCAAAAGTCATCATGTCATAGGCTAATCATTATATACCAAGATATTTCTTTCAGCTAACTATAATTATCCTTTCCTTTGATTGTATATATATATAACTATACCACACGAATGTCTTGATTGGTACGAAAATAAAGATGCTGGCATGTTTTAGGAGTTGGACTAGTCAGTTATTTCTAAACGACTCCTTGGCGCCCAAAATTTTATATATAATATGTAATAGGGAAATGTTCTAACTGTATTGTTAGCAGAAAGAAGGTAGCAATGAATCCAGCACCACAAGAGGCAAGGATGGGGTTGAGAGGACTTACCACAAGGAGGGTCTACTCCTCAAGGCCAAAGAAGAAAGTGGAAGGGTGGTATATATACCCATGAATGGTAAGACAGATGACCTTGCTTACTTCCATACATATGATATGACTGTCCCCCATGAACTATTTTGATAACAGTGTTCTGACAGAATAATAGCACATAAAAACCCCTTTGCCAGGATGCGCAATGCCCACTAATGTTCGGAATAATAAACATCTAGAATGGCATACCATCATTTTGACTAGCCTTACCTTCCCTATAGGTTTCGGTACATCTGGCTTCACCTAGTAATGGAAAATGCATTTTGCTAGAAATGGGCCTGCTTTCATAGTAACTGATGAAAGGCAGATGAATATGAATAGCACAAACGCATTTGTCCATTACTTGGCAGGGGGAGGATTGTTGGGGCACGTTTTTTTTTGTAACCATACCCCAACAGAAGGCGTATGTATGATCAAATCAAATTGATACATGGCTTCCCTCCCACATAGACTTACAGACCATTTTTTTTTTGCCCAGAAACTTAGACACTTGGTGACACCAGACTTCCATGCCGAAAGCTGATTCCTGGTAAAGAAGAAGACATCCAGAGACATCCGAGCTGGAAACTGTTGTTTCATATGTACATATATTCCCCTCACCAAAAATTTAGGTAAAGGTGACCAGAAAAAAAAAAAAAGGAGAAAAATGGAGAAGGAAGATCTCTAAAGACTGAAACTTATAAAATATCCTTCCAGAGAAAGGAAAGCATCACATTACAGTCCAGGTAAAAAGGGCCTGGGTCAATTTTAGCCAAGACGGGGGGGCGATATATATACCATCCCGAGAAAAAGGGAGGATTATATTTCAACCCATGTGGAAAGAGAGGGGGGGGCTGGCGTCTGAAATTTTACACGATCGTCGTAGCTGTTGTTCTCTTTAGATTTTCTTGTTTTGGTAATACTATATATTCTATTTTGATGGAAGAGGCCTGGAGTCTGAAATCTTACACTAGTGCGTTCTATTTTGATGAGGCCTGGGGCGTCTATGAAATTGATACTGGAGCCGTTGGCCATTTTGATTGGTGTTGTTTTCGGCGAATGAAAATGGAGAGAGAGATGAATAAAAGGAGGTTCTTTGCCAAAAGGCAAGATTCGATCGGAGTCGCTCAGTGAGAAGGACGATTTTTAGACGGGCCTGAGACGTAGAGGAGACCAGACCTTGCCGCCGCTTTCGAGAGAAGGTAAGCCCCTTGCCATTATGGCTTAGCCCCCCTCTTTTTTTTTTTTTTCGAACAGAAGCTAATCTATTTAGATTCTGAATGGGCCCTAAAGGGCTTTAAGTGACTTAAAAGGAGTGTTAGGGTTCGTATATTTTGTCCCGCTAGAATAGATGGAGATCTAGGTTCCCCCCCCCCTTTTGTGTAGTAGACAACCTAGATTTCGCATGGGCCCTAAAGGGCTATAAAGTAACTTCAGGTCACCTCTATCTAAAAATTTTACTATGTAAATAGCATATCTCGTCAGTATAGACATGTTCCCAAATTTTAAGATATTTAAATAAATATCTAGAAAAATTTTCTTGTTTCCTCTGTTACCTATTTCATACATAATTTGCCTTATGGTACTACCCCCCACACCTTAATTTCACAAAGTGTACAAATTATAGAACAACCGACTCTGTTGAAATAGAGTTGTGTACTATATCTTTGCTGTGATATATTGACACAGCAACAGTTACAAAATTACGACTTTATTAGGGCTACTTTGAGGGTAATTATCTGTCAGGTTTTAGTGATGTTTGTACTTTTATGTGTTTCAGTGCGTTATTCCATCATATTTACCATTATACAACATTAAGGTCTTGCTGCGGGTTATATACATGGGGTTGTTGGCCTAAATTGCTATATATATATATACTTAAGTAAGGAAACTTTAATAAGTCACATCGTGTATCCTCCCTTTTCATCTATCCAAACCAGGGAACACATCAAAACATTTTGAAAAAAAGTGTTCCAATGGTATCAATTCACATTAATTAAATTATATATTACCACAGTATTTTATAAAAATATTGTCACATAGAAAATTAGGAAAGACAAACTTCAGGATGACATGGCAATTTATATTTAAGGCAAGCACAAATAAAATTTTCTAAAATACCAGAGAGGCAATGAGGGAAGTATACAGAGTATCAAAATGTAAATTAATAATCTGTTCATAAAATATACTAAATATTTTATACATAGTTCCTTCCTTATAGGAGCTGTGACTCACAGCTTGCTACTGAAATGAGCTAACATGTTTCTGTCAAGGATTCCCTCAGAGTCTTGGAAGTTTGTCCCTAGTACCTTTGTGTCTTTTTCTTCTTTCTTATCTCCACTCAATCATATTCGGGTATAAAGCTTGTAAAGTTTGAGACTTTTTGACAACCATCATGACTGGGTGAAGTAGAATGCGTTTGCCTTTGTCATTAAGAGTGGGAGCACTACTCAGTAGCAGGCCGACTTAGCTCCAAAAGAAATGGCCGCCTCTGACATGAGGAACAGACGCCATGTGCAGCCGCTCCTAACATGGAGTACAAACGCTGCTCATCCTGTATCCCTGGATTAGGAGCCCTTACAGGGTACTATCAGCTGGGCCAGCTGAACCCAGGTTTTTTAGTGAGCTTGTTACTGCTCCCCCTCCTCCTTTTTCATCTGGGCTTGGGACCAGCAAAGGCAGTCTTTTTCTTAAGGTGTGTAGAGTGGCTTTGTCGTCTTATCATCTATAGGTGAATGATCTTCTTGGAAGGGAGTCTTGACTTTGACATGGCGGTGGAATCCTGGAGTCAATCATGAAAAACATAGATCACAGCAGCCTTGGCCTCAAGGTCTGTTCAGCAAGCTTTGTCTTACCTAAACTACTCAGCATCTCCAGTAAAATGTCAGGTAGAAAATTAGGAAAGACAAACTTCAGGATGACATGACAATTTATTTAAGACAAATGAAATTTTATCTAAAGAGACAAAGGTCGCCTCTCCCGTCAAAATAGACGTCAATTTCTATATTTCATTCCATCTATATTTTAGCCATAGATTTGGCCCAGCCACTTTGCCAGCTAAACACCTCTTTGGCAGATTGTCAAGATTCCATTAGATCCCGTGTGGATCTCATGGAATAAAGTCCGCCCTAGACTGACGAGGGCCATTAGCCTGAAACCATGGTCTCTAGGTGGACGCTTTTCAGTTTGCCAAAGCTGGTGTTGTGGCTTTGTCACCGACCCAAGGCCGCTAGTTTGCGGCGATGGTCAATAGATGGCGTCTAGTTTTGACGTCTATTTTAACGGAAGAAGCCACCTTTATCTCTTTAGGTCAATATCCTCCCGGCAAAATTTCCATCTATAAATGAAATTTTCTAAAACACCGGAGAGGCAATGAGGAAAGTTTACTGAGTGTCAAAATTAATACTCTGTTCATAAATAAATATTTTGCTGCAATATAATTTTAATTATATATTTGGTTAGAAAAATGTCCACTGGCAGTAAATGTTGCTATAAAAAATCAGCTCACTTTAATTCAACACTTAACTAAATCAACCGAAAGCTCTGATCCCTTGGGGTGTCGAATTAAAGAGGTTACACTGTATCTAAATTCTTTCAATGTTTTTTGCTTATTAAAAAAAAAAATATATATATATATATGTATATACAGTAAAACCTCTTTAAAGGACACCTGTTTTCAGAGCAAAAGTGTCCTTTAGAAAGAAGTGTTCTCTTACCTCTTGATAATTAGTAATCAGTAATCCTCTCATGGAGGTTCTACTGTATATATAGATTTAATTTACTCTTGATTTTTAAAATAATTTTAATTTAAAAAAAATGATCTCTGAAAGAGACAAAGGGATTTGAATCTCCACTGGAACACCTCTGTGTTGGTTCACTAAGGTGAGAAACCACAAGACAGCCAGGCTGTGTACATTCCTGGGTTGCCACTACTACTTATTTTTACTTTCAGAGATTATGAACGTTGACGTATTTGATTCTTTTCAAAATAAAATCATTTTCTACTGCCCTTACTGCAATGATAAATTAATGGGAAGGCCTGGCTCATCAATGGTGAACCCTCCCAAGGGTTTATAAACTGGCACCACTGATGAGCCAGGCCTTAATGTATCATTGCAGTAAGGGCAGTAGACAATTATTGTGAAAAGAATCCTATATGCATATATAAAAAAAGTTTAAATTTCTTATAACAGATGGGGCCGCCGCACTAATGCATCAAGATTATAAATTGTTGTCCATCTTGATAAAACCCAAGTAACTGCTGGGGCACGTGCAACTAGAATTACCTTGGGTAGGGTTGATTGAACATGAAAACTCATATTTTGTATAAATAAATGAAACTTTCCTCTGCAAATATTTGGAACCTTATACAAAAGGTCGAATAAATAGTTTTATATGAATAAATAATCATGAAGTGCGGAAGAATTGTCTGCGTTTCAATTATTACAAATGGGACATTTTGCTCTAGTATTTTGGATTATTAGCATATCTAAAGGATTATACTACAAACTGAGGTACTGGTTATACACTCATGGACCAAACTTAAGGAAGTTGTACCTTTTAGCAGGTATATCGGGGTTCAGACAATAACTCTGAAAGATATTTGATACACAGTGACCTTTATTAAAGACACAAGAAATACCCAAGTGTGAACAAAATTGCCTCTATTTTCTTAAAAAAAAAAAAAAAAAAAGATGACTGGCAACATAAAAAAAGTCCACTTCCTTATGTTTTGTCCATGAATGTATATATATGAAATTCCATATTATTTTCTTATACATCTAATTCCTATTCAGTGGAATATTGCGGTAGTAACTTCATGGGTCCAGATTAAACTGCATCTTCATTATTAGCATGTTCCAAAGGGATATACACAAGGGTCACTCCAAAAGTTTTTGCAATCAATATTAAATAATTAAAATATAAAAAAAATATATTATACAATTAAAATCAACATGCATTTTTTAGCACCTTTGCAAGATTTTATCTGTGAGAACCAATTACCAAAGCACTTATACCAGTCATCTTCGTGGATGGAATTTACGGCATTGATAAAGGTTTGCAGTGCTTCATCATCAGTGTAAAATTGTATCCCTTTCAACAATAACTTAACTTTTGGAAATAAAAAAAAGTCATAAAATGCTAGGTCTGGTGAATATGGTGGATGAGTGACTAATTGGACACCAGAGTTGGCTAAAAAGTCTAATGTTGGGCTGAGGTGAGCGGTCTTGCATTGTCATGGTGAAGAAGTACTCCTCTAAGTTGAGCTCTTGGTCTGCTTTGCTTGATTTTTTCAAATACTGCTGGAAGGCATTTTGTTGTATACCAGTCACTATTAACTGTCTTTCGATCTTCTAACTTCACAATATCAATGAAACCACTTTTTATAAAAAAACAAGTGACCATTTGTTTTCCAACACTTTGAGCTGTGCGAACTTTCTTAGGAGGTGGTGATTTTGAAGAGCACCAAAGAGTAGATTGCTGTTTTGTTTCTAGATCAAAATTGTAAATCCAAGTTGTGTGACCTGTAATAATATTAAAAACAGCCTTTGATTTGCCTTCACATAAATTTTTTTCAACATGATATTACCCCATTAATACAACCAAGTTTTTGGTCTTCAATCAAGCTGTGAGATACCCATCTACTAACAAGTTTTCTGTAATTTAAATGATCATTAATGATGGTGTTGATTGCTGCCGATCCAATGCCCACTCATATATCTAACAACGGATACGTAATTCTTCGATCTTGTCTAAGTAAAAATCTTACCAGCTCAATTTTTTCTTGGGTCACTGCTGTTGGTGGTCGACCTGAACGAGGTTCATCTTCAAGGTTGGTTTTTCCAAATTTAAATTCATTAAACCAATTAAAAACTGTTCTAATAGAAGGAGCTTTATCTCCTAAAGATTTCATCAATCTTTCATGGGATTCTTTAGAAGTTAAATAACTTTCATAATCATAAAAGATCATGGTGCGTAAACTTTCTCTAGTCAACTCCATCGTGTCTGATGCAATGTTTAGAAATTACTGCTGCTGATGTAAACAAAGTCACGCCCTCTATGAGTCATTTTTGTTACTATTTTATGATAATGTTTATGTTAGGTAAAAATGCATGTAGATTTTAATGGTATAATTTATTTTTTAATATTTTAATTATTTAATATTGATTGCAAAAACCTTTGGAGTGACTCTTGTACATGTTGTATAGGCCATGATAATCATGGTGAGTAAAAGTTAGCAACTGCTTTTACTGTAAGTGTACCTACCATATGTCTACATATATGAAAAGCAGTTAGACTTTTGAACTTACAAGTGTGCCAAAGCACAGTTCGGTAGCCATTTGAGAATTTTTTTATTTGAAAAAGGTGACCAATGTGGAATTGGATCCCGGGTCGTAGCAGTCAAAGACCAAGGGTTTAGACCACCGACCTTCTTATGAGGACTAGTGAGGCAAGGAACAACTCCAATAAAATAATACTCCAGGATCTGTGGAAGTTTCCTCCAAGACTACAATATTGAACTAATGAAATATTTTATTGATGTGGTACCTAGACCATCTGTGGAAGTTCATCTGGCTTAGCTGGTACTCCAGGATTGTAGTCCTTATGGGCCAGTGTTCTGAACCGTAAATTGTGGAGGCGCACGATTGATTTGTGCATATTGACTGGGAATTTTTGTTTCTTACTTATGGATTTGTTGAAATTTGAAGTGGCTCGGTTGACCCAGGCCACCTTATGCCAGTATTCCTCAGTGTTGGGATCCATCTCATGCAGGGGAGGCGGAGGCTCCAGCCTGAGGTTCCACAGCCAGTCCGGGTACTCACTGTCTGGCTTGAGTTTGACAGGTTCCCCATCCTTGCGGTAGTTCAGCCCACACACATAATTCACCAGCTTCTCTGGGTCCGTCTCCACAGGGAGTCGCTTCTTCTTCACTTGCAGGATCATGGTGGTTCTGGCGGGTTTCTTGGCAGCTGTAACAAACAAACTGTTTAGGATTACGAGTAAAACAAAATTAAGTGAGTTCTTTGATAAGCATACTTGTATTCAACAAGATCTTTAAGAAATAAATATTGTTGGGATTTGACATGTGAAAACCACACAAAAATAATCATAGTTACAGTTTAACCTTTCTAATTCGACACCCCCAAGGGATTAAAGCTTTCAGTTATATAAAATTAGTTAGATGATTTCACCATAACATTCATTGCTAGTGGACATTTCTCTCTCTCTCTCTAGAATAAACAAATAAACAATAAAAATAATATTTTTGAAATATATTTTAATTAGTAATGTGAATTGGGAACATTGGAACTTTTTTTTATTTTTTTCAGAATGTTTCATGATTAAATTTTAAGTGTTGGATAAAATTGTATTAATAAAAATTGGAAAGATGAACAAATTTTGAAAATAAAGGATACAAGTGATTTCTAAAGTTTCAGTGCTGATATTGGCGACAACACATTGTAACAACACTAATTACAGTCACTGTGCCCCACATGCCAAAGTACGAGGTGTATTCAAAAAGTATCGCGACTTTTGTGTTTTTTTCAAAAATTATTTATTTATTCATGAATACCTATTTTGTCCCCTTCAAAGTAATCCCCATGAGATATTATACACTTGTGCCAATGGTTTTTCCAATCTTCGAAGCACTTCAAAAAATCAGTTTTTAAAATCTTTTTCAGCTCCTCCTTCGATTCCGTCTTTATCTCGTCAAGCGTAGCGTAACGTCGTCCTTTCATGGGCCTCTTCAGTTTAGGGAACAAGAAAAAGTCACAGGGGGCCAGATCTGGGGAATACGGTGGCTGCGGCATCATTAGTGTGTTGTTTTTGGCCAAAAAGTCGTGCACAAGCAACAATGTGTGAGCAGGGGCGTTATCGTGGTGCAAAAGCCAATTTTTGTTCTTCCACAAATCCGGGTGTTTCTGGAGGATTGCTTTGCGCAAATTGCGCATAACTTGCAGGTAATATTCCTTATTGATCGTTCTA
The DNA here is from genome assembly GCA_030710605.1 of Cordylochernes scorpioides. Lineage (NCBI taxonomy): Eukaryota > Metazoa > Arthropoda > Arachnida > Pseudoscorpiones > Chernetidae > Cordylochernes > Cordylochernes scorpioides. The sequence goes on from CP092867.1 coordinate 57,595,145, forward strand.
CCCTGTGGCAAGAACTCATGATGCACCACGCCCCCTGCAATCGAAGAAAACTGTCAGCAAAACTTTCACATTCGACCGAACTTGGCGCGCTTTTTCCGGTCTTGGTTCGTGCTGCAGCTTCCATTGAGCTGATTGAGCTTTGGTTTCCACGTCATAACCATAAACCCACGCTTCGTCACCAGTTATGACCCTCTGGAGCAAATTTGGGTCGTCGCGGACAGAGTCCAACATCTCATTAGCAATGTTCATGCGATGCTGTTTTTGGTCGCAATTGAGCAATTTTGGTACAAATTTCGCGGCGACCCGTCTCATGCCCAAATCATTGATAAAAATCTAATGTCACGAGCCAATCGATATGTTTAGGTCCTCAGCAACTTTTCTAACGGTGATTCGATGATTGGCCAATATCATTTTCTCCACTTCAATAATTTTTTCGTCTGTTGTTGAAGTGCTCGGGCGTCCGGCACGCTCTTCATCGTTCACATCTTCTCGGCCTTCTGAGAACATTTTGTACCACCGATAAACGTTGCTTCGGTCCAAGGTAGCTTCTCCGTATGCCACAGTCAACATTCGGAATGCATCCGCGCACTTAATTTCATTTTTCACACAAAATTTGATGCAGGTTCTTTGATCCATTTTTTTTAATAGGTAAAAATCGAAGACGATCCAAAACACCTGCAAGCAAAGCAGCTGTCAACAATTAAGTGAACATTCAAAATGGCTGAGCTTGTCGGCATAAGTGAGAGACATGAGTACCAACATAAAGCCACAAAAAGATCGAAATTCGAATATACGTAACCCGCGAAAATTCAAAAGTCGCGATACTTTTTGAACACACCTCGTATTCTTTGAAATTAATTTGTATTTAAACAAGAATTATCAAGATTGTCGAAATTTTATTTGAAAAATCAGTTGAATTAATATTGCTATTTTTTCATTTGTAGGTGAATAACCTATGTAGCAATTTGTTCTAAAAATCAGTCGGGTTGGGAAGGAATAAAAGAATATTTATGGATAAAAGCTGGCGGGTACCCAAAAATACCAAGGTTTCTGTAGATGTTATTCCATTCTATTTCTCTAGACTTGGGGAGGGAGCAGTGAGTAAATAAACGTTTGGTCAGAGTTGCTACAAGTTATTTTGTATGATATAGGGCTATGAGAATTGAAGGGAACGTATGAAAGCTGTGCCCTATTCTTGTAATAAACTTTAGTATGATAAGGTACAATTTGGATTATAGATTATAAACACAAGGTAATAAGACCAAATGCAAATAAATAGTGTGTGACGTTTCGGTAACTGTCGGGAAAGGAGTATGATAATCTTCTGTATAGATTTGACACTATGTAAATTTGATTCATTTTTTTTTTTTGGTTTTTATGTAAATACTTATGTGTATATATATTCACTGCTAAAAATAAAATCTTCAGTAGTTGTGTAATTCGCTGGCTGGACTCGTGTTGTTGCTTGGCCGATCATTGACAGATAGATACCTGCCCTAGAGAAGACAAAGGAATCCCGCAGTTTCTCTTTTCTTCTTGGAGTCGCTTTTACCCTACTTAGGTTCTCCTCCCGGGACCAGAAAAAGAGACTTAGGGCGTCTGGGCAGAATAGAGCCTGGGCGCTGCGCCGCTGAACACGACATTTGGCATCCCAGCCGGGACTGAAGGAAAAAGCCTAGCCTATATTTGGGACTAATTCTGGATTAGAAGATGGATAGGGAAGAAGCGCTGGAGAGACTCAAGAAGAAGAGAACCATGCTCCGCACATCTTTATCCAAGTATGGGAAAAGAATAGAAGAATCTGACGTGCATAAGGAGTGTGACCATGAGGAACTGCTGGAACAGCTTTCGGATGTCTACGGAGAACTGAGGCGGGTAGATGAAGAAATCGGTGAATTGATAGACATTAAAGATCTAGAAAAAGACCTAAGAATGGTGGAGAAATACCGGGAGAAGGCCGTGACGTGGAAATATTTGTTGAAGAGAAGAAGTCTGGTGGTAACGGACGGAAAGCAGAGGGAAACGGCTACGAAGAAAGAATATCCAGAAGAAATCAGTCGAGCTGCTGTAACTGGGATGGTTAAGTTGCCCAAATTGACAATAGAAAGATTCTGCGGGGAAATTGGTCAGTGGTTGAACTTTTGGAATGCCTTCGATTCATCAATCAACAGAAATGAACATTTGACAAAGATGGATAAATTTAACTATCTTAAGGCCTACTTGGGTGGAACGGCGGCACAAACCGTAGAAGGATTTTGTCTATCTTAAGAAAATTATGATAAGGCCGTTGAATTGTTGAAGGAACGCTTCGGAAAAATGGAAAGGTTGATCGATGTGCATATGAACGACCTCTTGGCCTTGAATCCACTTAGTGTCAAAAGACGTGAGAGCTTTTAGAGAATTGTACGGCAGAATTCTGGTGAAGATTAGAAGTTTGGAGTCGTTGGGTGTTGTCGTTGAAAGCTACGGTAACTTATTGTGCCCTTTGCTCCTCAAGCTATTGCCGTCAGACTTAAAGCTTGAATTACACAGGTAATTCACAGGAGCTATTTCTCTCTGAGATTTGATTGAATTTTTGAAGAGACAATTGATTGCATTTAAGAGCACATTCGGTACACGAGACGAAATAATAACCAGCCGACCATCAAATGAGCGCCCTCATTCACAGATCCCTATCGTGAAGTATCGAAGAAATGAAAGAAATCCCCTGCCCACAGCTGCTGGTTTTTTGAATGCCTCTGAAGCAGGGAATAGGAAAAAGAATTGTGTTTTTTGTGAAAGAGGAGATCATGAGGGTACAAAATGCGGATTCGCAGAAAATTTGACATTGGAAGATAAATTGGGAAAATTAAGGAAGAAAGGGGTTTGTTTCAGATGCCTGAAATATGGTCATTTGAGCAAATTCTGCAAAGTTAGGGCAAGTTGCACCAGCTGTGGGGAATTAAGACATTTAAGGATTATGTGCCCCAGGAAGAACCAGAATGAGGAGATCGCTACTCCAGCCCGAGGGATAATGAAAGATGAGACTTTGACCAATCTGACGACGACGCCTGTGGTGTTGTTACCCACAATGCGAGTAACTATCAGAGGAAAGTGTAAAGAAAGAATGGGATGAATATTGATCAATAAGGGATCTCAGAGGTCTTATGTACTCCAGAGCATGGCAGAAGAAATGGGATATGAATGTTCCAAACAAGAGTCTCTTCGCCACTCTTTGTTTGGTGGATCGAACACAGAGTTGTACGAACATGGATTTATATCAGGTTGACCAATTTAGACGGATCTTATGGCTGTAATTTTGAAGCACTGAGCCAAGATGTTATCTGCGACAGCGTGCCCAAGGTCCATCAGGGTAAATGGATGCAAGAACTTAGTGCTCATGACATAGAATTGACTGATATACAAAAGGGACCTGTTGAGATTCTTATAGGAGCAGATATTGCTGGGAAATTACTAACCGGAGAGCATAGAAAACTTCCATCTGGGCTTGTGGCGGTGCAAACAAGGTTGGGCTGGACTTTAATGGGCAAGATTCCAGCCACAGAAGAAGAAACTAGCTTTAATGGACTTTGCACAACTTCACTGTTGACTAGTGATTTGGAGAATTTATGGAGATTAAAGGCTATTGGTATTTCAGATACTCGTCAAAACGACTCGATACAAAAGGAGACAGAAGAATACTTCGCACGTACTGTTTCCCAAGATTTAGAGGGGAGTTACCAGGTTGCCCTTCCATGGATTCGCAAAAGAGAAGTGCTCACGGACAATATAGATGTTGCTGAAAAACGATTAGCAAACCTGAGGAAACATCTTGAGAATACCGGAAATTTGACAGAATATGAACATATTCTCGAAAAGTGGCTAAGAAATAAAATAATAGAAATGGTTACAGACAATAAACGTGAAGGCGTGCACTATTTGCTACATTGACCAGTTTTTAAAGAGAATAGTCTAACCACCAAAATAAGACCAGTTTTTGATGCTTCAGCCAGGAAGAAGGGAAAACTTTCACTGAATGATTGTTTGGAAAGAGGTCCGAATATGATAGAAACCATCCCAAGAATTTTGGATAGATTTAGGAAGAGTGAGATAGGAGTCTCCTCGGACATAGAGAAGGCCTTTCTTCAAATTGGGATTAGGGAGGAAGACAGAGATTATCTAAGATTTCTCTGGTATGACAATGAGCGAAGAGTGATGGTTTTACGTCATGCGAGAGTTGTCTTCGGAATCAGAACGAGTCCATATCTCCTGCTTGCCACGCTGTCTCACCACTTGAAAAAGGCTCCTGAACCCTGGCAAGAGACAGCCGGCTTGTTGAAGGAATCTTTGTACATTGATAACTGTGTGGCTAGTTTCTCAGAAGTCACTGATATGGAAAAATTTGTGGACAAGCAATGTTAACAGTAGCATGTGTGATGGTCCAAGGTCTGATGGAGGAAGGGCATGGTATGGAATCAAGTGGACACTTTGGCTTGTTCCCTGAAAAATTTGGAAATAAAAGGGCCAATAAACAGAAGTACTATCCTTGACAAGCCGTATATTCGACCCGGAAGGCTTCACTTGTCCAATGACCCTCGTTCCGAGACTCCTGCTGGAAATGTGGCTGTTGAAATTGTCGCGAGATTGCTTAGCCGATTCTCTAGAGAAATCGAAGTGGTGGGAGGGCCCGAGTTTGTTGAGAAAACCAAGAAAAGATTGGCCTCATATACGGAAATATACCCTGACCCAGATAGTTCGGTTCAGAAAAGGCCTGAAGAGTCAACTTGTCCTGACTACTCCAAGGTGAAAGGATCAATGTGTCCAGATTGTACCAAAGTGAAAGCAGCTAAAGAAGAACCCTGTCCAACAGTTCCAAAATTGAGAACCAGATTAGTCCGGTTCAATGGCTCTACAATTTAAAGATACCCGTCGATCTGGGGAGTACCTTGAGTAAACAATCGGAAGCTCACCGGGGGGAAGGCTCCCGAGGAGAAACCAGTAAAGACTCCTTCGGAGATCACCCAATCCTAGAGAGAACTAGGAGGAACGGTCGTTTCCCGACTATTGGTTGAGTTTCTGTAGAGAAACTCAAAGTGGGAGTATGTCGGGAAAGGAGTATGTTAATCTTCTGTATAGATTTGAAACTATGTAAATTTGATTCATTTTTTGTTTTTATGTAAATACTTATGTGTATATATATTCACTGCTAAAAATAAAATCTTCAGTAGTTGTGTAATTCGCTGGCTGGACTCGTGTTGTTGCTTGGCCGATCATTGACAGATAGATACCTGCCCTAGAGAAGACAAAGGAATCCCGCAGTTTCTCTTTTCTTCTTGGAGTCGCTTTTACCCTACTTAGAGATAGGTTGGTGTTCTCCTCCCGGGACCAGAAAAAGAGACTTAGGGCGTCTGGGCAGAATAGAGCCTGGGCGCTGCGCCGCTGAACGCGACAGTAACAGTGTTAGACACAGACAAAAGTACTGAAGATGGTAACAATGCTGTTACCGAAACGTCACACACTCTTTATTTATTTGGATTTGGTCTTATTACCTTGTGTTTATAAACTGTAGTATGAAATCTATTTTCTGTTTTTATAACCAGGGCATCTAGGTAGGGTAATACTCCACGTCTGTTTCTCTTTCGATGGTGAACGATATTTCTTGGTGATATCTTGTTCTTGTTAGGGTATCTATAATAACCTGTTCTTTATCTGACTCATATTCGCAGTAAATATCATCAATGTACCTTTGGTTATGTAATTAAAGTAAGAAGGATGAATCCATAACCAATTTAACTTTGCATATTATTTATTATTAATAAAAATTATATGAAACAAACTCCGCCTTTGCCGGTCCCAAGCCCGGATGAAAAAGGAGGAGGGGGAGCAGTAAAAAGCTCGTTAAAAAACCTGGGCTCAGCTGGCCCGGCTGATAGTACCCTGTAAGGGCTCCTAATCCAGGGATACAGGATGAGCAGCGTTTGTACTCCATGTTAGGAGCAGCTGCACATGGCATCTGTTCCTCATGTCAGAGGCGGCCATTTTAGTCTGTCAGTCGGCCTGCCACTGAGTAGTGCTCCCAGTCTTGATGACAAAGGCAGACGCATTCTACTTCACCCAATCATGATGGTTGTCATGCTTTACAAGCTTGATACCTTGATATGATTAAGTGAAGATAAGAAAGAAGAAGATATGAAACAAATCTTGGTATATATGTCCACATGAAAACAACAAAAACAATGAAACGTTATATACATACAAGTTCCTTTTGAAACTCAGTCTCATCTATAGCCATTGCTACTCTGTAATATTCCAACACCTTTTCCATTTTGCAATGCCTAAGTTTTTCTTATTGTTTATTCATTTATCAAAAGGACTATTTTGGCTGCTAGCTTACATATTGCGTAAGGTTTTTAGAATAATTTTATAGGATTATCTCGTTTGGTCAAATTATCGTTGGTTATTTGATAGGCTGGAGACATGGTAAAATTGTCGCAAGTGCCAAGTTAACAAGGTTACATACTGTATTGTGATATATTTTTAATAAATCCTCATTAATTCAACCAAACTGCAGCCTAACCAACGATAATTTGACCAAATGAAAGATAATTAGAGACCATCAATCCTCCAATCAATTTTTTTTTAATTTAATTTTGACAACATTAGATATATTTCTGCGTAAAAACAAATTCACTGCTACAAATACAATATTTTGGCACGCGAGGCACAAAGCCTGTAGTCTGTGAATGCGCACAGTACTTAAAAGTGTCACAATGCATCGCAAATATCGGCACTGACACGTGAACAATTTTTGCTTCCTCCTGAACAATTTAGGTCTAACTTATGCAGCTGCTAGTCACCAGTGTAAACAATGAGGTGTCTTTGAGAATAACATTCTGCTATTTGAAATAACATACAGAAGACAACCATGCCTTTTGAAGATTGATCAGCTAGAAGGACACTAAATAGGGTTCTAGCCTAAAAGCAAGCAGCCCTAAAAGATTTCTTTAAAAGAAGATATTTGTAAATAAAATTTTTAGTCTTTTACTCATTTTCTAATTTTATTCTCTTTCTTCCCATTGCATTTATTAACTTAGATTGAAATGGGATTTGTAATTTTTTCTTGTTCAAAAATGTGTTACAGTAGAATCTCTACAAAGGACAGTTTCAATCACCAAAATTGCCATTTTTACTATTTAGCTACTCTCTAGTTAGAGGATACTTCTCACTAAAGGACACTTTGGTACAGCAACTGGGTGTTGTCCTTTACCGGGAGTTTCTACTGTAATGCAATTTTATCCATCACTTAAAGTTAATTATTCTGAAAAAAAAACTAATTAAAGAGTCCCAAGGGTATTAAATCACATTATTAATAAAAATATATTTGATTCATTGAGGTTCCAGACATAATCCGAAATCCTGACATGGCAAAATCCAACAAATAAAAAAAATAAATATGGGTTTTGATAAAGCACAATTTGGATTATAGATTATAATACAAGAAAATAAGACCTAATCCAAATAATTTATTAGTGTGTGACGTTTCGGCAACAGCATCATCAGACAAATGAATAAATGATTTTTAAATTATTCTTTTAATTTTGTCTGATGATGGTAACAATGCTGTTGCCGAAACATCACACTAATAAATTATTTGGATTAGGTCTTATTTTCTTGTATTATAAAATATGGGTTTAATATCATGAAGATTTATATTTTATTAAGACAATGTGGAATGGAAAAAAAAAGCTGTATCTTATAAATTGTAAGTCCAGCCGGCAATGGGTTATTTGTATAACATTTTAATTATTCATTTTATTAATTTGTCAAAGACCTGATTCATTGAACTTGGAAATGTGAACATAGTTAATCATTCTTGATAGTTAATTTAATCATTACTGCTGCCAGCACATTTAAATTCTTGCACATTTTGAAAGAAATCACTTCATATAATCTGATGCTTTACCATTGTAGGGTATTTGAAAGATCCCAGACTGAAATTACTCCGTGTCTGGAAACAACTTAGTGAACCCACATAACCATAAATCCTGTAACAAACAAAAACACGACCCAAGAAGGCTACCATCTGAGTGACATTGGGGGATGAAAGTTAATCGGCTCTCCAAAGAGTTTCTCCCGTGTGTTTCTGGAATGAGATTATTGAAGGCTCAAAGAGGATGGTCTCTAGGCAAGATCCCCTATCAGAGGAGATCCCACTTGGTGCTGTAGCAGTATTCACTCAAGCCTAGACACTCAAACCTGCTTCCATTCCTGGAAGGAGAGTCTGGGCATTTTGAACACGCATAAAACTCTCCATGTGTTTGAGGGAGGCACATGGACAACTCAATGAGACCTAAGTTGTGTGACATATCCCCAACACAAAATGCTAATCATAGTTAGTGGTTATAAACAATTGTTTATCTTGACAATCTGGCCACAGAGTGGGTGCAGACAGCATCAGCCATCGGGGACTAACACATGAGAAGACAATCAGATTTAACTAGGCGAGCTCAAGTAGCTGGGATGGATGTGTTGGAATTGGATCCCAGGATTGGTGCCAATATACAGGACTTCCCATGGCCTACATGGATATCAGGGGCATCATTGCCCCAGTTCTATAGATAATGATCCACATAGAGCAGCAGTGCTAATCAATGAAATCCTTGAGTGAAGATATTCAGAGGATGGATGGAACAGCCAGGTTCTGTAGCCAATGTCTGAAAGAGACATTGGGAAAGTACTAAAATCTGCTCTTTTGGAGGAGAGGGATTTTTTGCCTCAAGACCTCTTAGGCCTGCTAATCAGCAAAAAAAAAAAAAAACACTCCATAATTTTTAATGAGGTATTTGTATACTGTGTGAGTTTTTGGATAAAATCATTTTAGCTCTCGGATATCTTTAGAATGAGTAATATGGTAGAACTTAAATGAAATACCAAGCAGTTAAGTTCTCCCATTTTTAAGGCCTCCAAGATTTGATGAAATGAAAAATATAAATGTTAAAAAAATGGCCAGCGAAGAAACACAACCAGCAACTGTGTACTCAAGTTATTGTACACAAAATCTCATATATGGATTTGTCTCTCTCTCCTTTTTTTTTTTTTTGTTAATAAAGATTCATATTATAGTTATATATAATTTACCCTTTTCCTAATGCTGTTAGTAGTAGTTACATAATTAATTGGTTGTATGGAGATATAAAAATCCTAATTTGTTTGGAAACAAATATATAGGTTTAAATAAATTATTATTTTGTAAAGTGTTGCTTACATGCTTTTGGAGCAGCATAATTTTGTTTTTGTACAAAATTAATTATCGTATTTCTCTGAAACAATTGTAAAAATTTTGAAGTTTTATTAAGTGCCATTGTAGAATTATTTGTAAAGTAAATGGAGCTTATACGCGTTCTAATAATAAATTTACTTTTTAATAATAAAAGCGAGATAGAAGTAAATATTAAGTTTATGGTCAAAATGTTTTAAAATAATATTGTTTTCAATATTTTATTTTAAAATAATCTGTGATCAAGATTATTGAATCTTTTAACAAGTTATAACATAAAAAAAAAAAAAAAGAGTAGGCATTTCGCTCTATAGTTGTGCATATAAAAGGTAAGTTTTAGTCAAATTTTAAAAAATTAATTTACTTTAATCGATTTCAGACTTTTGCCTAGCTTTGTTTACAAATATCACGTTCTGGTGTAATTTTAATCGCTTCCAACTTTTGATATACTTGAGGGTATATTTTTAAAAAATATTTTCTCCATATATTTTACTTATAACTATATATTTTTTAATAAATTCCTTATTTGACGAAAAGCTAAACCTTATATACGGCTCTTTATATGCAAAGTAGCCGAACATATTTCATTAATGAATGCTAAGATTTTAATATAATAAAGCAGCCAACAAAATAATTTACATCTTAAAACTCAGCAACATACTAGGAATTTGCCAAAACAGAAAACAATGTCTTTAATCAGTATTGTTGTTAAGTGGAATGGTAACGAATATCCTATTGAAGATTTGTATGACAATGATTCGGTTGCTGATTTAAAAGCAGAAATTCAAAAGAAAACTGGCGTTTTACCAGCAAGACAAAAATTATTGGGCCTTAAGTATAAAGGGAAGGCAATAACAGAAGATATTCAGCTATCAGAATTAAATCTGAGACCAAAAATGAAAATAATGATGGTTGGAAGTTTAGAAGATGATATAGTAAATGCCACAACAGTACCTACAAATTTACCAGTAGTTGCAGATGATTTTGACATTGAAGAAGAAGATGTTGCAGTTGAAAGATCTGAAATATTTTTAGCCAAGATTCAAAAAAGAATATCAAGTTATGAAGTAAAAATATTTAATGAACCAAGACCAGGTAAAAAATTATTGGTATTAGATATTGACTATACTCTTTTTGATCATAGGTCAACTGCACAAACAGCAGCAGAACTTATGAGGCCATATCTCCATGAATTTCTAACAACTGCTTATGAAGATTATGATATTGTGATTTGGTCTGCAACAAGCATGAAATGGATCAATGCCAAGATGAATGAATTAGGTGTGGCATCCAACCCAAACTACAAGATTGCATTTTATCTTGATGTAGGTGCAATGATTAGTGTACATACACCAAAATACGGATTGATTGAGGTAAAGCCATTGGGTGTCATTTGGGGAAAATTTGACCAATACAGTGCAAAAAACACCATTATGATTGATGACCTTAGAAGAAATTTTCTGATGAACCCACAAAGTGGCCTTAAGATCCGACCATTTAAAGATGCACATCAGAATCGCACAACTGACACAGAACTCTTGAAACTTTCTCAATATCTAAAGAAGATTGCAAAAATGGATGATTTTTCCACATTAAATCATAAAAAGTGGGAGCGCCATTTAAAACGTTAAGTTCTTCAACATCTATAAACTCTCACCAGCCATCAAATGTTGTTATGGACTTTGGTGATATTTTATAATATGTATACACAGAATATTATATATGGATTTTTTTTTTTTTTTTTTTTGTAATCATTTTTGACCATTTTTTTTTCTGCAAATATTTTTTTAGCTTTAGCAAATGTGAAATAATCCTCTCTATTTTTTTACACCTCACCTCCTATCCTGGCTGTTTAAAATTTCCATCATGGTTCCTTATTTTTTTAATGGAATAAATCTCTTTTATATATATATAATTATACACATGAAGTTATCATTTATAGAAAAGTCAACATATGTTTGTAAATGGTGATTTTGTTATAGAAACCATATATAACCCACTGTACATTGAGTAAAATTAATCAGACCTCCAGGGAAAAGTAGATTTTCAAAACTTTTTAATCTCATTACACCTTGCTTTCTCCTGTAGAAGGGCATTCGTGCCCAAAAGCTAGAGATTAAAAAGGTTTTTGAAAAGATACTTTTTCTTAGAGGCCTGATATTTTTTACTAATTTTGATACAAGGGATTTTATTGAATAATCTATGTTCATGTTGTCAGTTTAAGTATCCAAGGATTTTCCTTTGTGCTCTTAAAAAAAAAGCTCTTTATTAAGATTCCTCATGGGGATTAATAAAGAAGTTCAAGATAAGGCACAACTTGGATTATAGATACAAGTGATAAGGCACAATTTGGATTATAGATTATAAACACAAGGTAATTAAGACCAAATCCAAATAAATGAATAGTGTGTGACATCTCGGTAACAGCATTGTTACCATCTTCAGACAAATCTATTCAGCACTTTTGTCTTAAGATGATAACACTGTTACCGAAACGTCATACACTATTTGGATTAGGTGTTATTGTATCTAAAGAAGTTGAATGTGAGAGTTGGTTGAGCAATATTGACATTACTAAAAGAAGAAAGGCCACCACTCTCTCCAAACATATATTATAGCAATCTCTGGGAACTCCAACCTGGGGAATTTATCCACTTCTGGTTTACCCTGCAGAGGAGGGTAGCTCAGAGTAAATACACAAATTCCTCAACAATAATGTGGGAGAAATAAATTGATTTAAATAACCATTTTATATAGTCCTGACGTATTTTAACCTGCTAAATCAGGTTTTGACTGGATTTAAAAAATGACTCTAAAGGCCTGACATCTACATGTCAGGTAAGGTGATGTGTATTCTACCAGGTGTAGCCACCAAATCTGTATTGGTAAAACATATTCACCAAGTCACCGACACAGTTCGACCAATCACGGCTCTCCTTTTTTTTTTCATGAAGGATGTTCTCACACAATCCACCAGTAAGATTATCCATCTACTTAAAATAAGCCATAATCCAAATAAATTAATAGTGTGTTACATTTCGGTAACAGCATTGTTACCATCAAGCATAGATTCTTTTGTCTGATGATACCAACAACACTGTTTCCTAAATGTCACACACTAATTTATTTGGATTATGGCTTATTTTCTTATAACTATAATCTATAATCCAAATTGTGCTTTATCATATCCTTCTACTTTTATCTTTTTTTTTTTTCGTTAATCTTTCCTACTGGGAGGACAAGCTGTGGGAGTTTGTATCCAGTTTCTCTTGTAAGAGATGTCCAGTAGTAATTATCAGTTTTGGTTATGATAAGAATTTTGCCAGCCTTTGTCTTTCAAAATGTTACACATTCAAACTTTGTTTCACCTGTGATTCAAATTGTGTCCTGAGGTGGTTATAAACAATTTACTTCTCAATTACCAAGGCTAGGCATTGAATCCTGCACTGAATAGTTGTTTCAACTTACAAAAATATAAAGGCTTTGTGGTTTCTGACTTATACAAGCCAGTGAGTATAAATGGTATTTTTTATTATTATAATTTAGTATATATAAATATATATTTATCATTATATGTATTTCTACTATCCTCAAAGCTTATTTCTATAGTTCATTTAAAATACCCATTCCAAGACTCTAGCATCAGTATCAAAAGAAAACCAAAAAATGCAATATTACAGCGGTATGGTAGATTAAACTGGCAAAACTGCTGGGAGGGTTCACCACTGATGAGCTAAGCCCTACTATTATTTTATCATTGCAGTAAGGGAAATAGAAAATTGATTTATTTTAAAAAGAATCATACGTGTCAAATAGTTCAAATTTCTTACAAACAATAGTGTTGCTATAGTGTGTTGTTGAAAGTGTTTCTGTAACCTGCCGTCAGATAACCTGACTTCCTCCAATGAGAAACCAGGAGTTCACACAGCAATGATAAGACACAGTTTGAATTATTGATTAGAAACACAAGATAATAAGACCAAATCCAAATAGTGTGTGATATTTCTGTAACAGCATTGTTAACATGCATTCGGTAGTTTTTTCTGATGATGATTACTACACTGTTTACCAATTTATTTATTTGGATTTGGTCTTATTACCTTAAGATTTAAGCAGTATTTCTCATGAGAGATTATATAAATATTAAAAACACAAGGTAATAAAACCAAATCCAAGTAAATAATTACCTCTTGTTTCTATCTTTAATCCAAATTGTGACTTTTTTTTTTTTGCTTATCCCTAGTACACATAGTACAGGCCATGATAATCATGATGGGTAGAAGTAGGTGACTGCTTTCGCTGTAAGTGCAACACATGTCTACACATGTTATGAAAAGCAGATCAACTTTGCACTTATAAATGTGCCAGAGCCCCGTTTGGTTATTTGCACTGGGTTTGGACTAAATTTGTGATTTATCTTAATGAAATACACTTTAGCAATGACACTTTTAATACTTGTTTTAATTTAAAACCCGGTAAGTAAGTCTTGTGTTCGACATTCTTCAATGTCACCACTTCTTGTTTTCAACACTTGGACAGCGTTCCATTCATTATAGCGAAGATCTCTATAGAGGATATATACACTGGGTGCAGACTGTCTAAAAAGGTCCAACCTAATGATTGACATTCACAACAGAAAATTAATAGACAACTGGGGTGGGGTTGGACTTTTTCAAGAATCGGGGGGCATTAGAGCATTTTAAAAACTATACCTTATCATTTAAAAAAAAAATTATAATGGTTGAACCTCACTATCAAAATATCTTTGTGATTTTATGGGGTTATCACAGTTGAAACAATGGGGACTTTAATCACAAGGTAATAAGACCAAATAAATAAATAATGTGTGACGTTTTGGTAACAGCATTGTTACCATCTTCTGACAAAAGAACTGACAAAAGATGGTAACAACGCTGTTACTGAAACGTCACATAATATTTATTTATTTGGATTTAGTCTTATTACCTTGTGTTTATAATCTATAATCCAAATTGTGCCTTATAAATAGGGACTTTAAGATGTTATAACCACGTTGCTGTTATAAAGGAGGCTGTAAGAATGAGATTCCACTGTTTAATCTTTCTCTATTTTGTTGAGTAACCACATTCCATTTGGAATATAAAATAGGATAGATTACAGTTTGGATTAAGAATTGATCAAATCCAAATAGGTAATTTATACAGGCGAACCTCTTTAATTCAACACCCCAAGGGATCAGAGCTTTCGGTTGAATTAAAGGAAGTGTTGAATTAAGGTTAGATGATTAGCTAATCATCTAACTCGCTGAAATAATATTTTTTTAAAATAGCTTTGTAATATAAATTAATGATATTAATTGAAACCATTGTTTGTACTTTTTTAAATTTTATTTTCATGATTAACTTTTAGTATCAGGGGCAATGTGTTTTTTTTTTTTCAGTAATATATAATCAAATATTAACTTTACAGACCTTATTAAAATATAATATTGTTGGGTGGAAGGAAGGACAGATGGCACACACACCTCTTTCAAAGATTTTCTTTCTTTTTTTAATCAACTAAAACATACAGTATGTACCCCTCTGAAGAAATTATATTTATTTTTACAATAAAGTTAAATTAGAGACTTTTAAGAAGTTATATAAACATATTTACAAGAGAAAAACTAACCTGAGAGCATCTAGCTCCTCTGCCCAAAAAAACAAACTATTATTTCTAACCAACTAACAAGACATATGCAAATTCTCTATTATTAATTTTTACACAAGAATTTACATATATATATATATTTACAAAAAATTTTTTTATAATTAAATTCTAAAAAATACAAATTATTTAAATAATTAAATTTATAAACAACATAGCATTTTATATTTAATGAAATGATGATCAGGTGTAACAATCGGCCCCATGACCATCATTTCCCATGATTAACAACATGATAGCTATATTTACACAAAATATAAAGCGATAGGATGAGACAGATAGGAATCTAATTATTGAAAAATTTACAACTGGTGAAAAAATGTCAGTGTAATCTATTCCATATTTCTGTCTATAACCTTGTGCTACAGGCCTAGCTTTATATCTTTTTATATTATTTTTATCATCCCTTTTTACGCTATATACCCATTTATTACCTAATATTTTCACACCTTGAGGTGGGGGATCTACTAATTTCCATACTTTCCTATCTTTCATCACCTCAAGTTCATCTTCCATTGCCTTAATCCAATTCCTTTTTTTCTGTGATTGTTGTACATCATTAAAGTTTTTAGGAAGTTCTACATTATAGATTTCCTCATGAAAAATACTTTCGTACAAATCATCTTCTAAACAATTTGTTTCTATTTTAACTTCATTTTCCTCGCTTATATCTGGTTTTTGTGGTCTAAATGAAAACATTTCAGAATTGAATTCAAGCTTTTGTGTTTCACAATATTTTTGTACATCATTTAATGATCTCAATTTTTGATCACCAGAAGGGGGGTAATAGTATACATCTACTCGTGGTCCTGTCTTTCTAGGTATTTCTAGTCTTTTCCATTTAGCTATGTCTATTGGTGTAAGTGTATGTAAATTATGGTTATCACTATCATTTTCATAAGGGTAGTTATCATCCTGTGGGTAAAAAACATATTGTACTCTAGAAGCAGTACCAAACAAAGTATCCACACCCTTCTTAGCTTCATCAATAAATACATGAATGGTTTCTATTACTTTTCTATCTGCTGGCAACCAGATTCTATAACCTTTTGTTTTGGTTGCACAACCTACCATTATGCCTGAATTGGCCTTAGGTTGTAACTTATTTCTTTTCATTTTAGGGACATGTATATAAGCTAATGAGCCAAAAATTTTAAAATGTCTTACAGATGGTTTATGTCCTGACCATAATTCCATTGGACTTACTCCTTTTGTTAGGGCATGTTCACATCTGTTTTTAGTATATACAAAGGTATTTAGGGCTTCTGCCCAGAATCTGGGTTGTAACCCACTATCTAAAAGCATTGCTCGAACACCTTCAATAGCAGTTCGATTAAACCTTTCAGCTATTCCATTTTGTTCAGGACTATAAGTTGATGTTCTTTCTATTTTAATACCCAAATTTACTAGAAAATTTTCAAATTCTTTGTTACAGAATTCTAATCCATTATCTGTCCTAATACATTTTAATTTGGCATTTAATGCTCTCTCTGACTCATGCAAGTATTGCTTAAAATAGTTAAAAACTTCTGACTTTTCTTTTAGGAAATAAACATTAACCTTTCTAGAGTAGTCATCTATGATAGAAAGAAAATATCTACTGCCACCAAGTGATCTCACTGGTGCAGGACCCCAGATATCCATATGCACTTTTTCTAAAGGTTTTCTAGTCAGAATTGTATAGCTAAATTTAAATGATGATCTGGTGATCTTAGCTACTTTACATATATCACATGTGGTTGGATTACCCTGAACTTTTTCTAATCCTTTGACAGTATTCTTTTTACTCATAGAATTAAGTATTTCTGAATTAATATGACAAAATCTTTTATGGAGAAGATTAAGATTTGAGTTATAGGAAACTGAATAATTTTGAGCTTTGGCTCTATTAGGGTATCCATTTACAATATATAACTTATCTACTAGTCTTGCTGTAAATAAGTATTCCCCATTATTTTTAAAGATTGTCATTTTACCATTTTTCCATATAATCTTATTTCCTGCTATGTCTATGCATGATCCACTAATGAGATTTCTTCTAATGTTTGGTGCATATAAAACATTGAGTAGAGTTACCTCTACAAAGGTGTTATTTATATCTCTTAAAACAAAGTTAATATCTCCCTTACCTAAGATTGTTGACTTGCAGTCGACATCTCCAATCAAAGCGTCCATCGGGGGGATATCCTGATAGTTCACAAACCAATCCTTTTCTTTACAAAAATGAGATGTAGCTGCGCTGTCTATCAGCCATTCTCCCCATTCACTAGTTGGATCACTTGCTCTTTCACTAATGTGGTGGAAGCTTAGAATTTCTGAATGAAATGCAGAAGATTTTCCCTTGTAATTCTGATCCTTTCTGTAGTGTTGCCCTTGAGAGTTTTTGTTTCTAAGAAAAAAAAATGTCTTTTATAAGATGGCCAGTTTTCCCACAGAAGGAGCAATTCCTTATATCATAGGTTCTTGCTGTTCTTGGATGCACTGTTGGCTCCAGCATGCTACCACTGCTATACTGTGCTTTTGCAGAAAAATATTTTTTCTTTTTATTTCCTTGGTACATCCTGGGAGTTTTTGTTTGATAAGCATTTGCCACAATATCAAGTCCATCATCTTTTTTCTTTTGTTGAACTCTTCCCGATTCAGTTATCAAGTGGGCTTCAATGTTTTCAACATTAAATTGTTTTTCTTCTAGTCTGTATAGAACTTGGACAATGCCATCATAATCTTGAGGCAATTTCCTTATCAACTGAAAACACACAAGTACTTCAGGTAGATCAAATCCAGCTTCTTTAATCAGTTGTTTTTTCTCTTGGACTCTTTTAATAAATATTCCAATAGTTTCTTCATCAGGAGTAAATTTCAGTTCATAAAATTCATCAATCAAACCAGCCAGTCTGGCTCTTGAATTTGGCTCAAAATTCTGCTTTAAAATGTTCCAGGCTTCTTTTCCATCAGCAGCATTAGCAATCAAGGTTTGGTATTTTCTTTCTACTCCTTGGTAAATTGTAGTGAAAGCCCTATCCTTCCTCCATTTAAATTCTCTAATATCTTTGGCTGTTGCCTCAGCTGGAAAATCAGGTTCATCTTCAATGATAAAATCCCAGCTTCCTCTATCAATCAGAAGGACCTTCATATCCACCTTCCATATATTATAGTTAAAAGCATTCAGCTTAGGGAAAGTGAAATTTGTATCAGTCATTTTCAAACTTTTAATGCGGCCCCAAAAGTTTAGCCAATTCTTTTTTCTTAAGTTGCTATAGTATTCAGCTAAAAGCTTGCAAGTGGGCCCATAACCTTTGTTGGGTGGAAGGAAGGACAGATGGCACACACACCTCTTTCAAAGATTTTCTTTCTTTTTTTAATCAACTAAAACATATGTACCCCTCTGAAGAAATTATATTTATTTTTACAATAAAGTTAAATTAGAGACTTTTAAGAAATTATATAAACATATTTACAAGAGAAAAACTACCCTGAGAGCATCTAGCTCCTCTGCCCAAAAAAACAAACTATTATTTCTAACAAACTAACAAGACATATGCAAATTCTCTATTATTAATTTTTACACAAGAATTTACATATATATATATATTTACAAAAATTTGTTTTATAATTAAATTCTAAAAAATACAAATTATTTAAATAATTAAATTTATAAACAACATAGCATTTTATATTTAATGAAATGATGATCAGGTGTAACAAATATATAAAATTTTATTCTAATTGAAAAATATAGCAGTTGAAAGGAAATAAATATGGTAAATAAAAAGAAAATTTTAAAATATTATTTAAAAATAATCATGAAGATATTTTAAAAAATTCCTTTATAGATGTCTGTTTTTGCACTGAAATCCTATTCAAGATGTATTCCAGATGGTCATTTTGAAAAAAACATGCATGCCTTTCTTCCTCTGAAATGTCTTTTAATAAATAAATTTTAATGTATTAAAGGCATCCACTGCTGCTACAGGTGTTATTGATTTTGTGTTTAAATCTTTTATAATAACATGGAAATGGAATATTGAAATAAAATCATAATCATTGTAGCTACATTTTATAAATATTTATTTATTTAAAAGGAAATTATTTGTAAATCTTAAAATAACTAAAATATTTTAATGTTGAAATTAAAAAAAAAAAATATTATTGTTAATTAAACACTCGCGACATTGCGCAATGGCACTGCAAAGTGAAACTTAAACTAACCAGGAAACAAAAGTGCACAGGCGCGATCCTATCGGCGCCCGCCGATCGCCGCCGTACTACTTTTTAGCTGTAAAATTGTAAGTAAAAAAAACATTCAACTGTCGAAATTCGAATTTTAAAATGGCTGAACTATCGGAAGTGTCGTATTATCGATATGTCGAATGACGGTTTGTTATTTGATAGGCCGGAGGCCGGGACATCAGAACACGGTCGAATTATCGCCGAGTGTCGAATTAACGAGGTTATACTGTATGTTGAAGATAGTGATTGCCTAGCCGGCATTCATAGTTCTTAAAATAAGAGACCCTTCGGCCAGTTAAAGTTTTGATTTTTCAACATTTCAACATACACACACAAAAGCCTTTAGTCCTCATCAGGAAAAATAAAACATTTAGCAATATGTTACAGAGGTTGTGAGGGCATTCTCCTTACAACATTCATAACGCCTTTGACAAATGTTTTTTTTTTTACGAGGACAAAAGATTTTTTTAGAAATGTTGAAAAAATAAAAACATTTTTGACTGAAGTGTCTTATTTTAAGAAAGGTAATTTATAAGTGGCATTTCAATAACAACACTTTTACCTAGACACCTATTTAGATTTGTTCTTGTTATCATGGATCCATTATAAGCCTAACTTTTATGGCACTACAGTTTGAATTTCATCATCAATCTAAAGTTATATGGATTGGATCATGTTACCTTATGTTTCCACCTCTTCAGACTTTGCTGTGATGTTAGCAAAGTTTAGATGAGAGGGCTTGGCTCATCAGTGGTTTGGCTAAATTAATCTCCATACTGCTCAACTATTGTAATGGACTGTTTTTCTTATATAGCCTTAATTTGATTGGATGGCATATTAGGATTATTTAGGGAATCTGTGGACATGAGGTTATAATTGTCATAAGGTAACAAGCTAGGAGGATTCTTCTTGAAGTGAGAGATGGACCAAGGCTTGAAGACAACTATTCAGAACACTGTGAAATGACATTCCTGACCTCCATATGGCACTGTACATGATGATGGGTCAAGTAAACTTACCTCTCATGACATTTCTGTTACAGTGTTTATCAGCACTAGGTATTAATTATGTTAGTGAGTATTTTGTTAGTCTGATGCTGGCAGCAACACAATGAGACACAGAAATATCATGAATAGATCAAAAATAAGGTAACAGGACCAAATAATTAAATTATACATTTGGTGTTGAGCAGTGTGGAGATTAATTTAGCTAAACCACTGATGAGCCAAGCCCTCTCATCTATTCTTTGCTAACATCACAGTAATGTCTGAAGAGGTAGAAACATAACATGATCCAATCTCTATAACTTTAGAATGATGATAAAATTCAAACTGTACTGCCATAAAAGTAAGGCTAATAATGGATCCATGGTAACAAGAACATCTTCAGACAAAAAAAAAGTATTTTTCTATAAGTTCATTACTTGTGTCTGAAGATGGTAACATCTCTGTTACTGAAAGTTCATATACAGTTTAAATATTTGGAGATTTGGTCTTATTACCTCTCACTCTTATGTTTTATAATCTCTAAGTCAAAATGTACATGGATATATTATGTGTTCATTGTTTGCTACTTGATCTTCATATGTAATCCAAAATGATTAGGTACAAATTTGGATTATAGTTTAGAAACAGAAGCTAATAAGACCAAATAAATATTGTGTGATGTTTCAGTAACAACGCCCTTACCAAAACATCGCATACTATTTATTTATTTGGAGTTGGTCTTATTACCTTGTATATGTAATCTAAATTGTAGGATTTTATATCACTGTTCTGACTCAATAAGATTTTTAAGAAACAAGATTCATAAGGATGTAGACATCAACATTACCATAACTATATTGTAAGATTATAAATTCAAATGGAGCTTCTTCTATAGAACATGTTTATATCGCTAGCTTTTGAACGACATCGTTCTTTAAAGGGCGTAGTGGTCTTTACAACGCCGGTTGGAGAACGATGTTGTTCGAAAGCTAGTGAAATAAACATGTTCTATAGAAGAAGCTCCTTTTGAGTTTATAATCTTACAACAAGATTGATAAGGTAACAAGACCAAATTCAAAAAGGAAATTTCTATGTGAGGTTTCTCTGTAACAGTCTTGTTACTGACACTAGCGCCACCATTATTGTCTGAAGTGATAACAATGATATTACCAAAACATCACATATAACTTACTTATTCGGTCTTGCTACCTTATGAATCTTATCTGAAATACAAATTGTACCTTATCATTAAGTACGCATGACAGCTTCAATTGAATAAAGTAGTGCTTTGCATCACTGATCGTTTAAAAACATGGAGGAGAACGCCATTAAAGCAATATCTAACCCATTTGGGTTATTACTAGAAAGCCCTCTCTGTCAAATTGATGGTAGAACTGCCTGAGAATTTCTAGAAAGCTCACTTTAACCTCAAAGCTAGGTTCACAATGGGGGAAAATAATGGACTCAAATGGACCCACTTGTGTCAAACCCTTCAACATTTCTGACATACGACGACAACATTAACCAAGACTCCAAAAGACCCCATAGATCAACATTCTCTCCTACAGGAAGTCAAGGCAAAGAATCGCAGAAAGTAGAGCAAAGCCATTTCCAAGCACTTTTGGTAATTGTATTAATCTCCATTATCAATTTAAGAGGTGAAAATATCAAGCTACTGGGTATAAGTTTCTTTTTAAAAGATTTAGTACGATTCTCTAGCTTTCGGTCCTGAAAGGTTGAGATTCATATTACATATTTTAAAAATAAACCTATACCTGGAAGCCCCTGATGCTTTCACCTTAATTGTGTTTTGTCGATTTTTTTTTTTTTTGTAAAAGGTACTAGTTTTTTTTTTTTTTTTTAATAGGAAGCTATCTTGCGCAAAATGCGAAGATAAACGGCCACACCTCCTCGGCCTTTCAAAAACTGCTTTTGCCGAGTGACGTATTGACAATAAGGGCTTCACCATAGAAGACTTCCTTCTCAAGGCCTTCCCGTACCGGCTGAAAGGCTAAAATAATAGCATCTTTCTTTCTGCATTCAGTACAACGGTATAATTGCGGCTCTCCACTCTTATGGAAAAGTAACATCTACAAAGACATTATACATAACGGCGAACGGCCACGCTAGTCTTAGCTCCGCCGTTTTCGCCTCTGGCGAGCGGAAGAACATCGCGAAAAAAAAAAAATCATACTGGCTGAAAGCCCTCAATCCGCTGTACAAATGCCTGAAAGGCCCAGCGTTCAATCTCAACCAGGTGACAAGATATCACCGAAAGAACGAATTGAAAAGAATTCTTCCAAAGAATATTCCATGGAATTTCGCCCGCCGGCGCGCGAGACGCATGCAAGCCCGGCCGCCGCGCGTGACGACGTCACGCCCAGCTTGGCGGCCAGTTCATCGTACAATAGCGCTGCCCGTGCCCCGGGAAACTGGGCGGACTGCGCTGAAGATCTACGCCCTGGATCGGACGACGGCTTCACCGTCGTCAAGAGCAGAAAGAGGCGCCGCGAATCGGCGGGTTCACCCACCGCCGCTGCACCTTCCTCCAAGGCCGGAGGTTCCAGGACCATTCGCCGACCTCAATCATCGGCGGGATCGGTGCCGCGGGCCCAAGAAATCAGGGCCACCGGGGCTCACATCGCGGAAGCCAGGGCGCGGCAGGCGTCCTCCTCCGAGGAACACTGTGTCTACATCGAACACAGCCCCGAACTGGAGCCCTTCCACTACCTTGGACAGGATGCTCGGAGGAACCGCCGGAGTCATCCAGATCACCAAGGTGAACGGCCACCAGCTACTGGGACTGACCAACAGAGGCCTGGCCGAGCGCCTCATAAGCGAGGGCCTCGAGGTTGAGGGAACACTCCTCAGAGCATTTCCTTTCCGCAAAAGAGCGGAAAGGATTACAGTAGGCAACCTCCCCTTCTTTGTAGGGGACTCTGCTATCATCAACGCCCTCTCTCCATATGGGCGGGTTACGTCTATCGCCCCTAAGCAGATGAAGGCGGGCCCCTACGTCTACATCGATGGCCGGCGTGACGTCTTCATCACCCTACATGAGGGGATCACCATCGAGAGGCTTCCAACCCGCCTCGACATCAACATCAAAGGCGAAGCCTGGCCTGCATACCTGTCCTCGGGCATCAGGTGTTCCAGGTGCCACGGACAAGGGCATCGGAGGGCCATCTGCCCCCTGCTTGCAGGGCTAGCCAACAACACCAGATCGGCCCCACCAACCTCCCCTGCTGGCGTCCTACCACCGACCACCCCTGCACCGCCTCAGCGGTCAGCGACCCAGCCTCCTGCCCCGGCGCCCTCCAATCCAGCCATGGAGATTCCCGGCGCTTCTCCTGCAGCCCGAGCTGTGACTCCATCTACAGCACCTCGGCCATCTCCACCAGTGGCCCCGGCCGTACCTATGGAGGAGGCGCCCCCTGCCCCTCCACCTGTGACCCCTGCTCCGTCCCTGCAGGCTCCTGATGGTCACGTGCCTGCAGCCCCAACACCGGACGTTGAGATGTCCATCATCGAGGAGACATCTACATCCTCCACATCTTCGACAAGACACTCAACGAGAGACGGCCTCCTCTCATTCATCGAGAGGAACCCCGGCGTCTCCTTTGCTGGTACGGACGCCCTTGGTCTTGGGCGGGAGGAGGTCCTGGACCTCCTCTCCCCGAGGACCAAGGCGCAAAAGCAAGGACCCCTCCTGTCACCTCCGCAGAGCGACGCTCTCGCCGGCCTAATCGGCCAACTCTTGGACCTGAGGTCCGGAGGAAGTTCCAACATATACAAAATCCTTAGACAAGTTAAGGCGGAGCTGAGGACCACACCAGCCGCAGTACCTCCTACATTCACACTGCCTGCGCCTCGGCCTGCTGAGTCAACACCACCCGCTCCCCAAGAAAAAGAGTCGACACCGACCATGGCCACACCTCCGCCTCCACCGTCTGCACATATGGAGGATAATCCGGCCCTGACCCATTGGCAGATGTCGCAAATTCTACATCGCGAATTCACGAAAGAACCCGACTTGGGGCCTACGTCCCAAACGGGGATCGACCATATAGAACTCGTGGATGCGACCCTAGACCCCATCGATAGGGAGGGCTTCATCGCGCAACTTTTGCCCACGCAAAAGAACAATCTGGCCCAACTCCTTGGCGCTTTCTTAGAGCGCGCTCTGGACTTGGATCCTTATCTTCGCGGAAAAATTTCTGAGCTCAGGGCCGCCTTGCCGCCCTGACCCAGACCCTCTCTGGGGGCACCCCCTGTTGATTTGTTAATTTGTAAATACTTTATGTAAACTTCTGTAACTAACTCTCCGGAGTGCACTAATTGACTAAGCGATCAATAAAGTCGTTTCAATTGTCTATTACTGTTAGAGGATATAGCTTCATGGCCAAACAGTGAAATTCTTCATACTGAGCGAAGGCCTTAAAATCCATCAGCTCCCCAATCGACGTCAAGGTTGGGATCCTCTCTCTTGAAGTCCGTTGTATTAAATAAATAAATTCTAATAAAAGATGGCCATCGCCCAGAACACCAGGGTCGCAGAAGAACATCGAGTTTCCTCCTAGTGGAAGAATATCCCCAGCGAGTTTAGCATGCCTACGCCTCCCGTCGCCGCAGTTACATCATCTACGACAGAGACGTCCAACATTTGGGCAATGGTTGCATCTAGGCCTATCTCGTCGATTCCCCATTAGGAACTTTTGGCTCCCAAGGACTCCGAACCTAATTCTAGTTATCAAAGTGCCAGCAATAATGCAGCATCAAGCTCGCTCCATGATGGGCTCCAGAAGAACGTTAACTCCTGTCACCGCAGTGCAATACTATACAGCGACCTCTCTCCAGAACATCCAGGAAGAAGATATACCGTCATTCATGTCGAATCAAGGTTAATCAAAAGTTCTCCAACACAGCTCGAGGAAGTTCTTAAGTCATTACTTGAAAAATATCTTTCAGGACGCAGAAGCGCCTTAGAATTGGTTTAGCCATTTGCCAACTAAACACCTCAATTCTGAACAATTAATTAACCCCTTATAGATCTCATTAAATCAAAGGCAGCCCTGCACTGACGAAGGTCATTATCCCGAAACCCCAGTCTCCAGGTTGGCCTTCTAACTTTTCCAAAGCTGGTTTAGTAGCTTTGTCACATACTGCTAGTTTTCAGAGATGGTCGATAAATAGCGCATAGTTTTTGCGTCTATTTTGACTGAAGAGGCAACCTTTCTTTTTATAGATAAGAATCCTCTCTTCCATGAAAGTTAACATCAACTGATATCAATAAAAATCATTTCAATCTCTTTTCAACACATTTTAAGTGAAATAACCTAAGGATGAGAGCAATCCGTTACAGTGGTATGAACCCTCCATGAATCACAACCCATCAGATGAGCAACCACCTTTGTAAAATCAAAAATGACCTCACATAATTTGACCTCCAATAAGGGGTCATCTCCAAGAAAGACTAGGAGTCTACTGTAGATAAACTAATGCAGCTGAATGGGGACGCTAATGCTCTCTGAGCAGTTACTTAACATATCTGTTTTTTTATTCAATAAAAAAATATACAAAATGATTTTTTTGCCCCAAATTATAGCTATATATGAACAATTTTCTTTTATTAAACATATCTCAACGGGTTAAAGGATTCTCTTCTAGGAAGCAAAAAATAAAAATCGGTTCATTAACAAACCATATCCATGCTTCCTAATTTGCACGGTAGCATGCCTCATCATAGATATATCTATCCATGCGCTTATAGGAGAAGAACTTGGTATTTGCTGTAAAATCGTTATAAAAATACTAATTATAATTTTAAAAACTCGCAAAGACAAAAATATTGTTATTTATTATAAAATTAATGAAGCTTTCAGGGTTGAGTTTCTTGTGCAACTTTTTATTTTCAAGCTTTCGGACTTGTCAGTCCTTCAACAGGTTCATCATTTAACTCGTGATTATAAATAAAAAATATTGTCTTCATATACTAGAGAGATATTTATAACCCAGGTTCCTCGAGCCCAGAACACCAACTACCCGGGAAGTCCAGCTCACTGGTATGGATTAGTGCTAAGCGGCCTGTTTTGATTGCTGATTTGAAGCAGTTGACTAGGAAGTTCTATGCTGAGGTTGAGTCTGGAAGGCTGGCCATAGATGTAGGGTTGAGGTGGGTCAGTCCAAGCAGGATAGCTGTTTGCATTCTATATCTCAGGAATGCTGTGCACCTGAAGAGAAGTAGATTGACTATCTGGGGCTCTTCTGAACAGTGAATGCAGGTAGGGTCTGTTTCGAAATGCACACGTGTATTGTCTGCCAGTACATGGCCATGGCCCGTGAGGATGGTGGTGGGACTATCCATGGCGGATTTTTTGGTAGAAATTTGAGGAGATGGCTTGGAGTGGAAGCAATTCTCCTGAGGGATCTGGTCGAGTAGTCTTTGGGAATATAATACAGTCCATGATGATAGAGCAGCCTTACGTGTTATGTTTCGAGCATGAGTTCGAGGCAAGGTAAAGTATGAGTGTGGTAGGACAGAAGCAGCGGACATTTTTGCTGCACTTTATGCTAGTCCATTGCCACTGATTCCAGTGTGTCCGCGTACCCAATACAGCCTGATGTAAGGGGCTATGTTAAGGACTTTTATTATTTTCGCCATTATAGCGATGTTCGTATTGGTCCTGAGGAGCAGATAGCTGCTAAAGCAGATCTACAGTCCGAGGCAATAGTCACTGCTGTTTTGGTTGGACTGATCTCCTCGAGTTGAGCTGCCCGGAGAATTGTTATAAGTTCAGCTTGAAAGGCAGTGCAGTCTGGGTGATTCATATACTACTTTAGATGAGGTATGCATCTACTAAATATATGCATGTCATAATTTGTATATAATTGTATGCACCCCCGACCCACTATACATGTACAATGTATGATTTTCAAAGATTTAATAAAGAATAAGGTAACTGGAGGACAGAAAGTAGCAACAAGACATAGGAAGTAGGCTTAAAGCGGGCACAATTATAAATAACTTGTACAGTCAATACTTCCTGACCGAGGCCGGGCGTATCTGGTGACCGCAGAAGTTATAAAAGTAGAGAGACGCCCAATATTTCCGGAGCAAGACCGGACGTATTTGATAACCGTGGAAGTTATAAGAGTCGAGCTAACACCCAATACTTCCTGACCAGGCCGGACGTATCTTCCATCAAAGAAAGCCGCAGGACCAATTAGAAAGTAGCGCCTAAATAGGTCAACCAATAGAAAAAGGTCATGTGACATCTTTCGACCAATAGGAAAGAAGACAACTCTTGGTGTTAAATCGAGAAGCAAGAATTGTCAGTAACGCTTTCGCTCCCATAGGAACAACACCTACAGTAACGCTTTCGCTCCCATAGGAACAACACCTACAGTGGCTCCTTCGCTCCCAACAAGGTAACATCTGCTCTCGAGACCTCCCCGCTCATCCCATAGCTAAGTCAATCACCGCCATGTGATCAGATAATTAACAATCAAAACCCGCTCCGCTCTTCTCAAGCTTTCTTTCCTCCAACCCAGTTGCCTTTTATTTTCAAACCCCATCACGTGTCCTGATTATTCCTAACTGTATGCTTCAACTTCCACTCAAACGACTGCGTTTCAACCAATCCTCACCATTCAAATCGAATAACAAGAAATTCCGCAACGATATTGTCACAGAACGGTTAAGTCGACAGGATAAAGATATTATGGAGCTTAATCAGGATCAAGATGGAAATTAGCCCAGACGCCAGCAAATCAAACGGCAATGACAAACCCAGAGGAAAGAAGCGGGCAAGAAGCGAGGCGACCAGGCGCCTTCTAGCGGCCATCATATGGCAGATGACCGTGACCCTCCGACGAGTCAACGCCCCGCAAGGTGAGACGGAGTTCCGGAGCGCCATCCCCCGGGAAGGACGACGGACACAACCCCCGCCAACCCCAGGCGAGTGTCACCGAGGCCGGACACCGACCACCGAGGAGTCATCTACCGCCATGCCGTACACCGCCCCCGAAACCAATCCGCGCGACCCGGAACAGTACAAACGGTCCCAAAACGACATTCCAGTACCGGACTTCACTTAAATTTCGCGGACGGTGCGAGCAGTCCCGAGCCCCAAGCCAACCATCCCAAACCAAGACGTCCCAGAGGAGACCTGTTGACGAGGTAGGCACCCACCCTATGGCGTCAAGAAATTGACTTTGGACTTCTATCTAACCTACATACCCCTTTAATCATGTATCTAACCTTGTACTCAATGAATGCACGCACGGGCTAGGCCAAACCTGTCCGAAAGGACTTGCACTGCAACCAAATTTGTCACACAGGACAACCCTTGCCTGCATTCATTGACCCCACCACCATGTTTATCACTCAACCCAATTACCAGTACTATATGCCCTCAAATACAAGCCACAACGGCTTCAACCACCACCATGCCCAAAAAAACGTGTCAGTACAGCTCACACACTTACCACACAAAATCCATACATGACCAAACGTCGCCACGCCATAATCACGCAAATGTACCTCACAACAATCACACAAACGTATTTAGCAACAACCACGACATTCGCAACAACAATACACCGACAACATCCATCCAAAGGACGGTTTTCACGCGACAAACACGCACAACCCGCACAACAAACGCAACACGCGCGCCAAAAGACGACAACAACCAACAAACGCATGCACAGTCGTTAGTAACAATTATCTCGTCTACCCAAAACACTAAAAAAATGTTCACATTAAAAGGTGCCATATACACTAACAATAGAAATTTCGATATATGTTCGTACAACCCGCACCCATGACTTTAATAAATTTGTTGTTCATAGTGAGAACAGGTTAGATTTTGTACAAACAAGGACTTCGCGTGACACCTTTTCATTCACAATTTTTTTTCGATTCGTGTCACAGGTCACCCCACAAAACTTTTCATTTCAGGCCACAGACGCCTTTCACCACGCCTGTGACACGTCTCCACTCAAAACGTGTTCACGTCGTAAGCCTCATTTTCACTCAATTCCACTCTAATATCACTGAATAGCATTTTTTACTAAAGTCACAACGACCATTCGATTTAATAAATGGATACAACGTCCGGATTTTCAAAATACAAATAACGTCGAAACTACACCCACTCATCTCTTTACAATGTTATGAGCAGAACATAACACACGACAATACAAAAACAGGTAAAAACCTATCCCACCTGCCGATTATCTACAAATATCGATGAATCCAACACCAATAAAAAAAGTAGAGAGACAATAAAAGATGCAAGTCGCACTCAAATAAATTAGACGGCAGGAAGTGAGAATTTTGAGACGTAGCGACAAAAACGAAACGCCCTTACTTCAATTACGTGCAAATAGAGAGGAAGTCTTGTTTCCCCCATGTCCCATGTCCGGTTTCTAATTACCATCTCCCTCGACCAGCAGCTAAATCGAGGTCAAGCTGAGAACTTCTACATGTCATCCAATTTCATTCCCTCTCTTTTGGCCGACACATAAAAATAGGTCACCGCTTTTCCCCGCACAGATTCCTCTATGCCACCAATCTTGGATCCCAGTTCGAGTCTGCGTATCGATTTTTACCATACAATTCCGCACGCCCAAGACGTCACACACATTCGAAATGAGTTCATATTCCTATTATAACTAATCATAATTACTTTACAGACTTCTAACATTTTTCACAACACACACAAAG
>CP092867.1:57625131-57792652 GCA_030710605.1 Cordylochernes scorpioides
GATCTCTGCGCCCTACATACTGATTTTGACCGTCAATAAGAGATAATAATAATAAACAAGTGTGTGTGTTCTTTATATTCTTACTCCTGTTTTCTGAAAAACACATGGAAACACATTGTGTTCTTACTTATCTATCTCACGCTGACAAGAGACCAAAGAAGACACTACGATACCATTAAAAGATTAGTCATAGAAAATAAGAGGCCAGGAATACTGTCAGCTACCAACCTATGGGGATTGAGCAGAACTAGACTTATATTCACATGGCCATGATCATAATGGTGGTAGAGGTTTACGGCTGCTTATACTGCACGTCACCGCATGACTACACGTAGAAGCGGCTCGACTTTGCACTGGCAATATTGGATTGGTGCAGTAATCGGAGGCCATTGAAGAAACTTATTTTAAAACATTTCTTTGAGGCTGGTTTCTAACACTTGGTCATACCGCCGCCAGACTGTAAACTTGGGCTTGGCTCTCTTCCACCGTTTAGACGAATACAAGAAATCTATCTTTACCTACATGGAAAGGTATATTTCTGGAGCAACGATTATATATTGAGACTGCGTAGGGTACTATGGCCGGTACACACTATTTTATCCACTAGTGACATCCTTGCAGTTTAGATGTTACACAAGTTCAACGTCGAACTTTTATACATGTGTCATTATATGATACCCTGTAATCAATCGCATATCACCACCACTATCATGGCCTGTATTATACATTATTGTTTGTTATGAGTTATTATAGTGCACACAATACTGTGAATATCTCTCCCAAGTCGCCCCCAGGAGAGTGTCACCGTTGTTACCCGGACAGCAGGAACTATCGACAACCCGGAACTCCGCCATTATGGCAGATAAAAACTCCATATCCCATTTCTCCTAATGATGCTATGGCTGCCATTACTGAGATTTGACTTAGACAGACATCCTTGAGAGGCTGACGTTTGGATGCCATTACTGAGAATTGACTTGGGCGAACACATTCTTAATGCTGGTGTCCGCGGTCGCCATTACTGAGATTTGACTTGGAGAACATCCTCAAAACTGATGTTTGACTGTCATTACTGAGATTCAACTTGGATATTCATCCTAAAGAGACTGACCTTTGGCTGTCACGTTCCCGAAATAGATTTGGTTTACTGACGTGTCCTATTAATTTGGCAGTTGTCGAAGTATGAGGCACCTACGCTATACGAAAAGCATTAGCAAATGCACACAATACTAGTAATATTTTGATGGCCATTGGAAATACATTTCTGGATAGTATATTTTTCCAGTCGCATTCCCCTTCACGTTGATTTGCTCAATTGCAAAAGATGTGCAACCAGAGCTAAAAAAAGTCATCGTAAAGAATGGGCATATAACCGCTCTTTCTAGTCTCACTTATAAATAGATATTAAAGGAAAATATGCCTTTTCTATATCTTTTAAATGGATAAAAACACAAATCAAAGAAATAAATCCGCGTGGATATGTATTTGGCACGTCTAATCTCAACACTTGGCTGAGCAATTGAAAGGAGATCAAATACTCTCTTTAAAAAGGTCTAAGGAGCTGGTAGACTGTTTTGTACCATTTTCTCTTAGAAATTCTAAAAGAGGCATTTCTCTCATAGCCCAGAGCGGCCAATGCAAAAGTCGGCCACGGCGAGACTCGCGAGGAAAACGGGACAATCTAGTGGTTAAATGACATTTAATGGAGTGTGACGTTTCAGGAAGGGGCTCGGGCAGAGGAATCTTATATAAGCTCCGTCATCATTGACACTTGAGGACATTTCTGGAAGGTGAAATGGTGCAATCATTCTGGTAAAGCAATGTTATATCAGCCCCAACGACAACATCCTTACAATAGCAGCCGCTCTCCAGTTGACGTTTCTAGGCCACTTTCCAACCTGTCTGTTGGGCCTCTCTCCATATCTGGCCTGACTTCCGCACTCTTCTACATTGACCTCCAATACCGTGGAACGACAGGTTGGCGAACTTTACGGATGTCACTGCGAAATTCACCCTGGGTGGTATCCTTTCTCACCCAGCCGAAACTGACGCTATTTCTTGGATTTCGCTGCATCTTTCACCTTGGTGCAAGCTTGGCACCTCAAATTCCTATTTGAAAGAAGGGTTAAGCTTTAGAATAACGTTTGATGCAACCTGTTTTAAAGCTATATGGTTATGGCGCCTGCTCTATAATCTTATATTGGAGGTCGTGAAAAGTTACCAGCGAAATCGATCAGTAGAAATTGGGAGCCTTTTTCTATATTAGAGTTTTTTGAAATATCTTCCATATATATTTTTAGAGTTTGTAGTCCTTGTAGAAATATTGTTTTTTTTTTTTTAATATGTGTGAAAATATATGTCCAAGTATTCCTAGAATGTATCCATTTATTGTAGAATATTTGACGGCCGCAGTTATAGAGCGATTGTTGGCCGAGGTGTCGAAACGATGACCCTCTGCCGGTGGGAAAGGGAGTCAGTCATGCTGCCATTGTCGGAGTGGGCAACAATGGACGGCCACTTGCACGCACATGCTGTTAGCGATCTGTGTTGGGCTGCTCCTGGGATACACTGGAGGATATTTGAATTGGAAATCACAGAATTGTTACACATGATCTCTGCCCATGATCCTAAACCCATTGCTGTTGTTTAGCTCATCATTTCTCAGCAGATATCCAAACGTCAGATGTTCTCGCTGATGTTAGGTCGATAGAAGAAGAGGATCTTTTGCCTTCCTTTTCTACAAACCTCACTTCAACATACTTTATAAAAAGACCAGATGCCCACAAAGAGCTTCTTTTATATCCCAATAAAATATTTAACTATTGAAACCACAAGTTAGAGCCTTTTTACTTCGAAACACGATTCTAAGCTAGCGCAGAAGTCCAAGAAATCTTAATTTCTATTATAGGCAAAAGCAAGACTCAATAGTAAACCATACTCTACAAATTTATCTAAACCCCAGTTAGATATTCTAAGCAAAGATTTCAAATATAGAATACCCGGGAAAAATAGACAATTACAGTGCCATTAACGCCATAGAAATTAAAATAAGTACTTTGCAACTTACCTTTTAACACCGTACACTACAATTGCCCTTTTTACGCTCCAATACGTTCTACTCCGACTTAATCGCCTTACAAGGCGTCCACTTTATTCTCTCAGAGAGATATTTATAGCTCCCTGGAGAGCAGAACGCCAACTACGCGGTTATTCATTCCTCCATGCGTTCCCACTCCTAGCTGATTCCCAACTTCATCCGGTTTCTCAATGTTCTAACACTGTTGTTTTATATTTTGGAAATTTTAAATTAATATATTTCAAACAAGTTTGCCATTTTGAACTGATTATCCTCGAATTTAACCGTCTAACTAATGAGGTAAAAAAGAGAATGAAAAGAATTGAAGAAGGCCAGGAATACTGAAAGAGCAGCTCTTGAAACTGAATACTGTTGATGGCAGAGATCGAGAAAGCAATCTGTGAATCGCTAAGTGCCAGCAATGACATACCAATTCTCATCATCGTTTCCCTCCCACTTGCTATTTTCAATTGTGAATTCCAAACTTGAAA
Source organism: Cordylochernes scorpioides (assembly GCA_030710605.1). NCBI lineage: Eukaryota > Metazoa > Arthropoda > Arachnida > Pseudoscorpiones > Chernetidae > Cordylochernes > Cordylochernes scorpioides. The sequence goes on from CP092867.1 coordinate 57,628,699, forward strand.
CAGCGAGAATGGTTAGCGAGAGATGAGGAGTTTGTAGAGTAGGAGAGGCGAGCTAAAACCGCTCTTTCAACCGCCTGACAGTAAAACGACAGTCCCGCCTGTCATACTTTACAATATAAGATACTCATCGCTAACTATTTACGTTATTTCGTTTTTTATCTATTTGAGCGATTTTATCCTAAATTTAGGAAGCATTCTAAACTTACCCTCTCTATGTAACAAGGTTTAAACAGAGAGAACCAATAGCATTCCCTCTCTCTGGCCCAACTCCACGTGGCGAGATGTATGAAAGGGAAATTTATTCTCATTCACTCGACGCAGTAATTGTATGGACGCGAGGATGCCGCAATGTATGGATCTAGGGTGAGTGAGCCACTTAGAGCGAGCAATCTCCTGATTGCTTGTTACAAACATCGTCTCTCTCCGGGGGTGAAGACGCTCTCGTTCTTTCCTTTGTGCAGAGTTATAATGTTATATAATATACAGGTAGATAATATTGAATATATCCTCATTTTCTCAACTTATAGCTATGCCTTTAGAAGGATTATAAAAGATCCGAAAGCTTGTACTTTGCACGAATAAAGAAACGCTTTGATACTGTTTATATTACTATTTTATAAAGTTATATAAGTTAAAAGTGGATAGAATAAATAATTTTGATGTAAAAAAAGATGGAAGTTTAAACGTATAGGGTTAAATCGACGAAATCGCTATATTTAGGGGTAGAAAAAGAATTTGATACCGCTTACAATCTCGAAAGCATCACACCTGTATGAATGGACCACAATTATGATCAACAAGACTGTTTCCAAGAACAATCCGCTTTTCCGACGAAGACCCGAGTTCCGATAAATATGTAGAGAATCGATTCAAGAGAGAGAGATTGTAGTCACAGAGCCATACTAACGTTAGTTCAGGATCATACGGGGATTTGCTTGATGCCAATCCTCACCACGTTGAAAACACCACACCTCTGGTGTGCGAACCCCTTTAATGTGACTTAGTTTAATTTAAAGAACTATGAATGCCGGCCAGGCGTCCTCTATCTTTAGTTTAATTTCTTATATTTAAAATTTGTTCTCAAAATAAGCATATTTATCTATTAGAAAATTAATTATCTCAATATTTATTGTGATTAGCTTTGCTTTTTAATCTTCATTTGCGGTGAATCCGTGGTAAATCGATGTATAATAAATTTCCTTTCCTCCAATTTACCCAGACTAATCTATTTATTAGCTTGATTGTCTTTATATAATTTTTTCCTGTATATAAATATCATATTACCATTAAGGTGCTATTGCTTTTTCCTGCATGTATCCTACATTTCTGCTTGGAGAATCTGTATAAGACTAAAAGGTCTTAATAAAGATTTTAGTTGTTGTTGTATGTTTATCTATTATACTAGGAATGAAGCACAATAACTACCTGTATATATAATAGGGTTGGTGGGGTCTAAACTGTTAGTTTTCGACCGCTACGATCCGGGATCAAATCCCACATTGGACACTTTTTTCTAATTAAAAGAAAAATGCTCCAATGATCCCCGATTCTTGCATAAGTCCAATCCGTCAGCTAGTGCAGGTAACCAAACGGGGTTTTGCCACATTTATAAGTGCAAAATCGAATTGATTTTCACATGTGAAGACATGTGGTGAACTTACAGTAAAAACAGTCGCCAACTTCTACCCACCATAATTATTTATTTTCGTGAGAACATCCTCACACAAGATTACACAAAATAAGCAATTACATACAATACACTTTTATTACAAATACGTGTCAAGCGAACGTTCAGGCCGTGACCGTCTGCTTTAAATTCCAACACCGTGCTGCCCGTTGGCGCCTTCGCTCTCCCTAAGGCCTCCGGGTCTGCCAATCCATGGCTGTAAACTACATTGTGTTAGATATTTTGTTAATTGTTGGTAAATCGATATGCTTAAATAGCAACTAAAGCGGCCAACTTAGCCCACAGGCATTATTTGGGCCTAGCACTTTCTCTAGGAATGGGCAGCTACACTAAATACAACACGCACACACAAATTTTTTTTGGACAATATAGTCTTTTACATGGAGTTTTCAAATAAAAATGATCTTAAAAGTAAAAACTAATCACATTTAATGGTAATAAAGAAATATATTAAATAATAAAAAGGCATATATTGGATTGAATATAAGATTTATTTGCCAATATTTCGGTTTGCTGAACGCCAACCTTTATCAAGGCATTACATTTTTGTATACACAATCTCAGCGCCGCATAGTGTTATAATATCACAGTTGAAATAATTTTTAAAAATACAAAGTAGGTGGGGGATATTTTTGTGCATCAAAAAATTTATTATAAAAATTACCGTCAGAATAAGTTAAACATCTTTAAATAGTAAAGGAGAAAAAATAATAATGTCTATATCCTATATTTTAAAATATTTGTAATAAGTACATAAAATTTAAACCATCAATAATTCATTAAAAAGAAATACAAGGTGTGTCCAATAAATAATGAGACCGGTCAAAAACAAAGAAAAAATGAAAGGATAATTTTTTTTAAGTCAATTAAAAAAGTAGAAAGCTTCAGCTACACTGCGGTATATCACATCACGTGATTGCGCGTGCAGCCGATAAATTGTAAGCTTGTAAAAAGAACGCCTTGCATAACAACTTCTAATTTGTAATGGATAGAAAATTCGAACAATGAATTTGTATTAAATTTTGCTACAAAATTGGGAAATCGGCTTCAGAAACTTTAGATTTGTTGAAATTGGCATTTGGAAATGAAAATGTAAATAAGCCCATCACATTTAGATGGTTTTCACGATTTAAAAATGGAATAGAATCGGTGAAAGATGAGAAGCGTGTTGGACGTCCAATTCTGCACTGGAACCCTGAAAAGGTGAGCCAAATTTCAAATTTAATAAAAGAAAATCCACGAATAGGGTTACGGGACATTGAGGAAGAAACAGGGATATCAAAATCATTAGTTGGATCGATAATTAAAGAAGACTTGCAGTTAAAGAAAACACCTTCAAAATTTGTACCTAAAATGCTCACAATCCAAAAAAAGGAGAATCGCGTTGCTAAAAAAATGCTTGAAATGGTGGAAGAAAACCCTAATTGGAAGGAAAAAGTAATAACTGGAGACGAGACATGGGTTTACGGGTATGACCCGGAAACAAAACGCCAATCCATGGAGTGGGAAGGAAAAGATGAACCAAGAACGAAGAAATCCCGACTTTGCAAGTCAAAAAACAAAGTCTTATTGGTCACGTTCTTTGACATAAAGGGAATTGTGCATTATGAATATCTAGAGGAAGGTCAAACAATCAATAGGGAGTCTTATTTAAACATTATGAGACGTGTACGTGAATCAATTCGTCTGAAAAGAAGTGAAATGTGGAGTTCGAAAAATTGGATTATCCATCATGATAATGCACCACCACACACTGACTTATTTGGCTAAACACGGCATCCAAAAATTTCAACAACCTCCCTATTCCCCAGACCTAGCTCCAAATGATTTTTTCTCTTCCCAAAACTCAAAATGGCTCTAAAAGGAAGGAGATTTAACACTAGAAAGTCCATCATAGCGGATTCGAAAAAGGTCTTGAAAAACATCCCGAAAGATGCCTTTTCTAAATGTTTTAAATCATGGGAGAAGATATGGAAATTATGTATAGATGCGGGAGGGGACTATTTTGAAAAATACTAATAAATTTTTTTTTAATCATTCTATTTTTCTTTATTTTTGACCAGTCTCATTATTTATTGGACACACCTTGTATATGTGCAGAGGAAAACTTAATTAGGAAAATCAAGCTCATAAATAGATTGGTCTGAGTAAATCTGAGGAAAAGAAATTTATTTTTATAAAAAAATGATAAATGAATTTACCACTGAGAGCCTGCAAATGGAAAGAACAAAAAAGTAAAATCTAATCACATTTAGTGGTAATAGTGAAGTTTATTTATAGGAAAACACTTAATTAAGATAGTTAAGCTCAAATAAACAGATTGGTCGGGTAAATCCGAGGAAAAATACAAAATAAGTTTAAAGCGGGTTCTAATGCAAAATAATTATCTAAGAATGGATATGGCCATCTCACGTCTGTCTGGCATCAACCTCCGAGGTCCGTACATAGTCAAATCTGCCTTCACACATCGTCGCAGCAGCTCGGGCCAAGATTTCCCGGACGGAACTATGTGAAGCATCTCCAGTCAGGTTCCCACGAGGCCCCCAGATGGCCGGGCCCCAGGTGGGGGAGTCACAATACTTCCCCAGGTGAGCCACTTGTCCGTCTAACCCATCTGGGGGAATGTGATGTAAAGGGATTACGGAAGAGCTTGAAATATGGTCTTCGAGGTAACTCGGCACTCTAGCATTTTCTAATATGTGCAAGGCCTTTTTTCAAAACCTTTGTGCAAAGGCGTTTTTCACACTTTACACTCATGGACAAAACTTAAGGAAGATTCATATCTTGATGTCGCCGTTTTTTGAAGAAAACGGAGAAAATTCTGTTCACACTTGGTTATCTCGTATATCTTCAATAAAGCAATAAAGGTTACTATGTATTAAAGGTCATTAAGAGTTATTGTTTCTGAATCCTGATATATATGTTAAACGGTACACCTTCCTCAAGTTTTGTCCATGAGTGTATTTTGAACTCTGTAATAGAAATCACCTCCGTGTAGTTGTATTGGAAAAGGAAAAGTAGGTCTAGGAGGATATAAAGGTGACGTGAGTCCGTCACAATCCCACCTTTGTTGCCTTTAGTCGCACCTGGGACTTGGGTAACACAGAGCTGAGCTTTTACGTAATTGTCTCGAATAAAACACCTTAGAATTCGACCACATATTTTATTTATAATAATATCTAATCGCTGATATATATTATTTTTGTATAGAGATCGAATTTTATGGATTGGGGGTGATTTTTAAATCAAAATTAATTTATTCACCTCTTTATCTCGCCATATCAATATCGAAATATTAAAATCGCCTAATCCTATGTGTGGAAGTTCCACGATGTAAAACAGGACCGTTTTTTGTAATTATTGCGACAACATCTTTGAAAAAGATATCATTTCATGTGCGTTTTTTTTTTTTTTAATTCTATTATAATGTAGTGTAATCTTTGTGTTTTTTAAATAAAGAAAAAATAATAAAAGCAATATTTATTTCCAGGTAGAGAACTTATCTCCCAAAACATACACATTTGAATGGTGGTTGACAGCCCACCTAGACAATACATGGGCCCGGAAGGGACGCAGCCGTCCAAGCAAAGAAAATTGCTCCATAACCAACAACAAAGAAACTGTTTGGGAATATTTACATAAGATCGAGTCAGACCTATTCTCCTGATCTTGTCCTACTTTTTATGTCTCGCGCTTTTTTACCCCCTGGGTTTATTCTTTCCTCACCTTTGTAAGTGTTTTGTAGGCGGACACTTCTCTGCGGTTGACGGATCTTTAATTAATGTCTTTGATGTGGAACTGCGGTTTTTATTGTCGTCGTCATACTCCGTCTGTCCGATCTGTCTGGACACACCCGCCCTGGCCGAGTGAATTGTTTGATTCCTCAAAACAACCCCGAAATGGAGTCCGAAAGAAAACATAAAAATAAGTTTGGAATTTGATTTCACCCTAGTGAAGAATTTAGGACAAAAAAAATACAGCACATCCGATTTTATAAATAATTAATGATTATTAAAACAGATTGATACGTGCTCCTGCATCATAGTTTGTTAAAATTAAGAACCCGACTTGAAAAGTTCAGTTGAAACACCAATACGGTTGGGCCGGTCACCCAGACTACTTCGCCGCGACACTGACGAAATTGAAGATTTCACGAGACACCTGGTAAAATTTTTGTAAAACATCGCAAAATGTTGGTCTCAACTGGGGAGGGTCGTCATTCCTGAGAACGCTTTTCCACCAAAGCTGGTTCAGTGGCGAACTGTGGTTCACAGAGCCGGTCTACATATCCCGTCTCATTGTGTCTTCCTCCCCATCTTTGTGGTGGGTTAGGACAGGATGACCACGTGGTGACTAAACAAGCCCAATAAAATGTACATTTCTAACGATCACAAACAGCTATGTAAATTACTACGGCGTTCCAAGCGGGGGAGATGTAATTAGAGGCCCTGACGTAAGTGTGAGTGTCATACAACAGGATGCTGTGATTCACCGCTCCACCTTGATGTATTTTTATATCTGACTCCTTTATGACTTCCCAGAAATCTACACACCCGAGAGTAGCCTTGTCCTTTTAGAGACTGTCATATTTTTTAAAATGACTTTGTATTGCAACCGGGCCATCGTAGGAGGAGGTGTACACACTGATCTAGGTTGAAGAACCAAGTCTGCGCATTTTACAAGATTAAAAAATATTATTAATAAAGAATAAATTTCTATTTGAAGTAAAAAATAAATTTTTTAGAGAAACTTTATCTAATATTATAGTGAGAAAATTAGTAAGGAGTATCTTCCGAGTAAAAGGTTCTTTGACAATCCACTACTATGAGGCCCTTCGAAGAGAGAGCCTCGATGGCCCAATAAAATTGCCTCGCTATAAGTTTAGATAAATGTGTCATCAAGGCGTAGACTTTAGGTATTGGAATGGACCTCCTGTTGTCTTCTTGATAGCATTGTTCGGCCATGATCACACAGAAAGAGTCTTCCTCCACAGACGTTGAGGCTGTGTTCTACATATCTACAATGTCAGGAAGAACATGTAAATAACTCCCTTTTACCGAGGATTTGATTGCAAAAGCGTTATTTGTAATATTAGAGTACGTAGAGTCCGTTCACATGTTGCAATCATGAACACTTTTAAGTCGGTGCAACAGCGATGTTTGGAGGCAGACTGTCTATTAAAAGGTCTGACAAGAGAAACGCCTCCATTGGTAAATGAGAGAAAGAACAATTTTAAAACGAAGCGTTTTGGTTTTGAGCAATGTATAAATTGTTCTCTACGGATGGATCGACCTTAATTTTAAAATTGATATCGATAATTTACGTAACTTAAATTTTAAAAAAATATGTGCTAAATTAATGTAAAAAAAAAAACTATTTCTGGTGGAGATTTTCCCCGGAGGATATTGATACAAGTGATACAAGATACTTGTATAAGAAAAGAAATGGCCACGTCTCCTGTCAAATCTATGCGTCATCTATTCCCCGTCTCTGCAATCTAACAGACTCGAGTCAGCCACAACGCCAGCTTTAGAAGCGCCCACCTGGAGACTATGGCTCTCGTCAGTCCAGTGCGGACTTGGACTTCATAAGATCCACTAGGGAGCCATTATAATATTTACATTTTTATACAAAGGTGTGAATGTGGCTAGACCACTTCTTTTGGCCACAATATAGGCGGACATTTGGACGAGAGGACATTGGTCTTTAAAATATAAGGTTGTCCCAAAAGTTCGTGTTTTTCTTATTACTTGGCGAATAATACCATTACGGCGAATAAATAATAATACATAATACAATTACTGTACTTTATACATAATACAAAGACATCATACATAACGGCGAATAATATTGGTATTTCAATTTTTTCGCAAGTGTTTACGAACTTTGGGGACAACCTTGTAATAAAGTATCTCTCCCATCAAAAGTATGGGCAAAAATAGATGGGACATTGTTTTTGCGTTTATTGACAGGAAAATTGACTTTTCTTTTTTAGAAACATTTTGTGAGGTATTTTACAAATATGTTTAAAAAAGGGGCAACTATATACAATTCTTCAAATCTCTGAAGACCTGGTTGGTAGGAAGGATGTGCCTGCATGTTGTTGAGATCTAAGATCTGGTGTTGATGTGTTTCCAGTAGTAAACTCTGTGTGGATGCCGGTCTTAAACTTTTTGGATTAATGCTGAAATAAAACAACAAAAACTTTTATTTTAAAAATCGTATTGTAAATTATATCTTGGTTCTGATAATAGAGAGATTCTTATTTAAATATTTATATAATAAAAAAGCATATATTGGATTGAATAAAAATATTAATTTATCAATATTTCGGTTGGCTGAACGCCAACCTTTGTCAAAGTAGTACATTTTGTATATAAACAAACTCTTTAATATATCTGTGGTTGTAATACATATTTATATATAGTGAAAAAATAATTCTGCAAAATAATTTAGATGGACTAAACTATGAGTGACCAAAAGATAAGATTATTTTTCATCTATAATATATATTTTTTAAATAGTGGGAAAATAAATAGACAAGTGTGGACAAGGCTGTGGAGTTTTGAGCTGGAGAAGCCGAGCAAGAACGGCAGGTGGGCAGTACAGCTGTGCAATGAGCGGCTCCTGTTACCACGGTACTTGCGGGTAGCGCTGAAATATACAGCAGTAGTTAACACTAGGCCTTGGGCTGGGGAAATCGTTTAAGCCTCATTTAATTTGTGCCTTCGACCATTAAGTCATTAGTAAAATATGGGAATGTGAGCATACAGTTTCCGATTTAACCATTGTTCTACAACCTCTCTGTTAATTTGTATCGTGAATCTCTTTAATATCACAAGTTTCTGTATCCCTAGAACGTGTGACATTGTGCAGCCCTATATAGCGTCGTGTAGCTCCATATAGTCTAGTGGTTTAGTGAGCATTTGGTGAGAACATGCGTAAAGCTGGTTATTGCTATAGAAAGAGATTTTCACGTAATGTTGTTACTCTAAAACTTGTACCATCAGAAATTTCTTAAGGCGAATTGACTGTATACCATATGTGGTATCTTACCAGAAATTCAATTACATGTACTGATAACTAGACACTACCGCTTGACACAGGATTTAGTGTATCCGAATGAATGTAAAGGAATTGGTTTTACGAATTTCGCAGCTCTGAACGTCGATGGCGTGCCCGCCGCTGTTGCCAGACAGTTTCGTCATCAACCAATGTGCAATTATCCTCCGCAGAGGTTTCCTGCAGAAGCATTGTCTTCGCCATTAATATGGATGTGTCTTCCTCTCCTTTCTTCTCCCGGATTGTTGCCTTTGTTTGCTCTGGCTAGCATTGTTGCCTCCTGCGCTCTTATTAATTAGCTTCAGCTGCACTTGGCCCTGAGGACCTGTCCACGATTCTTATTGCCTTCGAAGCTTTTAGTTCTTGAGGATCTGGTGAGATCCGTGGTCCGCTCCAGATTGGATCTGATTCCTTTAAAGTTGTTTAAAATTGCTCATTGAGTGTCCAAGTTAGATCAATATAGGTATACTTCACCAAAATAAGTTGTTACCTTACTCAAATTGTTCTCTTCAGTGAAAATTAGAAGCGCAATTTGTTTTGAGGGAAATACTCACAAAAATAATAAATCTTTCTGCTAGAAAACCATTTGGCGGTATAGTCTAGATTGTCCTTCAATGTGCAAGCAGTCCAAGGCAACGACTCTGTACAATGCACCATTGTCGATTGTAAACTTTTAGAAAGCTGAAGTTAAAATATCATGTGACATGTGGGATGCATTTATATGTATTCCATTTTGTTTTAATTTTGCTAATTCTTAAGCCCCACTTTACGAATATAATGCACTTTTATTCTACAGACATGTAGGATGTATATAAAGGTATCCATTTTGTTTTAATTTTGCTAGCTAGTAAAGCCCCACTTTACGAACATAATACACTTCTATTCCACAAATAGCACATAGAAGAAGCGCTTAACAACTGAAAGATACGAACCTAGTATGAATAGTGTTGTATGCTGTTACGTACCTAGTATGAATAGTGTTGTATGCTGCCAAAGGTTCTATAGAAAAAATTGAAATGGACTTTATGTGTGTGTGGATCCCACTTGGGAATCTCGGGTAAACCTTTTGGTTGTGTTTTCCTGAATCCCCGGTTTTGGAAGAAACGCTGTTAACAAGCTAGCAGAGAACCATGGCTTCTCAAATAAAGCTGTAGAACTAGAGGCCTATCCTTCCTCGAGTGCCAATTTTTTCGTTAGTTCAAGTTCAGTTTCTTTGGAATTACTCTAAGCATCTCTTCTTATCTGTCAAGCGACTATTTTTTACAAATAAATATTGATTGGGAGCCTAAAAAATGTCATTATTTAAGGGGAAAACTTGTATATTGTACCAATTTTTGCGCTTAAAATATAAATATTTTTAACTTTCTCATTTAAAAACAACTCAGCATTTCTGAAACATCCGACCTCTTTTAAGCTTTCAATTCTGGTACCAAGAATGGTCGCGTCTAGCGAAGGTTTTACTGCACCATTCTCGTACCTTTCTTCCCATGCTCCTGTCTCTTACAACCACCTCGGTATTGTTCTTAGGCCGCCTCCATGTTGACTTATCTCGCTCGGTTCTGTCATGGCGAGTCAAGAATGGTATTTCCTTTATTCCTGCATGTGGCTTTCTCTTTAAAATTCCTACTCTTTCCATTTTAAGCTTCTAAATTTGCTTATTTTCAGCTTCTCCAACGCTTCCGTCGAGCCTCTATGAAACCAGATTGAGGGTACCTCTCTGGAGAATCGACACTCCTCCAATTCATGCCCAAAAATGTTTTCTTTTTTCTCTTTCTTCGTTATCAACCATTGGAGAAATTTGACTTGAATATTAAGGCACATATTAACTTGTCCCATCTGTGTGTATGAATAGAAATAATTCAGCGCCAGGAAATTGTTTTATAATTATATATAGCTATGTTGCTCTCACGAAAATTTAAGATTTTTCCAACATAACTAATTCAAGTTTGTAGGCTAATTGCACAGAAGTATAAAAAGAAAATATATCAATAAGAGGATTTTCAACATCAGTTCAAACTTAAAACCATCTAGCAAGCTGGAGGGATCGGCGAAAGATAATTGTTCTTTTATATCTCTCTAAACCAAATAGAGCAAATCTAAACTGCAAATCCTCTCTTTTTTCAAATATAATTAATATTCGTTCATTTTTGCATCTTATTCTAATTTATACATTTCTCTGTAAATATTTTCCTTAGGAAAGCTCGTCTTTATATTTCAGTTCCCGCAGTATGTATCCATTATACCGCTCTCACTACACCTCTATATAAGCGCTAAATAGCTGGGAATCTTTATAAATTAAGTTTTTTATTGTTCAAACATGTTATATTTCTGTCTTTTGGGCAAGAATTGTGTGCGAGGCTTCTTCCACCTTTTAAAAATATCACGTAAACCCATTTTTAAGTCTAAAGTTAGACATTACATTTTTTAAATCGATTCAAGCGTGTGTTAAATATTCACGCTGTTTTTTTTTTTCATTCCACTCTCGCATCCGACTCTTGCACTTCCGACCACCTGCCTCCACAAAACCGGTGTGGCCAGGAAATAGAATAAAGCCATTCTTTTGGCCCGCATTCAATTGTCTGATCAAAGACCCCAAAAATACCACGTGCGCCTAAAAATAAGCCCAAATAATAACAGTTCTTTTATTCCAAGCGTCTTGGTCGGGTGGCTGCGTGCAGCGTTAGGATGTGTCCTACTCTAAGGGCAGTTGTTTCTTCCTCGTCCTCACACACTTTACTACATCGCCCGCTCTGTATAATTGCGTTAAATTATTTCGGCACTAATTCTACTTGGTTTGTCCGGAATAACGTCGTTTCCGCCGACTGCTTGTCTCGGCGGGCGGGCACGTTGGTCCATTCAAATTAATACCACTGCGGTCGATGAGGAAGACGCGGCCGAGCGCGGTGGCGTGTGTAACTCCGCGGGTGTCGCGATATGCTCGGGAACATCAACGGCGCTGACCCGATTCTTTATGATATGATAGGACCGGCCAGGAGTTCCTGGAGTTGCTCTGGTTCCCATCTGTGCGGACAGGAAAATGGTGGTGAGTACACGTGGTGGTGGTGGTAGTTGGGTGGTTATGGGAACCAACCTCATATGGTGACGAATTAGAGCTCGACCTTTAAATATATCTTAAGTACAAACTACAATTTTTCTGATCGAATCGTTTAAGAACCAAACCCCCATTAAAAAGCCAAAGAGATTTGTCACATTTTAGTTACAACGATATTTTTGATCGTCAATAGATATATATGGTAATTTAAACCAACAACCCTATATTGTATAATACTTATAACAATATTGTCAAGTTGTATATAGAAACACATCTATGAATAATTATACGCATGATTGACATATGTCATTGCATCACCATATGTAATGTACTTTGTACAAACTGAGGATGAATAAATTAAACTATGTAATAGATTAAGAGCTGAGCTAAGCAAGAGATCGAGATAGAAATCAACCCCAAAGAGGAATTTGGCAGACCGTTGCCATCAGGTCCAAAGGGTGTAGAATACCGCAGACGCCCCACGCCCTTTGCACCCGTTCAAAGTCCAAATTCCCGCATGTCTACCCCCTCGGCAAAGATATAAAAAGCCTCTGCCTTAGCCGAAAATATAGTCACTTCACCATCAGCGTGAGCCCACGTCGGTTGTATCCAGGTCCACCTCATCGACCATGTAGAACAGTAAGAACTATTCTATCTCCATCTTGCTCTTAGTTCGACTCCTATCTGTTCACGGAACTTTCCTACTACAACTGTGTCTCTTCGTTTTTTGTGTGTGGACATCCCCAAGCTTTCCACTCTGCATCGACCACGACTGCCTGTACTCTGTGAGAACTGTTAAAGGTCCTCCAAGGCACAGAGAGGTACTGGAAAACTCTCCACGCCCTGACTGTCCCTCTCGGTTACTACTGGTTTGACCCTCGGTTATCACAGCTATAGCGAGAGTCGACAGGATACCTCAATCACATATATGGTTTATTTTCAAACTGGAAGTAGTCGTAATTCGCTATTCGATCAACATCAAAGAAGTCGCCTAGGCCAAAAACGGGTCTCTTCACGAGGGTCCACGATCCCAGGGTGGGCAACCTGCCACATTCAACCTGTTGGGAAAACTGCAGGTCCATGCAATATTCCTCAGCCGACCTCTCATGCAGAAATGTAGAATATGCGGCGCGTGCGAAGGACGAGGCCAAAGACAATAGAGGGGCCTCGCCCAGCACAGGTACTGGCTGACTCACACAGCCCGCCCTCCCATATTATCCGATCAAACTTGACGGCAGTGTTGTCCGGCGACAGGATACGCACCGAGCTATCGCCCTTCTGACTCACCCGGCGCTATCCTTCAGCCGCCTGTTGATTGATGGAGAAAGGTGCAATGAATTTCGCAATCCAAATATCTCAACTTTTAACGAGGTCAAAAATGTCAAGCGATAGATTGGCGGGCCACACACTTTGCCTGAATAGTTTATTTTCTCTCCTTCCTCTACCGTTAATCTTTTCTGAAAAATTAAATTCCTGGAAATGGATGGATGAAGAAAGTTCTGGAGGGTAAAATGAATGGAAAGAGGACGGTGTTTAGAAGAATTGGACTGATGGATTAAATGGGGGGAAGGAAAGACCATGAAGAAATAAGAGAAGAAAGAACTCAGGATAGAGAAGCATGGCGCCACTGGAGACCAGAACCTGCTCAAATACAGAGAACCTGAAGCCGATTGGGCAGAACACAAATTCAACGTTATGTAGACTTGAGAAATTTTTGTTTCGATTCTTAGCAGCAAATAGGTGTGGAAAACCACGAAGATGTGCAATGGTATCCTCTCTTCCCTTGTTTAATGGCCCTTTTCTATTGTCTCTACGGTAATTGCAGAGCACTAGAGAGAGAGATAGGCAACAAATAATACTCTGGATCACAGACAACAAGAGGAACTAGGGGGTGGGAGGAGGGAAGAGAGAAATTATATAGAAAATCAATTAATAATTCGTTAAGACATTTTTCTCTGAAGAGCCGAAAGAATGCAATGATTTAAAGCCCACCCTACAAAGACTTCTAGGAAGTTGTGGATCTTCTCGACATCGCAATTCCCTGGACTCCCACGCAGGTCGAGGCCGGTCCGGGAATCTCAGGGTCGCCATCACTTTTTGCTTCGTGGGAATTCAAGGTCTGGGCGACAACTTCCTGTTGCAAATGTTGATGTTGTTGTCTCTCCACTATGTTGTTGTTGTGAGGAGGTGTTCGCTCAGTGGTCCTCGAATTGTGCGCAGACCCTGTCTGTCAGTATCCAATATTGCTAAAGACCAAAGGTCTTATATTTTTCTTGATTGTTCTACTTTTTGCGAGCCTAATATCCAGAGTTATGCTACAAAAACGTTCTTTGCCATCTAGCTGAAGAAGGGCATACCAGAAAGCTATTGTAACTTCTTTTAATAAAACGTTGCAGCGTGTGTCACCTACTTGTTTTATAATTGGCAAATCCCGCAAACCTCATGATCATGAAGAGTCCTACTACTTTCACTATTTTGCTAAGAATGGTGAGCTAGAATTCTGTTGGGCCCCCGATTTAGCATCCACAAAATTCATGAATGGACTACTGAGAGATATATTTAAATAAGAAAACATTTTGAAAATGTCAGTTTCCTTATATTTTAAAATGCTATGGCCATTCAGTTTATTATGTTCTCCGCCATATTGACTAGGGGGATAACGTCATCAGTACTATGTCTTCAAGTTCCAGATGCGACAAAGCCACCGGGGAAATTGCTGCTTGGAACTAAAGAAACACATCCAAATTTATTTATTTCATCCTCAAATAACAAATGTTAGATGGCGAGCGTTTGATTGAACCGAGAAAAAATAGGGTCAGCGGGCCAACTTTTTTAGGTAATTACGGACTGGTCTTTGTTATGAAACGCTATATGTCGGAATTACATTTCTTCTGAACAAAGTCTGGAAATAGAATTGCAAGATTTTTTCTTTGTCATTTTTTAAAATTTCAATCCAGATACTCAACGATCTACAAAATGAAATGATTGTTATAAATAGATTTAGCCTATTTTTGAACATTCACTTTCTGAAATTTCTTTGCATCGAATCTTCGCTAGGCTTGCTTTGACAGATTTATTTATGCGATTTTGTCCTTTAATCTGGATATACTATATGAAGATTCTACTGAATAATGGCAGGAAAAAGTTTGGCCGGATTAAAAGGAGAAATAATATACTTCGTGCGTTACCAAAGGAAGAACTATGCGGCCGTCTTACCACACACATCCATCCCAAGCTTGTGATTGTGAATGCACCTCACTATGCTGCCATTGTTTAACATGAGGTCGATTGTTTAACATCAGCGAGTCCTTTAACGAATTCTTTTCTTAACCAACTTCTGATTGGTATTGTGTAGAAATGCCCTGACTTTTCCTCGTGAGCGATGGAGGCATGGACCTTGAGTACTTCCTTTCTCGGTGGGCGTTGTAGAATTGTCAATTGACTTACGTAACAAGATCCTATTTGACTCTTCTTCATAAATAGGCCACGTTTTCCCAGTTCTGCCAATAATTTGCCCAGTTGTGTGGATATAATTGAGAGTCGACATGCCAGGCTATGTTGATCAAGCAACAAAGATATGCTACTTCCTGACTCCAGCCCTATATTGAAGCATAGAAATAAAGAATTGAAAATAGCTACGGGACTCGACACTATCTTTGCATACAAGACCATTCCAATATAACTAAATAAATAACGAACTTTCTAAAATAAAACTTAATAAATAATATATCCTATAGGTGAAAGTTAAAAAAAAAAGTTAGTGAATTTTTTTTAAATAGAGAGACATATATTGTATTTTAAAAATTATCTTTTATTTTACAAACGCCAATTTAACAGAAAATGCCACAATATTTTTCAAATTTTATTACATAAAAACACTGATTTTCAAAATATTGTTTGAAAATATTATAACTTTTTGAACACCCATTCCATTATATGTCGCGAATTGTTAAAATATGAAAAAATAATAATTAGGAATTTTCAAAATATCCAATGAATCTGTTCACATACATTTAGTACATGGTATTCCAAGTTGTGTCATTTTTCTGCGGTCGTTTAACTGAGAGCAACAACATGAGTCAACTCGGTTTTGTCAAGAATTAAGTAAAATTTCCACAGAACCAGGAATTGCCTTGAATCAACAGACAGTGTGGGGAAATCTGACCTGAACACGGCCTCCCATTGTCTTGAGAGATATATTTCTTATTTGCACATTGCGCTGTTCTCCCATGCTACGTAGATCAATGGCGAGGTGGCAGATTCCTCCGAGCCACTGTCTAAGCTGCGAGATGCCGTGAAGCCCCGAGGCCTCCCACTGGCTTTCCGAGTTCTCCAAATCCACATAGATCAACAAAGAGGGTTTAAAAACCTGGATGGCAGCAAGTCACAGCTCACTTGTGACAGTTGTCGTGTGAGGAGGCTTTGTGATGAAGCCCCGAGGTCTAACCACCGGCAGTTCTCCAACTGGAACGCCTACGTGAGCGACATACCTCGCAATTTCCTGATCTTCCCAACTTCCCCGACAATTCTTTCTTCCCCAAATTATTTTAAAGAGTTGAGACTCTTTTTCTCAAATTCGATAAATACTCCTAAAATTATCTTTGTTTGGTGTGTAAAACGAGGTCTTTGTTGTTTTGTAAATCTCTTTTACAATATTGAATTGCACTCTCCCAAATGTGTGTGGAATCCGAATTTCAAGATTTGATATCCATATTCTGTATTCAAATCTGTGGTCTACAAGTCTGTCGAGTTTTTACTCGCCCATTGTCCGGCCGAGGTTACAAACCAACTCAACACCGAGGTCAGGTCACTGCACGTACTATTTACAGGAGAAAGGTTCAAACAATCGCTTGAACCAGCGCTATATAAATCACTCATCATTCATCAAGTCCTATTCTTTCATTTTCCCAGTACAGATAGCCCTAATCACACGACTGGTTGGCTGTACGGTCGGTTATTCCCATTTCTATTTTAATAGAAACAGTTCGACTTTGCCCCACAATGTGTATAGTTCCATTACTCGCACTATAACGGATAAGGTTGAATTTGTGCAAGAATTGAGGACCATTATTTAAACGATTTTTTAAACTACTCAGTTTGCGGGTTTCGATCCAAAGTTCTGATTGACGAAAATCCACCTTTATTGTATTACACGATGTCATGTAGTAAGTAATAGATTCACTATACAAAACACGGTTATTTCTAGACACCACGAGGCTGAATGTGTGTTTTATAGAAATGTATGAAAGTCACTCTCCACACGGCCAAACATACCATAACATACAACATACGGGAGAGAACTATACGGCCTAGGGAACAAAACTGATTCAATAAGGAAGTCCCATTTCTCTTCCTCAGCTCCGACATGTTCCTCGTCTGATAGCATCGCCTTGCTCTAGCGACATATGCTCTCTGTGCTGGAATACCAATACCCCAGCATGTTGAAACATCCCGTTACACTCGTGTAGTGCACACGGGTGTGCCATTAGACTATGCTAGACGTGCCGCACCATTTACAAGAGAGTCCGTGAAACAGATACCAATAAAAAAAAATTCATTAAAAATTCATACAGTAGACCGCTAAAAACATGGCTACACCCGGTTTCTCCGGAGGGGTCTCTTATTGGAGAATGTAAAGTCATAAAGAGAGTCTTTCTATCCAAAAGGATAGGATAGAAAGGATAGGTCCCTAATGAGGGACCACCCCTAGGAAAGACCTGGTTTAGAAATGGTTTAGACTCTCTCTCTACTCCGTGTATATTATAATTACTTTTAAAAAAATAATTAACGAATTTTCTATATCCCTATATACATAAAATGTATATAAAAGTCAGTGTATGTATGTATGTATGTGTGTTTGTTCCTATGTCGGCTATACACGTCCACAA
Source organism: Cordylochernes scorpioides (assembly GCA_030710605.1). Classification (NCBI taxonomy): domain Eukaryota; kingdom Metazoa; phylum Arthropoda; class Arachnida; order Pseudoscorpiones; family Chernetidae; genus Cordylochernes; species Cordylochernes scorpioides. The sequence goes on from CP092867.1 coordinate 57,646,388, forward strand.
TACGTTACTAATCTGACTGAAATTTTAACAGTATATAGAGTAGAATCTGGAAAAACTTATAGTGAAAATTTCAGGTCTCTATTCCGAATATTCGACGAGTTATTTGCAAATTGCGTTGCAAATTTGCCCTTTCGCTCGCAAGCAGCGCCTCTAGCGGTGAAGATGGAAGGTAATATCAACTGACCTAATATACATGTAAAAAGGGGTTTTAACAGGACATAGAGAAAAATATGGAAGGGATATTTGTCGCATTTTTTAGCCAAGAAAATTGAAATTGACAGGTTTTGGGCAAAAATAGTTGTTTTTTTTTTTTTTTTAGTCAGAAAATGATGATGACAATATTGCTGTATCATCATTTGATTATCAGATACAAAATTATATCGGGAAAAATTCCAAAGAGCAGAGACCACGGGTGAAGCCAGTTCATTTTTAGTATTCAGGAACAAAATTCTAACAGAAAAAAAAAATCATTCGAGCAGAAGACACAAAGCCAGATCATATCTCTATGAAAATATCGCTTCTCAGTCACAAATTTGGAGCGGGACGTTTCACAAGAGTGACATCCACGGCGCCAATTTATAATTGTAACGAATAGTATTTGAATAAAAACATTTAATCGGGTAAAACCCGGGCGTTGCCCGGGTCATTCGGCTAGTATTTAATATACACACACACACACACACAAGCCTTTATTAAGACACACAGGTCTTACAGAGGATTCTCCTTGGGGTTACAAAACGGAGAAAGTGGGAAATAAAAATGGTGAAAGAATATATACATATGGTAAATATATACAGATTATAAGAAATAATAAAGAAATAAGAAGAATTTTAAAAATAAATAAATAAAATAAAAAAATTTTGGAAATATGGATGGTATATACAGGAAACATTATATAAAACAATCAAGCTAATAGATTAGTCTGAGTAAATTGGAGGAAAAGAAATTTATTATACAACAACAACAACAAAAACCCTATTAAGACCTTTCAGTCTTATACAGATTCTCCAAGCAGAAATGTAGGATACATACAGGAAAAAAAAAAAATAATAATAATAGTACCTTAATGGTACATTATAGTGGAAACATTTTATAAAACAATCAAGCTAATAGATTAGTCTGGGTAAATTGGAGGAAAAGAAATTTATTATACATGGATTTGCCACGGATACACCGCAAATGAAGATAAAAAAGCAAAAGCTAATCACAATCAATATTGAGATAATGAAATTTATACATTATAATTAAGACAATTGAGCTCATTAACATATTTAAAAGGGTAAATCCGAGAGGAAAAAAAAGATACAAAATAAAAAAATGAAAAAAAAAAAAAAACACTGGAATTTACATATGATACATACACCAAGATTTTTCGTCTCAATAAAATAATTTCTCAGCTGATGAATGAAGGTTATAAAAATTTGAAGCGTAGATTTTTTAAACAATATTTTCATTCATAGAAAGCGAAATATATAAGAAATTAAAGCAAGGAAGGAATGAACATTATATCATGTCAGGTCTTGTTGAATTATTCGGTAGCAGCTCTGAGACAATCGAACAATCTTTTTGCACCAGGGGGTTCGCTCTTATCTCGCCGATAACGACTAATGTCAGATAACAGTTGTAAGATTTTCCAAGAGAATTTTCCTTTTCCCCTGTAAAAGATTGACAGTCGAGATAATGACAACTCCCTTAGGGCGGTTGTTTATACACAGATAACATTCCTGACCTTCTTTACTGAAAGACAAATAAAAGTCCTGGGAAGATTCGTGTTGAACCACCTAGAGAAGAGAAATTTAATTAAAGAAAACGTATCAAAGAGACGTAAAAAGTGAGAAAAGCAAAAGGAGAAGGTAATAAACAACAACAACAACAAAAACCTTTATTAAGACACTATTATTTGTAGGGTAATTTGAGTGGCGATGATTAACTGAGCATGTATTTCGGGTTTTCCTATTTGGCGGAAAGATTGGATGATCTATTGATAGTCTCTGCCAGCAGGTCAGTGAAAAGGTATCGTTGGATTGACTATTTACAAGTGATTGTTTCCTAACTGCTTGCTACAATGAATGTCCATTGGCATCTACAATTTGTCCATCACAGACCTTATATGCTATGCCATTAATTAATAATTTATTGTCCCTTAGCTTTGCTAGAGTACCTTTTTCGACGAGTTCTCTTCTTTTGACATTCAAAACGCGCCGTTGTTCTCTCATCTTCATGCTATAGTCTTTCGATAGTGATATCTTAGTTCCTCTTAAATTGAGAGCAGCTTTGAATAGAGTTAATCTATCGTTTTGTTCTGGGACTTCAATCAGGATCGGTGCACCAGGTTTTCTGGATAATCGGTGGCATCGCGTGATGTTTATCTTCTCCGTTGTCCGCATATTTTCTTCGATAACCTTCCGTATCCGTTCTCGGCAGTCCTCGTTATTATCTTGTTCTATTCCGTAAAAAATGAGGTTCCTTTCTCTGCTCTTTGCATCCAAGTGTTCAAGCTGGTCTTCTAAGTCTTTTATTTTTTTGGAGTTTTGAGAGAGTGCTGCCTTTGTAACGGCAGAAGATTCCTCTAGTTGTTGCAGTCTTTGGTTTATATTTTCTACTCTATCGTCGATTGCCGAAAGACGGGATTCCAGCCTCTCACCCCAGCTATCCAGCCTTTTGGTGAGTGCATTTATCAGATCTTTGATATCTTTATCCCTATCTAAGCTTGCTTCCAACGTCGTTTGTTTGGACATCTTAGGGCCTGGGTTTTGTTCAATGCCAGCTAATATTAAGAGCATTAAAACTACACATATAAGGTGAAAGTTTCGGAAATATTTTGAGAGTGAAAGATTCACACGTGATAAGCAAATCTTTTTGCCGCCATATGTATCCGGCTTGAAAGTATGTAAATTTGGCTCAGAATTCTTGTCTAATAGACATAAAATTATGATGGTAAGATATATTGGATATGTAGGTTTCATTTCAGATAGATTGAATTTGCACTTTAGTAAAAATAGAGAAAATATTTTAGTCAGACAGTTCACTTACCGAGAGCGACGTTGCGTGCTGCCTATACGTGCCGCCTCCTAGCGGAGAATCCTCTAGTATTTAATATATAATATTTAGTTGTTTTTTTAATTCCTATATTTCAGTTTGGAGATAGTGTGCCGTAGGTATGTAAAAGTTGCGAAGCACTGATATAGAAGTCTTCAAAGAATACTATGTTTATTGCCTCAATTATCTTGCTGAGCCATTGATGTGTGTGTGTTTTTTTTTTCCATGCTCTCGTCTGCTAGACGAGGTTGAGTGGGGTATGTATGTATGTCGAAACAAGAAAATTCACTGTTCATTTTATTAACAATTGCGGTATATAGGAAGGTTTTACTTGATTTCCATGTTATGTGTACATTTCTATCACAGCACAGACTATAGTGTACCCATTGCATAATTCTAAAGAAAGTTTTCTTCCTGTATAGTATGACGAACTCTTGGTTCCTTCTGTAATGATGTTTCTGGTTGCGTTCCGATTTGTTAACTTGGCGTGGAGCTTTTTTTCTTCTAATGACCAAGAGTGGCGTGAAGGCGCTTGTGCTTAAGTGGCGGTAGGTCTTCGGTTGATTGAGTCAGCAGACAGACTTCCGGGCATGCCCCTGAGCATGACTGCAGACATGTTAGCAATTTTGAGAAAAAAAGTTATATTCAGTAAAACTTCACTATAACGAACCTAAAATAATCCCCATTTTTCTAATGTAATAATATATTGAACCATGGCTATATGATGAACCAAAAGTTCAGTTGGGGTTAGATATAACGTCGTTTTGCTGTAAATAATTTGTAACGGAGAGAGGAGAGAGAGAGCCATCTCTGTAAGATTTTGTTTGTATTTGTCTCTCTGTATGGGAAGTTAAGGAGTCCACCACGTCAGAGAAGCTGTTCCACTGGAATTGACCACCCGTGGGAGAAGATCCAGCACAATAAAAAAGTAGAAATTGAAAGTTTCTTGTGCCTTTTTTATATTTACTTTATATTGATGACAAACCTCACAAGGGCAACAGATAAAAGAAATGTAATTGACAAACACAATGTTCCAATCTTCTCAGTTGGAAAATTGACATTTCCGGCCTGACAGGAAGGTGGACAGAGAACACAGTCTTCATAATTTACAAAGCCATTCTGTACCCGGTTTCATTGAATGAGACTTTCCTACAGATACTCTATATGCTGTGTGTGTAATCCGTGGTAGGTTTACTTTGTGGATCAATGGATATTTTTTCGGATCGCATCCTTCCACCATGATACAGTAAAGACTGGTCCAGAGTTATATTATTTTGTTTAAAATCATGCCTTTTTTTTTTCCTTTAAAAAATATAAAATATTGGGATTTAGTTTCTATGAGTATTTGATTCAATCATTTTTATGTCATTTTAAAACTGATAGTTCTATAACATAAAGTTTTAAGCATTCGAAGGACTTTTGCTACAGTGGTGAACCAACCCTCCCAGGGGCTCGCCATCTCCAGACCGCTGCAACCAACCAATGTAATGGCTTATATAGTTGGTGTTTGAAGGGCAGTTCTTGGTGATGGTAAATAACGATTTTGAGAGATTGAATAAAATGTTGAACTATTTTCACGCGCAACTTTTATTTTTATAATTAAAAAGAAATAGTGTTATATAAAATTGTTTCATGTCTTGTATTAGTCGATGTACCAGGTCTATTAGTATGAAACGCGAAAATGGCCGCCAGAGGGCGCTGTGCAACTTTTTGAGCCGACGGTGGCGCTGTTGAAGGTGTTTTGTTTTTTGACTCACGTGGCATCAGCACGCATGCAGTTTTAGAAAAATTCAAATCGTGTAAAATGGCGATTTCCGAGCCAAAAAGTGCCCATTTGCGGGAAGTTTTGTTGTTCGCCTTCAACTGGAAGAAAAGTGCCACTGAAGCCCACCGAATGCTCGAGGAAGTTTACGGCGACCACGCTCTGAGCAAATCGCAGTGTTACAGGTGGTTTAAAAAATTCCAAAGTGGCGATTTCGAATTTGATAATGAACCACGTGGAAAACCGCCCCAAAAGTTCGAGGACGCTGAACTGCAAGCTTTGTTGGATGAGGACAGTACCCAAACGCAGGAGAAACTCGCGAAACAGCTCCAGGTGTCTCAAGGTGCTGTTTCCCTACGTTTAAACAGCCTCGGAATGACCCAAAAGCTTTCCAGATGGGTCTCCCACGAGTTGAGCGAAAGGCAGCAAGAACGGCGTCTGGATGCTGATGTCATACTGATACTGCAGCATGACAACGCTACGGTGGTCAAAAACACCATAAAAGACTTGGGCTGGGAACTCTTACCCCACCCGCCGTACTCACCAGACATAGCGCCGTCGGACTACTACCACCTTTTCACATCTTTAGGACACGCCCTAAAAAACCAGGAATTTTCGAACTCGGACATACTCCGTAAATGGCTTGTTGACTGGTTCGACTCAAAAGGAATAGAATTTTTCAGACAAGGAATTCGAAAATTGCCTGAAAGGTGGTCCGAGTGTATTGCTAATCAGGGCAATTACTTTGAATAAAAAGTCTTTTGTTGTATGGAATTGGTGAACTTTTGAATTCACTGAAAATTTTCGCGTTTCATGCTAATAGACCTGGTATATCCATGTTTTCAACAGACGACGTCCGTGAAGCTAACTTCTTGGAAGCCTCAGACAAACACAGAAGTGAAGCCAGCCAGCCAACCTATAATCTCACAGCTGCTGCCTTCTATTCCTCAGCTGTGAATTCCAAGTAGATGCTTGGCTCGGCCTTGCACATCCATATTTAACGGCATCTAACGCCCACCTTGGCAACATCTGGACGTCCGGATATTTTAATATCAAGTTTTGGTAGAAACGTTTTCACAAATATCCAGGTCTCGCGGGATTCAAGAAAGAACTCTAAAAGGAAACAACACAATTTAAACTGTTTATATATTCAGCCCAGTGGTTCCTTTTTTTATTTTAATAGAGTTGGATTATTGGTAATATATAGAACATGTTTGAGCCAGAATAACGAACTTATAAATAGACTTGTTATGATATACCTCTTAAATTTTCATCTAAAGTGGATATTGGTTAATATACAAATAATAATACTTACCTATATCTGTGTGTGAATATTTATTTTATCTTATACTATTTAGTAATTCGGTTAAGACATAATCAAATGTATCTGTTGCATGTGCAGCTCTGTGGACTAATAATCTAGTGTTTGAATATAACGGGGGATATGCCCAACTTTCAACCCTCCCACTTACATACAAATATATTTATATCGGTGACAACGTTCAACCCTAAAGTGTCATTATGGTACAAATGACATCATTCTCCGAAGCTTGCTGCTAAGCATGTGCTGTCGTGTTACCGCTATTTTTACTGTCACAATCCCATTGGTCAATCGGGTGGGGCTCGCGTTACGTTTTGCCCAATCCAACATAGTTGCTAAATATGTCAACACTTGCTTGCTTTGATTTCTTATTTTTTGACGACTTACAACGGAGAGCAAACACGGTGTGACAGAGAAGTGACGACGCTATCCGTCTCGACCCGTTCTATAGAATTCACTTGAGTGAACGTTGTACCGTGAGTCTCGTTCAAATAAACGGATGACTAAGCTCGATTCTTCCACAGAATTCTGATTGGATAAATCAATTCTGTAGAAGTCGATTGGCGAGAGTAAGAAAGAATGGCCCTCATCTTTTCCCATAAAATCGTCGTATATTTATTGAAACTTATTTTCGAGACTTACCTTATCGAGGAACTTGCAGCCAATTTACAAATAATTTATATTCGCATATTATACGAGTACATTGTTTTCTCTTTACCCTTATAGTTATTTTGTATTTTTCTAGAGTATGATATTTATGTGAAAAAAATATAACTATATATATTTGCCCACAAACCTGAAACAGTCAGTCTATATGTCATGGAATCAGCACAGGGGCGGCTACGATATCGTAAGGTCCTACGGGAGGAGTATTCTACTGTATCCTTTATTCTTTGGGTAGGACCCAGCAGAGTAATGTGGACCAAACGGGACCAGAGCTTTGAGAATGTTCCACAACATACAACTCGATCCTGTTTGGAATTACCTGGCTGTAAGTTAAGACATCTGTGTCGCCACATTATATCATGGTAGCTTGAAAGCCTACTGACTTGAGCATTTATGACGGTCAGGAGAGTCCCAAAGGTTGGCTTGCCTATAGGCCCTATGTGAAATATGGAGAAAAATAACCGTTTCAAGATGTCTCAAGCTGACGGGGGTGAAACAATGTTGGCACCAAAATGGCACTCTGATCTCTAAAGCCTATTTTGTTGCCAATACTGCTTCACGTCAGTCGGAGACTTCCTGAAGCTGTCCCTTTTTCACCTAGGGCCGGGCGAGCCATCCTTAGACTCTCCCGATGGCCATAAATTCAAGCCTGGATGCCGTCGTATGTTAAAGGAGGAAGTCGATAAGGAAAGGACTAACCCCTAAAAATACCCAAAGTGGGGCGGAACGAAGGAAACAAGCGGTGGGACAAATTGGTGGCGACTCGGGGTCAATTTCCTTCGACGGTTTCTTGGGCTCCTGTTTGATGTACGTGCAGATTTGTTGTCTGTAGACGGATAAATGTGTTTCCTTTAAATGAACAAAATCATCTTACAAGAGGGGTCGCTTCAAGATATATTTTTTCTTAGTTTTATTTCCTTATTTCGTCTCGACATTGTTTACAATAAATGTTTTCACTGACTGTAATATTATATTCTTGGCAAAAAGATTTAGGGTGATTATTTTTTGCCCTTCGCTGTTTTGGGATGCTATTTTTAACTGCCACTTTTCAACTCTAAACAATCAAGTCAAAAAAAAAAAAAAAAAAAACAACAACACTAAAATAACCTAATTACAACACTCCTTCTTTATAAAATCGGATTAAAATCTTATAATCCTGGGTTTTGTTTATGTAGGACTATTCTGGCTGCAGAGAGAAGTGGCGCGGCTCATCGGTGTTGTTAACTCTTTTACCTCTAACGTTTACCATCTAATTTGGCCTTCTATATATATAGGAATATCCCTGGTTTAGTTGAAGGTTTTGCATTTCAATTTTTTTTTTTTAATTTTGTCGTAAAGATCCTCTGTTTTGAGTCCTGATCAAGTTGTGGATTTGGCGGTTGGTGTCTACATTTTTTTAAAATATAGTTTTGAAGGTCTTTACGCCACAATCTACTAACCTAGTTTAAAAAAAAAATCATTAGAGGAAGGTGTGTATTTTGTCACGTAAGCTTTGCTTTCTTGAATCATATTTAATACATTTACAATTCTTATTATTTTACCATTCATCAAATGAACTTCAGTAAAGTACTTTGCACCCTAGGAAAAATCTGCAAAAAAAATTCATTTTATTCCAATTTCCATAATATTCAGTTCCTTGTGTCATAGTAGCGTTTGGTAAAAACCTGTCTAGGGGAGGAACATCATCCACTAGTGTGTGCGTTTTAAGTACAATAATCCCTGAATAACTTTAAACGAAAAAGATCCACGTAATGATGGCGTAGTGAACAAAAAGTTCAAACAGCTGACACATTAGAAGTTTTTCCTCCCCCATTGTCCGCCGCCAGATAAGGAAGAATAAAAGTTCTTCCCATGTTTTTCCTGCCTGGAGATTTGCTTTGGGAATTACAGCCTGTTGGTTCGGCCCCCCAGGTCTGCCTAACGGAGCATCCCCTGGACCGCTACCGCCCTGCTTACCTCATAGACGCTGTTTATTTAGTAGGATCCTAATCCATTCCATAAAAATATTTATTTTCGCGAGAACATCCTCACAAGGGCAACATATTGATCTACAATACACAATGGAGGATGAAAATGGAATTAATATTCAAATATTTACACACTAGCATATGTTGCTTGTACTCCCCGCACAGTTTACAGATACATGGGTCTTCGGGCTGATGGAATTCCTAATTCTTGCAGATTAGATTATATATATATATATGTGGTGATGATCTACGATGCCTTATATCTATGATAGGTATATTTTAGTAAAATGTGTTTGCTGCCTTCCACAGGACGTAAGTGACTTCAAATGTTGGACAGTAGTTAGAACAAAGCCTTTATTGGTTCTCTTCGGTCTATTTTTCATATTTGGATTTCTCTTCTAATCTATTCCAAATGATAGCAAGTTTCTATTAGGTTTCTTAAAGATGCAAATACTGAAGAGCCCCAAATAAAGTGGATTTTTCAGAGAAACCTGATTGGTTTATACACAGCTGTATTCTAGCTAGGCCGGCCTGTCGAACTGCCATTCCCACTATGGAATTGGCCAGTTTACAGTACTGGTTAGTTAGCCACACCAATCAGGGAAGTCCCGACCAAATCAGGACAATAACAGCGGCTTTCATCAGGAGGCCGTACTTGACCCCGATAAAATGTTCTCAGGGAACAAAGGCTACTCCCGTTTAGAAATCCTTGGGACAATTCTGGATTACGTGATGGCAGCGAGGACTTGAGGAATTAGTAGTTGACAAGGAGTTTGGCTCTTGCAACACGTCCATTCTCTTTCCCATTCTTTTCATGTTTTTTATTCGGATGTTTTTTAAACATATTTTTCGTGCGCTACCAGCGGAATATCTTTTTGTGAAGCAATAATGGATTTCTTCATTTTACTTGGCCTCACTCGAGGTTTGTCGCCTTGGAAAACATTAGGGTTTTGGGTGTTTTGCAGAAAATCGCAACATAATTCAAAGAATAAACGTTTTACCTTATTTGGTTCCTTCCTCTGTTCTAACAGGGGGTATGTTACCTTTTTGTCCAAAAGTGAGACTTTGGTATTAGTTATAATCACACCCTACTAAAATATGTAGGCTAATTTATTTTTTCAAACATTTCTATTGTATGAAAAAAATAGTACAAAAGTAAAATTGTACTGGGATCAGTAACTGAAAGTTTATTATGGCTTTTTCTCAATTTATTCAATGTAACAATTTCACCTTCATCAGCAACTTTCTGTTGCACTCTCAGGAGATACCTTTTCTTACTTTCCATTTATAATATATGTGAATCTCTCTTGGATATTAATTAAATAATGCAACAGGTTTCTTTGGAGATTAGTTTTTTTATTATTTTTTTTTTTTATTGTGCAATCTCAAGTTTTCGGGCATTACCGCCCTTCTACAGAAATACAAAATGACCAATAACGGCATTTCATTATTGTTCATCTTGTACTCCTGTAGAAGAGCGGTAATGCCCGAAAGCTTGAGATTGCGATAAACAAAATGAAAAAAAAAAAAAAAAAAAACGCATCTCCAGAAACTTGTTGCATTATTCAAATACCATTGATGATAAAGAGAGAGTGAAACCAATACTTCTAAAGTTTAGGCCACGATCATCGTTTAGAAGAGGAAGGCCTTCCGCCACTCCAGGAAACATCACTTAGCCCTACGATGGACCCATCCGGAGGATCGGTCTTGCTAAAACATGGCTGTCCTGATTCTATCTGCCCCCTTTAGGAAATACTTTTTGTACCCAATTCCATTCTCTTCGCCTGGATCGTCAGTAGGGTTTATAAATTGATAATTTATTGTAATTATTTTCGACATTTTAGATAGAAGATCAAGAGAGGGCTAAAATAACTTCCTCGAGAAGTTAAATATGCTAAATAATGGCGCGAGAAAACCGGAATGTGTTGAACTTGTAAACGGATATATTGATAAACGCTTGTTATAATACAGGTTATATTTATGGAATTATAGAACTCTCTACTGTGTCCGAAGAATGTCCCAAGAACACGGTGTTTGGACGCACCGCGACCTTGTGCAACGGCGGCAAAACCAGGCCGCGGCTAAGTGCGGCAATTATGGAAGGTGGCTGCGAGCATCGCTTCGCCAACAATGGACGACAGCTCGGGAGAAGACGAAAGATGGAAACGGATTGTTTCGAAATCAGCCAATAGATGATATATGAAACTGAAATAAATATGGCAAATTTAACATTTATATATACACACATACTCTAGTGGGGAAATATAATAAATATTAAATTAAATATATATGTCATAATATTTGGAAATCCATTGGGATTTTCCCGAACAGGTTCGTATCCTGTCGACTAAATGTAGTCCTGTGGTGATTTGTGGAGCAGTCGTGATGGTTGTGTGATGGGTGGTAAGGACACACAGGAGACAGTTCTCACCGAGGTGGGCTCGACACCAGTTGTTCTAAGGGTTGTCCTTGGACCTTCTATCTTTCCTCCCCGATCTAGTCCCCACGGGGCCTCTGGATCCTGTCTCCTGTGTGTCTTTACCACCCATCACACAACCACCACGACTGCTTCACAAATTACATATATGTAAAAAGTGTTAAATACATTTTTACATATTTATACAATCAGCCTAGAAGCCTATGCATGCACAAAATATTTGTGTATGCACGCCTTGGTAGACACGAGAGTGCTTCGACGGCTTTTTTTTTTTTTTTGCTGTAAACATCGATATAGTTTCTTGCTCTCTCTTGCAGGACTGATTCTACCATACTGTTCTCCCCGATGATATTCGACTTCCGTAGGACACGATGATGTAGAGGAAAAATTTCAGGTTTTTTACCTGTGCTACCATATGATGGTTGCTTGCACGTGTAGTTTGACTTCGCACTGGGCAAATGACAGTTGTTTGCACTATGTGATGGGATAGGGCAGGACTCTGGCAGCACCAGGATTATAAGCCCTGGTCATCTGATCAGTCAGCCCCAATCAACTGCTTGCGCGAGCGCATAAATTAAATGTAATAGTATATGTTATGACTTGATGAACTTCACTGGGTTCCAAGATTAAAACAACCCATTAATTTACTCTTCAAAATAATTTGTAATTCATTCTATAAACAATTTTGTTCATATCAACTGTTTTGTATTACATTTTTAAAAGATGTTTTCCTCATTCAGATTTTTTATAAGCAACAATTTTATAAAAGTTGTGGGATACGAAGCACCCACAAATTAGAGTTCGTTTGAGATTATAGGAATTTCTCTCAATGCACTAAAACCTCGTTGGAACTGATCTTTTGGTTCATTATAGTAATGGGGGTTACTATATAGTATAACTAATATTTGGGATAATTTTAGGTTATTTTATGAAGAAAGGTTTGCTATATCTTCGGTTCGTTTGGCGAGCTGTGTATTTATTCTTTTAAATCTTAAACAGAAGTCGTAGAAAACCTTTACGCCAACACATTCCTGTAATACGGCCCAAATCGCTCTGAATCAACCATGTTACATGTCCTGAGGTAATCTTACGGACATCCCGAGAGTTGCAAGAAATTGACCAAACTTCTCTCGAGGAAAGTTCTTTCACATCGGTCTGTCGGGATGTTCCCGGGCGAATCCGATTGATCTCGTCGATGGTGTTCACCGAAGTGACTGGACGAGTGGATCCCACCGTCGGCATAACGACCAGTCGTGTCATCGCCACGCCATCTGTGAATTCCTCTGTTCGACCTAACGTTAAATACACACACATTATCAATATTATTATCATCCTTCTAAACCAACTTTTAACAATGCCGAAGAAGTGCCCTTGAAAGAGATGGCGTGCCGGGAATCCATTGTTGGGCGAGCACCCGAGTGGAAGACAAACAGTTTAATCCCCACCCGAGGTTCAAGTCTTCTCCCCCGCTAGGCGGGTTTCTAACCCCACCGCTGGTGTTGGCCTAGTTACTCGTATCAATCACGATGGTTTAATTATGTTTCCCCATATATTTAATTATATCGTAATTAAGGAAATCAGAACTCGGGTAATCTAGCGCCCCAATCTGGCCTCAGATGGTTGATTTTTATAAATAACCTTTGGGACACAAAACAAACAAATTTTCAAGGAAGGTTGTTTGACAATTACGTCGTGACAACCTTGGCTTCGGTTGCGTGTTGGGCGGGGCGACCCTGATTTCTCCGCTCCTGTGGAGTTCACTCCACGCCTCTCCTGCTCTTGTAACTGAGCGTCGCGTGATGGTGCCATCTATCAGACACTCAACATATATTTCTGATTACAAATATTAGCCAATGTTTTTTCAAAGTTTTAAGAAAATATTTTTAGCACACACTATTTGGTAATTTAAAAAAATCAGAATTTAGTTTATATTCATTTACACGTCATTAAACGTCTTACAATGTTTATGCACACGATCATCATCTAGCCCCCCTCTCTCTATTTCTTCACTTTCACATCCCCCCACATATCAAACATATCGTCCCACTCCAGAGAGCCAAACCCTGTTCTGTACCTTGTTTAACAAAGTCGAGAAGGAAATGCAGCTGGAGAACGGTTAGAATCATTGGAACTGGTTGCGGCCTTTATTCTTCCTTTCCAAGAAGATGCTAGATTTCAGGAAGTGTTGATAGCACACCACCGATCAAACATAATCATAATCTAGAAATAATCCCACATTTTTTATAGATATATGTTAGAAACTTTTAATATGAAAAATAGATAGTATATATATATACCCTTAGCTTTTGTATTTTAAAAATGGCTTCACCTATTTATATCAGATGCTTTATTTCTTAGGTTCCACTTTTTTTTTTTTTTTTGCGTATATGTAAAATTATGCTTGTGTGTAGTCCAATTATTTTCCATAAAAATCCGTATAAACTAAAATGAACGAATTTAAATATTCACACGTTCACAAGTTCTTGAATGTTCACAATTGGAAATAAAACTTTCAAATTTTACATATCCGTTGTCATAAAAAGAGATAGCACTGTTAAAGGGCAACAGGCACTTAGAGTATTCACACTTGGAATCTTTGTTGTGTAGGCGGCCATTTCTTTGGAAGTAGTCTATTGTGTTAGGATTAAAATTGTTCTTTTATGTATGATATAAATGTGTACTTTAAAACACACAATAATCCTATTTTTAAATCTGTTTGGAATGCCTTGCATCTTAAAGCGTAAGTAGGAACAGCTTCCCACAAACACGCGCACACCAAGCATTCTCTCTTCTGCTCATTTACATTATTATTATAGTTTTTTATTTATCACCAAAAATAATAATCCCATGTAAGATATCATTTGAGAGAAAAATCCATCTAGGGAAGAGTTTTTGCTCGAGTGAATGTTCACCAAAAGAATATTGTATCTGGCCATTAAACATGATGGCAACAATATTGTACGTCATAATCATTTTCTGACGGAAAAATAAATAAATTAGACCAGTATTTGTTCATTTTAAATTTCCTTTGGTTTTTAAAATGAACAAATACTCCTTCCAAACTTAACTCTATATCCTAGGGGTCGATGGAAAGGATGGTCTAAACCGTTGGTTTTCGATCGCAACGACCCGGGATCGAATCCTGCATTGAGCACTTTTTTCTAATAAATAAAAAAAATTCTCCAATGGCCCCTGATTCTCGCAAAAGTCCAACCCCACCAGCGAGTGCAAGTAACCAAACGGGGTTCTGGCACATTTGTAAGTGCAAAGTCTAACTGCAAGTGTAGACATGTGGTGCACTTACAATAAAAAGCAGTTGCCAACTTCTAACCACCATGATTATCATGGCCTGTACCATGTGTACTAGGGATAATATATATTTTTAAAAACCTCTATATCCTGTTAAAAATTCAGCCAGATTGGTCACATATTGAGGAAACGTATAAGACACAAATGAATAAATATTTATACATACGTTGTCTTTTATATAAAGAGAAGGGTTTAACCCAATGTATGAACGCTATGATAAAGTATCTTCAACCTCTCCGCCCATACTCCGAGCCATCGCGCGTCTTGCCCATAGTTCACCGGAGGATTGTTGCGAGATCGAAGGTGTCAAGTTTCCACCCAGGTTGCCACACATCCTCGCATTCTACTTCCTTTCTGACAAAACGCTTCCTAAGAGGAAAAGGATATTTTTAAACCTCCGTCACTTCCACTGATTTATGAAAAAAGTTTCCCTATCCATCACCTTACTTTAGGAGATTTTGGTATTCATAGTGAAGTTTTCACGGAAAGCTTTTCTCCCTTTCTTCCTGAATGTCCTATGTTTCCTCCTACACTGGGGCATTCCACAGTCGGTAAATACCAATTATATTACTCTCCTTAGAAACTCTATGTAATACGCTATTTTAGAGTGAAAGAAACTTGTGCTGCGAGGGGAGTGCATGACTAAATGTGTCTTGGTGCATCATCCCAGGACTTGTGGCAGGCTTAAGTCAAATTCCGATCCCGATAAAGTTTATGTTGCCCCAACGGCAGACTGTAGGCTGGTGGTGACAGCAAAGTGTCGTAGATATCTTCCCGAAGTCCTTGGCTGAGTATTAAGTGAGACATAGTACGTCTACCTGGGTTAACCCGCCGTGACTGGGTAAAATACCTTCACATAACTCAACCTGACTACCAGAAATATCCTCTCTCACTGGATCTTTTTGTTAGGATGGTGAATACCCTCCTCAACTTTATCACACTATGTCTTCTAGTAGTCTGTAGTAGTAGCCTGGTAACTACCCTTCACAACTTTATCACTATATTTCCTAGATAGAATGGTAACTACCTTCCACAACTTTATCACTATGTCTTCTAGTAGTCTGTAGTAGTAGCCTGGTAACTACCCTTCACAACTTTATCACTATATCTCCTAGATAGAATGGTAACTACCTTCCACAACTTTATCACTATGTCTTCTAGTAGTCTGTAGTAGTAGCCTGGTAACTACCCTTCACAACTTTATCACTATATCTCCTAGATGGAATGGTAACTACCATTCACAACTTTATCACTATGTCTTCTAGTAGTCTGTAGTAGTAGCCTGGTAACTACCCTTCACAACTTTATCACTATATCTCCTAGATGGAATGGTAACTACCATTCACAACTTTATCACTATGTCTTCTAGTAGTCTGTAGTAGTAGCCTGGTAACTACCCTTCACAACTTTATCACTATATCTCCTAGATAGAATGGTAACTACCTTCCACAACTTTATCACTATGTCTTCTAGTAGTCTGTAGTAGTAGCCTGGTAACTACCCTTCACAACTTTATCACTATATCTCCTAGATAGAATGGTAACTACCATTCACAACTTTATCACTATGTCTTCTAGTAGTCTGTAGTAGTAGCCTGGTAACTACCCTTCACAACTTTATCACTATATCTCCTAGATGGAATGGTAACTACCATTCACAACTTTATCACTATGTCTTCTAGTAGTCTGTAGTAGTAGCCTGGTAACTACCCTTCACAACTTTATCACTATATCTCCTAGATAGAATGGTAACTACCTTCCACAACTTTATCACTATGTCTTCTAGTAGTCTGTAGTAGTAGCCTGGTAACTACCCTTCACAACTTTATCACTATATCTCCTAGATAGAATGGTAACTACCTTCCACAACTTTATCACTATGTCTTCTAGTAGTCTGTAGTAGTAGCCTGGTAACTACCCTTCACAACTTTATCACTATATCTCCTAGATAGAATGGTAACTACCTTTCACAACTTTATCACTATGTCTTCTAGCAGGGATGGTAACTACCCTCCACATATATAACACAGCCTGACTAGTACAAATAACAAATTACCCTCCTTAGAATACTACTCTTTCTCTCGGCAAACCTGACAACATTAGTGACTAGAGACCAACCTAATAGAAGAGTTTTTAAAAAACTCCCTGGTTTATTTATTCGATCCCACCGCACTGGGTATTACCTATCCGTAGAGTTTTACCAAGTTTGTGCTCAACATTCCGACCTACTTTATAATTCAAAGGTCGACATAACCTTATGCATCTGTGGTCTGCAATGGCAGATTCTTCTCTGAGTTTGGGCATAGAGGACAGCGACCCGTCGCCAGAACGGTGGGCGTCTCCGGACCATTGTCCCTCCCTCCCGCCACGCGAGAGAAGGAAGACCCAATTTGAAGCAGGGTTGCGACAAAGAGCACTTGCGTCAGTCACACGGGGTCAGTCCTGTAGGGAGTCAACTAGGTCAGAGCTTTATTGTCCCTCCATCTGACTTGTTGTATTTAAACTGTAACTGGGCTCATTGATTCTACACGGTGATTGTTTACACGACATTTACTTTACTTCTCTTTCTTCTGCCTTAAACATTAGAAAATGATAGTTTTTGTTCAACTTTTCCCTTCACTTAACGATTAAATAAATAAGGTAATAAATAATGTCTAAATACCTCTTCTCCCGATGAAACAAGAAAATGCAACTGCGCCTACATTCTACCATTCTTCAACGTTTTTCTGGACTAATATTTGGAGCTCCTTTGTTTTATCTCCAATATCTGGTCTGAATAGATCGCCTCTACACTAGACTTCCCTCTATAATAAATATTTTTCACATTTTTGGCGCACCTATGTTTCTTATAGCAGACATTATAAGCAGACACCTTACTGCGATGATAGAAAATATTCGATGAGAGGGCAAGGCTGGTAAAGAGCGATCTGAATAATAATTTGGCGAGTGCTGACAGGATTTACCATTGATGAGCCAAGCCCTCTCC
Source organism: Cordylochernes scorpioides (assembly GCA_030710605.1). NCBI lineage: Eukaryota > Metazoa > Arthropoda > Arachnida > Pseudoscorpiones > Chernetidae > Cordylochernes > Cordylochernes scorpioides. The sequence goes on from CP092867.1 coordinate 57,663,874, forward strand.
CCTGATATTCTCTATTATCCCAATAAGGGGTCTGCAGAGGTAGTTTAATGTGAATAAACAAGTGTAAAAATGTATTCTATAGTTTACATCTATATTTAGAGTTGAATGCATCAAAATGAATATAAAGACAATTCATGAAGTCAATAAGACCAAAATATTGAATGTAAGGACGCTGTGTCAATTTTCCGTAAAAAAATAGCGAAACTGGCGGTTTTATGGGGTACGACCTTGGCACAACAGGTACCGGATACAACGGAGGGTGAGTCGCCCCGCGGTGGGCCCAAGCAGGTATTCCTCCCTGCACCGCCTCTTTGCTCACACCTCTTCAGCTCTCTTAGCCCACTTCACCCCAGCCTCAGATGCCTAAACCGGCCAGATCTTCTATTTAGACCATAGGTTTATTATTATCTTCATCGTTTTCAGACCCCGAAATATGCTATTTAGCATTTTTTAATGATAAATTTGCATATTCTGATGTCAAAGTTGTGGCAGTAACTCCCTCAAGTCCTAACTGCATATATCGGGTCCAAGTTACAGGTCAAATATTATGTAAACGGTAGCGGAGCAAATAATATTCCACAGTTATTCATTTCTATACTGATGGTAGGAATTCATTTATATTCTGGGGGGCGGAACTCCTTCAACACCTAACTTTATATATCGTGGCATCCATATAACACAAGAATGTATTCCCATAGATTGGTGTATACATTAACTGAAGGAGGAGGAATTCTTCAACCTCACTTACTGATGGTAGTATCTACCCGAGTATCTACCATGCGAGTTCATCAATGCCAACTTTATCCATGGAAATGCCACCTACTTGTCCTGTCTCCAAACGGGACGCCCTGGGCAAATCAGGTTTGAGAGCCGAGTGCCCAACCTGTACAACCTGCAACCCCCAGAATATCTCTCATCACTAGAGAAGACTTGTATCATAATCCTCAACAGTTCTTGCACTTAATCAATCTGTATAGACTCCATGACCTTGTATTATATAACGATACATGAAAAAAAATAGTACATACATTTGTCGTGTCTCTCCAGCTAGATTTTAGCGTTTTCTAAACCTATTATAATTCTGATACTCTCGAGAGTGGTAGACCAATGTATGACTGACCAATAATGCTTCCAGGTGCGAAACACTCCACTTAATGGCTACCAGAATAGTCCCGCTGGCCTTATCTCGCCCCACTTCTTTTCTGTGAATGTAGTCGACTCCCGATTCACCGGGGTGCGGATTTAACGGGGTTATCGAAGTCTAAAGGGAACAGAACTCAAAGCTAGAAGTAACGATTAATTATCGATCGAATATTGGTTTCTTTAAATGGCCGTCTGCCTTTATTTCATTTGTAGCCGGGGTCGTCTCCTGCCTTGTACAAATTACTGTACACTTTCTAACAATGTCTTATCGAGGAAAACAGTGATCAAAGAATTTGGATATTTAGGAGAAAATAACTGCACAAATAGCTCTGTGTACTTCCTAGCTGGGGGACATTAGAAAGTATTGTGGAGCACTCTTTATTTCTGCGGAATTTATCTACCGTGTGTGCCACCAGACCTCTGTAAATCGGGATTCAACAGTAATGATTATTTATTTGGTCAACCCCCGGGTTCTTGAAGCCATGTCGCCAATTACATTGGTTGATGATTTGTTAGACTTAAGTCGTTTTTGTTTTATTTGTAATTCTTGAGGTGGCGTCAAGCATATTTATTTTGTAGATTTCCATATTTTATATTAACGACATTCTTTATATTTCAGGGCAAAAAAAAAAAAAAACCTCTCTCTTTGTATGATTTTTCTCCCCTCCCTATTTTCTATATATTTCTCATTACTATTACTATAAAAGCGCACTTTTCCATGTGCAGATTGGCATGACCCTTTTTGATAACTCGTGCGATTGGACTTGTCTCCAAGAAAAAAGGTATTTAAAACCGGGATCTAGGTTTCCAACACGACGGTTCCGACATTTCAGCAGTGCAGGGCTATCGACGACTACAGATCAATCCGCGGGTAACTAGGGACAACACGCCAATTGCCACAAGATAACAATGATTGGTAGTATTCAAGGTCTTTTTTTCCCTACTCGAGACTAATTTCTTTCTCTGATTTTTTTTTATTTAGTGTGCATTATAGAAGAGATTATGTAGATAATTTATTTGTATCGTAATTATCTTCTAGGCTGTTCTAGTTGTCAGATTTGTGCCCAGTATTGATTCAGCACGATCCCGTGCGAGGCTTTCTATTTCAAGGTGTTCTTTTTATTACGGCGGTATGCAAACAAACATTGAGTCTCTCTTCCTTTTCACTCGTTTTCCTAAATATTTTCCCCTTTTCCAAATATTTATTAAGATTGCAGCGAAGTGTACCATTCCAAAAATCAACCCTTTATGCCACTCGTTCAGCACTTCTTCTTTCCTGTTTTGAATCCTAGTCATCAGTGATCCCTCAGCAGTAAATACAGTACTGGCCACACCTATTTTCAAACCTACGCTCTCAGATTTGGTACAATAAAATACCTCTATACACAATAAAATACCCCTATACCAAAGACAATCGAGTCTCCTCTTCTTGATTTGCCACAACAAAACCAACTTACAGGATTCAATAATTGCCCTAGGAGCTCTTCTAGGATTCCATTTTCCCTTGGGGTTCCAAGTAAATTGGGTCTGAAGTCGCTAATTTCGCTCAAACTTTCACCATGTTTGGTCCAGCAAACTTCTAACATTTTAGTCCAGTTCCTCATCATCATAGGAATCTGTCCATCTAGAGAGAAAAATATATATCTGTAATAATTATTATTTTTAAAATATTTATATAATTTGTGTGCGTTTGCTTTTAAAAATATCTTACTGCTAATTCTTGTATCACTTCCGTTAACTTCGAACTACCTTAAGCCATCTTTCACTTTCTAAGCTTAGACTTCTATTGGATGGTCAGTCTATACGTTGGTCTGCCGCCGGGAATTGTAACAGATCTAGAGACGGCAATGAACTTTCGGAAGACGACTCATGTGTAATACGTATGGATATAAATAATACATTATACCTAAATATGTTGGAATACATTTTGTGAGGTCCGTCGTTAACTCGCGATGTTGTGTGGGGACATTCAAGAATGTCGTCAATCACCACGACGTCTCCCGCTGTCATGGCGAGGACATCTGCTAATGAAGACCTTGGAGATGTGACAGTCCCCAAATGGGTCAACTCCACTTCCGCCATGTCGGAACGCCCGCCCCTCCACCCCTTCCTGTCTAGTTACCCGAGGTTTCCGGGAAGTAGGACAGCTTTTGTGCCATTGTCTAATTAACCTGTCTAATGACTGGGACATTCCACCCCGGGCCTCCCACAACTTGCTCGCCGTTACATTCCTTGAAACAACTCCTCAATTTTCCCGATACTAGAAGCACCCTAAGTCTCATTTCTTGATGTGTTTGGCGCGGTCCTTGAAGCACTTGAATCTCGTCTCGTTCCTTGATACCACGACCACTTATCGATCCTTGAAAATCACAGGACATGGGCCATTGCTCCTCTCTTAGAAACCTCAAGCATTTCGATTCCACCTCTTTAAAACACACAACCCAGCTTGTATTACTTATTTAACTACAAAATCACTCATTTTATGCGATCCTCGAAGTTCCCACAACTTGCTCAAAATGCTTATAATATTGCCACGTGGAAAATTAGGAAAGACAAACTTCAGGATGACACAGCAATTTATTAAAGGCAAGAACAAACTATGAATGATAAAAAAAAAAAAAAAGATAAGAAATGAGGAAAATAACAGAGTAGCAAAATATAAACATCAAAAATGATACTCTGTTAATAAAATATAAATACTTAGCTACAATATTTAAGAAGTACAACACAGTTTGTTGTTGGATACCTGTTTCAATGTGCTTTCTTTCGTTGACTACTTAACGATGTTACAAAAATTGTCTTTTATTAAATATATATAAAATGTCTTAAAAGTACAATATCAGCTTTATCTGTTTATTTATAAAAATTGATAGTGTTATTATTAACTTAAGGGTTATATGAATGTAGAGCTATGTGATATCCAAAAAGGCAATATATGTTCTTGTGTTATTTTATCAAATTGTTAATGCCATCTTAGCAGGACCAAAGCCGAAGCTATCACAGCCATGACACTATCTAAATAAGGAATTTATTGATAATCATTGGAAAATCCATTGACATGACTTGTTTTAAAAATCAAAAATCAATCTACAAATAAAAATCAACATGTTGAAAAAATACTTCGAAACAAATCATCTAACCCTGAACGAATCAAAATCCAAGATAATGGTTTTCCGAAATGGTGGCCGCCCTGCAAAATCGGACAAATGGTTCTGGGGAGACCAACTGTTGACAGTGACATCGAAATATCTCTATCTTGGCTATCCCCTCACAACAACAATCTCGTTTAGTCAAGTGGCTTCATACTTTAAAGGCAAAGCGCTTGCAGCTACCGGCGAAGTATGGAAAATTATGGAGAAATCCAGGTTGAATTCATTTGGTTCATCAATGAAACTATTAGACTCGATTATCCTGTCAACTCTGCTGTATTCTGCTCCAATTTGGGCAAACGAAAAGTACAAAATCTTGGACCAAATTCAGAATAACTATCTCCGACGACTATTGAACTTGCCGAGTAACACACCAGGCTACATACTACGCATGGAAACCGGACGCTTCTCACTAGGAGTCACAGCAACCAAACTAATTCTAAAGTTCTGGTTAAGAATATTAAAAATGGAAAAATCCAGATTGCCCGCAATCTGTCTAGCCCAATTATGGGAAACGTCCACTCTGACGAATGCCTTTATAGGTTTTACAGAAAATTTAATGAATATCCTAAACTCAACTGGATTCATGTGGTTAAAGAATTGTTCAGACCCCAATATTCTACAGAAAGCAATACCTCAAATTATCAGAATCACTATAGAACAGTCTATCCAAACCGACCAATCAAGAATAACCAATTCGAAGCTACACACACACTACAAATATTTACATAAAACATTCGCAGCAGAGAACTATCTACTAAGTGAACTCCCACTGCCGGCTAAACGCCTCATTGCGCAATTGAGAATTCTATTTGTTTTATATCGAGAAGACCATATAAAATATCTAAGGACAGAAGACTTGTATTGCCAACTATGCAAAAATAGAACCGAAAATGAATTAGAACATTATATATTTGAATGCATGCCTCTTGACACGGAAAGAAAAATACTCTTCTCTAAGATAGGCCATACACACTTCACATTATATTCTTTATTATCCAACTTTATAGACAATAGTTCAGTAGCTCTAAATCTATATAACTTCCATAAAAATGCTGTAAAAAAGAAAGACTTAACCGAACATTCAAACATACCAAAAATTTCTGTTTGATGAGAAAGACAGAACCAACATCCAATTATTTGTTTAGGCAGATACGATAAGTTAACAATGATAAAACGGTGTTTACCTTACAACCCTGAACACGAGGATTTCCCTGGGAAATCTCTTAAAGATTTCTTAAAAAATACATGGCCCACCTGTGCTGTGTGAGAGCTTAAATGGTCTCTTGTTCCATATGTAAATACCTGTTTTCTTTCCTCTTTTCGCTCTCCACTTCTCCCATCCATATTTCCAAAATTTTTTTTTTTTTTTCTCTTTTTTTGATTTTTTTTTATTCTTCTTATTTTTTATTCTTTCTTATAATCTGTATATATTTACCAAATGTATATAATCTTTCTCCATTTTTTATTTCCCACTTTCATAGGTTTCTCCGTTTTGTAACCCCAAGGAGAATCCTCTGTAAGACCTGTGTGTCTTAATAAAGGCTTTTGTGTGTGTGTGACTTGTTTTAAAAAGTCGATGTGGGACTTTTAAAATCTACGACAATCCATTTGCACTCGATTCTTTTTGTGAGATCTGCGACTAAGACGTCATCAAACTTGATCGATATATGGATAGACCGCATATTATCTGACGCAATTGTTGTTATTAGAACAAAATCAAGGATTTTTATATTTAAATACTTTTTTAGTATCTAATTCTTTGTGCCCGGCTAGCTCAGTCGGTAGAGCATGAGACTCTTAATCTCAGGGTCGTGGGTTCGAGCCCCACGTTGGCGTTTTTTTTTTCTCGCTCCTCTTAGTTTTAAAAGAATTTGTGGAATCTATGATTTATAAAGTGTTTTTGTGTATAGTGTGTTTTTATATATACGTGTGTATATATACTCTTTTTATTAAGTTACATTTCGATTCTCCCTTAAATGCTTTGTTCAAACACGCCTATAAAGCAACAATTAAATACCAATCTATAGAATATTTTTGACTCAAATGTTTCTTTATACATAAATCACCTACTTCTACAAGGGTGTTATAAATATAGTTTTATTTATTTATATGTAAAGAATTGGTGTCACAGAAATGAATAAAATCTAACCTATGGAGAGAGAGAGAGGAAATATGCTTTGAAGAAACAATATTCTGCCCATGTACATACTGCCTCGTATGTGGTCGCCTTGGGGTCGGCAATCTTTTGAGTCGGAAGAGTCAAAATTACAATTTACAAAATTTCAAAGTTTTTAAAGAGCCACAAAATTTTTTCTTGCCAAAAATAAATAGAACTCGCATAAATAATATTTGTGTATGGAACTATATAAAGAGCTTCACATCCAAAGAGCCGCAGTTTGCCGACATCTGACCTAACTAAGGCAGCTTCCTTTATTTTTCAATTGGCATTTTTTATCGCAGAAACGGACGTCTTTAAAGCAGCTAACCTCTCTTGTCACCACCAGGGATGTTTAAACGTGATAAGACATCCGTTGACCTGTGGGGAGCCTGTAGATCGAATGGTCACGAATCCAGGCCATAAGTGCGACTGTCCCCATGTCACGTTCCTACAGACTTCTATAGACCGGAGAATCTTAATTAAATCATCGGTGGCGATATGACCCCACGCACCATTACTTGGGCCAAACATCTTGTAAGGAAGGCAAGATTCCTGGAGGATAATGTGTTTTTATTATTATTATTATTATTATTACTTATCTCACGTTCACATGGAGCTGGCCATAATAACCATGGTGCGACTGGCTTTACTCTAAGTACTCCCGCATGCGGGTACTTGACTTTTACACTTAGAAGATTCCCAACCTACGTTTGGTTACTTGTACTCACTAATGTGCTTGGGCTCGGGCACTCAGGAGCGTTTGAAACATTATTTCCAACTTCTTCGATGCGGGTTTCGAAACCAGGTCTTGTCTGTGGGGAACTACGAGAGTCCACGCTCCGCTGTCCTGCTGAGCTCCACAGCTCCCAGACTCTGGGATCTGGGGCAGCACTAAATGTTTCTAACAATGGGGCTGGCTGCAACAATGGCGGACTTTTTGTGTTCTCTTGTGTTCCCCTCACACTTTGGAAACCTTCCTTTAGTTTATACATCCCTTTACAAACATCGATGTTGTGTACCTTTTTGTTTATTTTGTGCTTTTTTATCGCTATTTAGTGACGAAACACAGAAAACACTGGGGAGTATGCTACAGCAGTGTGCTCCTCTATGACGTTTACAAGATAAACATCCGATCTTGACTAGTAGTGAGGGTTGGTCTTCACACAGAATCGCAGGCATACAGCTCCTTTTTACATATTACAATTATCGCGTCGTTTTATTTTAGAATTAAATTGCAAGTATATTTATATATTGATCAGATACTTTTTTTCTTGGTATAAAAAATCATTAAGATAAAGGCATCTTCTGATCTATTACTTATTCATATAAAAATCATATTTTTGGTTTCCTTGGACTTAACAATCCCTGTATGAGACTAATTGTCTTAATTAGACTTTTTATGTCTATAACATCGACATTGTTAACATTATTAAACGTAAATAGCCTTAACCTTTTTTTTTACTATTTCCTGCATCAATAAATTGTGCGAGTTAAAAGGCGATCCATTGAATATAATTATACGTTTTAAAAAGGGCGTACCTGGATCTGTGAAGGATTTTTTTTTCTTTCATAGATCCAGGGGTACGCCTCTCTTTTTAATATATCAATAAATTGTGTTTGTGTATGTGCGGCTTTTGTCTATGTGCGTGATGTAAAAATGGAGGTTGCCTGCCCCCGACACTCAAACCTATATTTCATTCAGAAGATTTCCATCTAGTTGGGTTTCTACAATATATACGTGTTTTTGATATATTTGTTACAGTTTTAAAGTATTCTCTCATTATTTTTTTTTGTCTTGTATATTATCTTTCACAAAAATATCGTCTTCTTTTTTGCTAGCTGTTACATTCGAGTGAAGTACCCTTTTTATAATATGTAATTACTTTTAATATCCATATTAATAGAAGTCTTTAAAAATACGCAGTTTTTTTTCCCTTTAGTCTTCAAACAAAGCCAATTCAGAAAGGTTACAACATTGCCCCACTCCCTGGTTTAAACTGCCAACTCTACTCGCGATCCAGGAAAAATTATTTGAAAAGGTTTATAGGGGTTTGTAATGAAAAAAAAAAATCAGTCTTACACATGCCACATTTTTAGAAATAATAAAAAATTCTTGAATTTAAATATAATCTAATAAAAGGCAAAAAGACATTTCGTCAACGGTAAACCCCCCAGTTGCGCGATAAGCGGTAACGACCAATGTTGAGCAAGTAGGATAAAACTTCCAGGCCTATTAGCTTTTTAAAGGGGTTTATAACGCGTAGAATAAATTAAAATTTTCGTATATCATAGTAACGTAATTGTAGACGTATAAATTCGTACAAAACACGTACAATGCCAATCTCAATAAGGGTAGATAATGAAAATACTCTCAAAATCAAGAACCGCAAACTATTATGATCGTGTAAGTCGAGGTAGTGTAGGTTGGGGAATTGTTGTACAGTAGAACCTTCCTGTAGAGGACACCTAATTTCAGAGTCAAAGTGTCCTTTGAGTTCCGGAGAGTTGCTAAATAGTAAAAATGGTAATTTTGTAACTGAAAACTGTCCTTTGGTAGAGAGGTGTCCTCTAGCGCGAGTATCCTCTCGTAAAGGTTCTACTGTATTTGAAAGTTATAATGGGGAATATATTTTGTTTAGGTCGCTTTGTGTGTAGATATCTGTATTCGCTTTTGTTTGATATAAATATAAAATTTACAAAACCACTAGACAAAATATTTCTCTAGATCTAAGTCGAAATGTTATAAAATTGGCTAAGGAACTTGACAATGGAGGAACAAGGAGAAACATATCCCGAGATAAAACCTTCTTTCAAACCGACGGGGAAACCAATCGTTTGCTCCGAGAATATGAATATATTTGATCCTCGACGGACGTTTTAAAATAATCCATCCGCATTCACAGGCTCACCTGAACTTCTTACGTCATGTCAAATCCGTTAAATTTAGTTTACCACAGCGATTTTTTTTCCCCAATAAAGGTTGACAATCAATTTCTGATAGACCGCTTGATGTTATACCATTTTTTAAAATGTATTTTGCGCGAGAGTCGCTTACATAAACAACGGACTCTCAAATAGATGATCCGATTAAAAGATCAATAAATAAAGAATTGATAGCGTAAAGAAGAGCCAGAATAACTAGAACAAATCGAACAACTAAAAAAAACCGCGTGGTTCCTAACTTTATTGAAGACAGACGAGCACTTTGAATAAATCAGTGGACATCCTTAGTCACAAGGTCAGCACCTACCAACCTACATCTATAGCGACGTGTCCAGAACGAGGAGAGATTTCCAATGGGATAAATGTATTACGAATCACAACATATAGAGGGGGCTTCTAAAGAATATTTAAAAATAAGCTTTAAATTTGCCTAGCCAAATTCTCCACAAAAATACTTCTTTGACTCATTGTTGTACCCCCAAGAATTCGTAGCTGTCTGACGATGGTCATAGCCGAGTTGTCGATTGCAGAAATGATCAATAGATTCCGCGGCGTGACAAGAAAAGGACTTTTTTTTCTAAGTTGGAGAAAGAATTTGGTAACTTAGCCGATATCTTATGTAATTTGAGATATTTGGTGGCGATATCCCGTGAGGAACATGCTGAGAGAAGAAACAATACCCCGTGGCGTCAAGTTTAGTAAGAGGAGACGCTGGGTTAAAAGAGGATAGCATTGTTCTTCCATGGCCATCAAACTTGCCTCTTTCTAGCGATTAACTTACCAGCCTCATTCTTTAAAATACCTTGAGCGCAGCAATTTATCCCGGACGTTGCTTTTTTAAAGGTTTGGCCTTGAGTTGATGATTCAAGGAATGATGGAGAGGGAGCTGGTGGAGGAGGGTGGCAGGGCAAGTGAGGTCAAGGTTGATTAGGCTCGGGCCCACGGTCTGTCGCCTTGGGTCAACATCCGTCCTGATGTTGATTGTACACTGATGAAGTAGAGGTACACTGTCTTGATGAGGTAGAGGTACACTGCCTACTTTGATGGCATTCAGACTTCAGTCTAGGCAGCCCATCGGTGTCTAATGCCTGTTCAGGCATCCTGCCTCTATTGATGACCATCTCTGGCCAACTTCGGTCTAGGTGCCCCACCAACCATCCATAGGTGTATCATGCCTCGTCGGGGCTGCCCCGCTACCCCCTGATGATTTCCATCGCAGTAAGGAGACTAGTGAACGTTTTATTCGTAAAATAAAATATCGTGTTAAAATTGGCGCTGATTTCGTGAATACTAATCTATGTCTACTATGGTCCCTAGGCTTCCTACATTTAGACGACATGTGCAACAATCCTCAGCCCACCATTAATTCCATTTACCTGATACTAGGTATACTGCTTGGTAAACTAAACCCATAAGTTGGCCCATTGTTCGGAATTCACCCACAAGTTCCGTCAGTCGCTGCCCAACGGGTGTGCCAAGTTCCCTCTGCCAAGTCAGGAGACAACCTTGGCGATTTTAATTAAGATCTGATAACTGCACTTCCGTCGTCAGACCGCCATATTGGACAGTGCTAGAGCCTGGCGTGAACCATTGGAATTTCGGGCTTTGAAATCAATGGAAGCTCAGAGGGTGATATGTGTGCTATATTCTTGTAGTTGTGTGGTCACATTTTCACGATCATAGTTTTCCAGCTAAAAGTAAAGACCGTTATTTCCAGCCCCGAAAATTTGTAGATAGGATTCGTCTTTTTAATACATATTACTTTTCTTTATCGTTTCTCATCGCATTTCTTCCACCTCCAAGAATCATATGTACAACAACGGCGTTTCAAAGAGTCTAGTGGTTTAAACTTGAATTTTCGGCAATCTGTTCCTTTGAAATACTTTTCAAATAAAAATTTACTTAAACCGTCCCCAATATAACGAAATGGGTCACCTGTTTCTGCATGTGATGTACTTAACAGTCACAACTCCCTCGTATGTATACTTGGGACAATTTCGAGAGAGGTCACCACAACCTAGCTCCCTGCTGACCTCACGCAGCGACCAAGAATAGAAGTAAGGTGGTCGGTTTCCGCGGTGGTGGTCAACCGCAGAGAACGGACTCCTGAGCCAGGGGGACGATGGCAATTACTGAAGGAACTCTTGGAATAAATCAATCCCACACAACTGATTGTTCTCTTCGACAATATTGAATCATTTCTAATATTTCCATCTTAGACTCGGAATAAAGAGCACCCCTTTTTGTGTGGACCTTATAAAAAAAAAAAAAAAAAACCATCAGACCTCTAGAAAGCTTATTAGATGCCGTTATGGCTTAGTTTCATCAATAAAGATTTAAGAAGCAATAAATGCCTCATGCCCCGGAAGAACCAACTCCCGTCACGACAATCGGTCACGACCAGACATCTTGTCGGTCATCTGCCGGCGATGAAAAACGAATTTCCAATTGAACTTTTTTTAGTGAGGCAAAGATTTCGTATTTCTTTCTTGTCTGGGAACTAATGTCTAAAATTACATTGATTGATCAACTGTTATCTTTTTTGCAACATCTGACACGAACCCTTTTGCATCACCACAATCTGTTGACATGATGCAATCCCCCATTGTTTACAAAATGCCCCTCGGACCGTATTTAGAACTTCACAAGTGATAGCAGCAATCCACGATGTGCTTTTTGTAGGGAATTTCTGTTATGTGTAATGAGATACTCGTTTCTTTCATCTTCCTTCGTTTTTTCCCCTGATATACTTTCTGTTACTTTAACTGCTTTCTTTCTTTTTTCCTGCAGTTATATTAATCTTTTTTTTTTTTTAATTCAATTTTTGATGTTCCCCCTTTCTTTAGAAAATTACTAATTATAGTCACATTCGATTTAAAAAAAAAAAAAGTATTTCGAATATAAATTGGACTTTTTATCTTTTTTTTTTTTTTCAAAATACATTTATTGTTTCTTCTCACCAGGTTCTTTACTATCAATCTTTTGAAAGGTCTCAACCAAGGATGGAAAGAAAAATGAAACATCCATTTTTACCATCTCACCACAATGCCTATTCTTGTGGCATATTTGTGAGATTACTACTTTAAAATCTCTAATAGTAATACACAACACAAATTTACTTGGATCAATATGAATAAGGACACTTTTCGTATCGTTTGTAATCAACTTTATATTTTTAGCAAGTTTATTTCTTTATTTAACTATTGTCTTCTGATGATTATTTTGATTGTATCTGACTTGTGTAATTTAAATAGTAACTGTTTGATAACATTGTGATAAGTAGGCTGTGATTAATTGAAACTATCCAGAGTCCTCTCTTCCTGATTCTATATAAAATAATATTTTATTTCACAAGACAAAAGAATATCACCATCACACGATGCCTTCATGGAATGCCACTTCAATCTCTATCCTGCACATTTAACTGCACCTCTGTATTTAATTAGAATATATATATATATTGGTTAAAAATGAATTGATTTATTCCTTTTATTCAAATATTTATAATATTGTTTTCTATACAAAATATATCAGTGTTATAAAAAAAAGTGAGATTACAATATAAAACATGGATGTATTAAATCAAAATTTATAATTCGATTTTTTCACACAAAACAAAACAACTTCCTAGGATGGATTATATTGGGAGTAAGGATATCAACAGTAAGGAACGGAAATATCTTTATTTATGGGGCTGCTAACCAGAATGGATGATTTTTGAGCCCAAAAAGTTTCCACGCCGGAATCGAACCCGGGCCTCGAGTAGTTCTTATTAATATGATGCATTAACGCCATCTGTTATAAGAAATTAAAACTATTTTTGACGCATTTGATTATTTTTTAAATAAAACATTTTTTTTACCACTGGGAGGGTTCACCACTGATTAGACAGGCCCTACCATTATTCTATCATTGCAGTAAGGGCAGTAGGAAAAATAGATTTATTTAAAAAATGGATCATACACACACGTGGAAAATAATTTCCTTTCTTATACACTTAAACCTGTCGCCCCCTCTAAATAGCGCCTTCCTCTCTATAGCGCCGATTTTAAATACGTAGTACGATGCGATTCACATTAAAAATGACCTGTCTATAGCACCCCCTCTCTATAGCACCCTATTTTGGTGAGTCCCAAGAGGGGGTGCTATATACAGGTTTAAACTGTATATAGATGAATTAGTAATGCCCTATGTTGAATGTAAGAGAGTGAATTGACAGAGTTTGTTCACAAAGCACAATGTGTCAAGAGACAATCTGACCATGTCCCTGTGTGCTCCAGCACGATGAAAACTTCGTGGTGGAGGCCCTCTTCAGTGCGTGGAGGAAGGCAACCTGCCGGGGCTGGAGGAGCTCTTTGCCATGTCCTCCATCAACCCCAACCTGTGCAATAAAGGTACTGGACTCATTCCATTTGACTTAAGATATTAATTTGCCAATAGCTCCCTTTACTCTTTTCCTTTCACACTCTGTAGTGAATCCATGTATAAGTCAATCTATACGAGTGGACCACACAAGAATGTTGAATTTCAATTTTACCTGCATTACAAAAATTTATATTCAGCTCCCATGGCAGAATTTTATTTAACTAGTGACTTCCCACTTCCGGTCAAACGATGCATTGCGCAATTAAGAATCTTGTTTACATTTTTTTATTGAAGACCATATAAAAACTATGAATATAAGTCTGTCTATAGGTCTTTATAAAACCTGTCTGGGATATCAATTGGTAAATATAATTTTAAAATATATGCTCAATACCCATTCTGAGGTGTTATATAGAAATGAAAACTTGATGTATTTCCCCCACACAAGGATTGGAGTCACATATAGGAATAATAGAACAGCATCCTTCCTCCCAATGTATTTCTATCACAACATAAAATTGAGAGAGTGTGGTGTACATCCAGCATGGGGAGCCCATTTTGCATATCGCCGCTGGACTGGGGCACCTGGAGCTGGTGAAGTTCCTGCAGTCTAAGGGAGCTGACATCCACAGTGTGGACAGCGTGAGTTGATAACCAGCCTTATTCCCATCTGTCTTCGGAAAATTTAAAATAATAGTTTTCTTCTTATTTAATATAATGAGTTTTCGGGGATGTGAACCATTCTTCTATGGCTAATGTAACCTATTGTTACGTGTAAGGCCTCTAAAACGGTTTAAAACCTCCGCCAATAGATGGCGCTTTCGCCGGATTCCCTTGCTGGCTGATGAGGGAGTCGCCGACTGCTGTGGTCCCGTTTCCTGGGGAGTTTGGATGTAAATACGCTTTTGTGTTGGCCCCAGGATGTAGGGTCATGTAAATACCCATTGTCTGTTGTTTTATTTTAATAGATTACAATAAAAGACGAGTGCTTCTAGTCTCCGTGTCGCCTCCTGTCGTTATTATCGCCACTGCCATCGTCACCGGGCTACTGCAGCTGCTACTACTCTACTGGTAAGTCTCTCGTGTCCCCCCCACCAGTGGTAAGGCCGAGAGATACTGCCAGAGGAAGGGAGTTTCCACAGGAGAGGTGGAACTCAGGAAGTCTTTGGGTGGCGTGCGGGAAAGGCCGCAAGGAAGAGCAACCGGAGCCCGAGTAGGTGACACGAACGGAAGAAGCGCGTTGTCGCAAAGAACCAGAGGGTAAACACGCGACAACTGGTGTCAGAAAGTGGGATTCTTCCTCATGGAGGTCACCAGGGGGGCTTTTTATTAAAAAGTTTTTTTGGTTGGTTGCTGACAAAGGCCCATTGACGTGAGAGGCCAAGGAATGGCTTCTGAGCAGGATTCGCCGGCCCCAAATTGACCGGAGGCTGCAGGAACACCGGGAGAAGTGGGACGGAATAAAGCTCCCGAACGGAGGAGGGATTGCTTCTGTTAGAAAAGGAAAGAGAAGAGAAATGGCTTCGGTTGGAAAAGGAAAGAGAAGAGAAATTGCTTCTGCTGGAAAGGGAAAGTGAGGAAAGAAGGCGCCGTAGAAGAGAAGAATGGCTTCTGTTGGAGGAGAAGCTGCTGTCTCAGGTGAAGGCCTACTTGCAGAATGAGACAGGTATGGCCGAGGACGCTTTGGACGATGACAGCGAGGGCCGGGCAGAGTCCCGAGGACTGGAAGTCGAGCCGGGTCACAGGGGGGAATTGCGTGGAGTGTGAGGGCCTGATTGAGGAGCCTCCTGGACAGACCTTGAATCTGCGTCACGCGGACTCGCGAATGAAGTGGCCCCAGCGAGAAAAGCGGTACCCGTCGAGGGAAGCAGTGCCCCTCGGGAGAAGCGGTGCCAGCGAGAAAAGCGGCTACGGCGAGAGAAGCCGGTGCCCCCGGCGAGAGGAATGGTCCCGGCGAGAGGAATGGTCCCCGCGAGATGAATGGTCCCGGCGAGAGGAATGGTCCCGGCGAGAGGAGTGGTCCCGGCAAGAGAAACGGTTGCCAGCGGGAAAGCGGTACCGGCGAGAGGAGACCCGGCGGATGAATGGTCCTGGCGAGAGAGGTGGTCTCGGCGGGAAAGGTGGTACCAGCATAAGAGGCGGTGCCGGCATGAGAAGCGCCTCCGGCACGAAAGGCGGTACCGCTATAAGAAGCGGAGTCGGCATAAGAGGCTGAGTCAGCATGAGAGGTGCCTCCGGCGTGAGAATCGGTTCCGACGTGAGAAGCGGTACCGGCGAAAGGGGCGGCTCCGGCGAGAGGGACGGCTCCGGAGAAAGGGGCGGCTCCAGCGAGAAAGATTGGCTCCTGCGGGAAAGGCGATTCCAGCGAGATGGGCAGTTCCGGCAAGAGAAGCGGCACCAGTGAGAGGCGTGACATCGGGGCGGCGGAAGCGATGAGACCGGATCGGGACGATCCGCCTTGAGGGGGAGGCAGTGTTACGTGTAAGGCCTCTAAACGGTTAAAACCTCCGCCAATAGATGGCGCTTTTCGCCGGATTCCCTTGCTGGCTGATGAGGGGAGTCGCCGACTGCTGTGGTCCCGTTTCCTGGGGAGTTTGGATGTAAATACCGCTTTTGTGTTGGCCCCAGGATGTAGGGTCATGTAAATACCCCATTGTCTGTTGTTTTATTTAGATTTAATGTTAGTAATAGATTACAATAAAAGACGAGTGCTTCTAGTCTCCGTGTCGCCTCCTGTCGTTATTATCGCCACTGCCATCGTCACCGGGCTACTGCAGCTGCTACTACTCTTCTGGTAAGTCTCTCGTGTCCCCCCCACCAGTGGTAAGGCCGAGAGATACTGCCAGAGGAAGGGAGTTTCCACAGGAGAGGTGGAACTCAGGAAGTCTTTGGGTGGCGTGCGGGAAAGGCCGCAAGGAAGAGCAACCGGAGCCCGAGTAGGTGAACCACGAACGGAAGAAGCGCGTTGTCGCAAAGAACCAGAGGTAAACACGCGACACTATATATTATATTTTACCTTGTTATTTAACTTTGTAAATTGTGTGGAGATAACTTTTTCTTAATCAAAACATTGTATTTGATCAAAAAATTTTCTTTTTAGCTTTTGAGATGCACATGTCATGAGAATATATGTGTGTGGTGTGGGGTGCAGTCACCCAAGTGTTGCAGCACACAGGGCAAAGAAGTGAGGACTCCAGCTGGGTGTGTTCGCTCACTAGGAACTAAATATAAACTGCCTTTCTCCTCAGGATGGCGGATTTTTTATAGGGGCATCCTGAATGATGACACATAGTCCTGGTCTTGACCAATTATATCTTCATGGAAGATTCTATTTGGGTTAGTGACAACCTGAGTTAAGATTTTAAGTCCCCACTCTTTCATTTTTCAGCCATTTCTTTCATTCTTCTTGGAATTGCATGTGGTACAACTTGTTATATTGAGTGTTTTATACATTTTTATATTTTGGAGTCAGTTAAAATTTAATGTGCAGGTACTTAGTAATTATTGGCACTGGGATTAAATATATAATTTTTATAAATCATCAGAAATATATATGTATAATTTTAAATTCTTATAACTCTCATTTTTCAAATGTTTATACAATTTAAAATCAATTTTAATTATCTTTTATAAAAAAAATTGTAATTTTGGTTACTCTAAAAAGAGAGGTAACAAGCCTATAATAAGTAACCTATGTATGAGATGGCATCTGACTTAATGATTATATCGGCAGAGTTGTCTGCTAATGGTTACAATATTTTCACTTATGGTTCACTGATTTAGTGCCTTGTACCTTTTGATTTGCATTTATAATTCAAACTGCCATGTTTGGAATTACTTAGTGTGTTCCCTTGTGAAGCTCTCTCTCTCCCTATGGCATGGCAGCTAACACTGCTGCATGTTCTCTCAGCAGCATGGGGACAGTGCCCTGTACTGGGCGGCAAGACAAGGCCATGATGCTGTGGTGCGCCACCTCTATGAACAGGGAGTGTCAGTGGCCACACGGAACAAGGTGAGTGTCACACTTTGTCCTCCAAGTCTGTCAGTGTCCAACCCTGAGTTCACAGAGCCAGGAGACGGCCCTGCACATCGCCGCCAGGTACGGCCACACCACAGCTGTCCAGCTTCTCTGTAGCTACGGCTCCGATGTCAACGCCAGGGATGATGTAAGTCCATACACCCATTGAGTCAAGTTCATTACTGTCAGAATGAGAAAAATGGGACTTCAGAGATATCATGCTTTTATCACTTATGATAAATTGGGATGAAGAGAAAGACAGTGTTAAACTTCAGTGGAATCTTGTTATAGCATTCTCCTTTATAACATCATAATTCTAGGTCTCAATTATTTAATATCCTCATTATTTTAACCTTGGTTATAAGATATAAAATCTTGTTCCTGAGTGACATAGAGAGATTCAACTGTACCTGCTGTCTTGTAGAAAACTGTTGTATAGCCTGACAGAAGTGCCAGAAACTCTCTTATTCTATTAATAAAACCTTTTTCTCACCTGATGAGGTGAAATTTGTGTGTGATGTAGTGTGTATGTGTGTGGTATGGCATGTGTGTGGTGTGGCGTGTATGTTTGCATTTAGTGTGTGCAAGGTGTGGGTGTGGAGAGGGGTGTGGTGTGTATGTGTGGTATATGGTGTGGTATGTATTTGTGGTATATATTTGTGGTCCGGTGTGTGTGTTGTTGTATGGTGTAGTGGTGTGTGCTGTATAGTGTGATGTGTATGTATGGTGTGGTGTGTGTGGTGTGGCATGTATGTTTGCATATAGTATATGCAAGGTGTGTGTGTGTGTGGTGAGGGGTGTGGTGTGTATGTATGGTGTGGTATGTTTGTGGTGTAAGTATGTATGTATGGTGTGGGGTGTATGCATGTGGTATGGTCTGTATGTTTGTGGTGTGGTGTAGCATGTATTTTTGCATATAGTGTGTGGTAAGGGGTTTGGTGTGTTCTATGGTGTGATGTGTATATGTGTAGTATAACGTGTGTGTGCGTATGGGGGGTGTGTGTGTATGGTGTGGTGAGTCTCTTGATAGACCCATCCATAAAACCTCACTATTTCACCTGCTTATAATTCAGTTAAACAGCTAATTCAAAGATTGTGCCAAGCTCCAGTCCTTTTATAGTCAACTGTATATAATTCACCTATATCATTAGTTCAATTATTTCCTGGGTCCTTCCAACCCCCAGATTAAAGAGGTATTTCAGGAACTTCATCAAACTGCCTTCCAGGATACTTCTATCTGCACCAGATAGTCAGAATAATGCAAATGGATATCTTTGTTTTCTTCACTCACCTTGAGGTCTTGAATGTAATTTCTGATGCTTGTCCATCCAGTACCTTATGTGATGCTTGTCCTCCAGCATGAGGAGACGGCCCTCCACATCGCAGTCTGGCACGGCTTCCCCAGCATTGTCAACTTCCTGTGCCAGTACGGGGCCTCCACCACTCTCAGGAATAAGGTATGCTACGCTATTCTCTTGTTTTACCAACATGGATTTTGCCTTATCCTTAAATAGTGCTTTGTATTGAAGTTTATATATATTGCTCTCTTAAACAGAAGAATAAAAATAAAGAACCATATATATCAAATATTTAAAATAGGGTTCACCAGCAAAACTCCCTCTTTGGCCATTTTGAGAAGATTCCATGAATCCTTGTTGGACAACATAAAATTTAACCTGCCCTGACTAATAAAGCCCTGAACTTTGATGGGCTTTCAGAATTTTATAAATCTGATGTTGAACCATTTTTACTAACCAAAATCTCTACCATTGCAGAGATACACTCACTAGATGCTCACTGTTAGAGATATTCATTTCTTTTTAATATACAGTTGAACTTCTCACTATATAACAAAATCACTTGGGACCCAAATTTATGTTGTTATAGCCAGATGTTAAAGTTTGGGATTTAGAGCTTGGGACTTAAGAATTATAATGTTATCACCATATTGCTGTTATAATCAGATGTACTAATATGTTTTAAAAGGTGAAATTCTCTCCTAACTTTAATCCTTCTGAGACTGAGTTGGTGTTCAGGAGGAAGAAACTGCCATCCACTGTGCCTCTGCCAGGGGCCATGTGGAGAGCCTGCGGTGTCTGCTGGACGCAGGGGCAGATGTGACCCTGACTGACAAGGTGAGAAAGCTCCGTCCACTGACAGGTTGATGCCTGACCAGTGGCGGGTGCAGAATGGCTGCACTGGGCTGCACCTGGCCCTCCGCAGGCATCACATTGCTGTGGCCCAACTCCTGCTCACTGTGGGCTGCCCCCATGATGTCGTTGATAAGGTAATCACTTGTGGACTTCCCATTCTCACATCATCAGACTACAGTAAAATGTACATGTGCTCTTGGAGAAATGTTAAGTCCATATATCACATACACAGTAGAACCTCTCTCTAAAGGACACCTAGTTGCAGGGTCAAATTGTCTTTTAGAGAAGTGCCTTCTTACTGGCAAGCACTTGGTAGAAAGCAATGGTAATCTTGGTACTGAAAACTCTCTTTTGTATTAAGGTGTCCACTAACACAAGTGTCCATTCATGGAGGTTCTACTGTATGACCAATCTTGCCATTGAACTAAATCTGTAAAATTGATCCAGACTATTTTACACACAAAGTTTACTAGTTTCTTAAATCCAAGCAATTAATGCTGACTGCAAGTATCAATTAAAGATAAATAAAAGGGCCACAATTTGGTTAGTAGATGAAAACTGAATGCAAATAGCAAAAAGTTTCATAACAGCATTGCAACCATCGTCAGATCATAGTTCTACAAAAAACTTTGGTCTGCACTTTTAGCTATGCTGCTGACCTTGGTTTACCTGAGTGGATTTGGTCTTGCTATGCCTTGCTGGTCAAGACATAGTTAACCAGCCCAAGTGTCTAGAGAGGACCAATATTGAGTCTGACATATGTGTGGCAGTTTGGAGATGCCCCCATCCACATTGCAGTGAAGGAAGGATTGCTTCCACTGGTGCATGCCCTGCATGTGCATGGGGCCAAACTGGATGTACCCAACAAGGTGGGACTTAGTACTACTTCTTTAGATCTTCCTTAAATGTGTGAAACACTAAATTTATATGTTATTTTCACAAGAAATATTTGTACATTAGTTTAAATTTTCTATCTCTACAAATTGCCAATGGCCTTTGAGCATAAGTCCTCCTTACATCACAATGCCACCAGTGAATGCAAGTAACAGAATGAGGCTCTGGCACCTCGTAATGTCAAACTGAATTTTAGTCTGTAGATATTTGGTGTGTCTACACCATTAGCAATCATAAACCTCTTCCTTCCTGATGATTATCATGACCTGTATCACGTGTGGGATAACTGACCACAACACATCTAGCCAGGTTTACATATTGTTTGAGTCCTTCAGTCTTGTTATTAACATTCATAAAGTCTTCTCTTGAGATACGAAAGAAGAAGATAAAGTCTTCTTTAACATCGGATGTTGAGACTTCTTCAGGAGTGAGCATTTGTAGTGTCCTTCCTGTCCCATTATAATATCTATCTAAATATATATAGGGGAATGTGCATGCATTCACACATCCAACTTCTATGCATTCACACATCCAACTTCTATGCATGATTTTCGACAACACTAGATATTTCTTGTTTAAATACAAATTTATTGCCAAAAATACGATACTTTGGCATGTGGGGCACAATGGCTGTAGTTTGCATATGCACATCATGCATATTGTGTTACATTGTGTCACAAAAACAGGGCCGATGTGGCAGGCAATGTTTACTCCTGAACAATTTAGCCCTAACTTAAGCGGCTGTAAACATTGAGGTATTTTAAAGAGTAAAATTTAAAAAATAGGCATTTATTTATTTTCTAAATTTATTCATTTTCTTCCATTACATTTATTCACTTAAACACAAGGTAATAAGACCAAATCCAAATAAATAAATAGTGTGTGACGTTTCGGTAACAGCATTGTTACCATCTTCAGACAAAAGTACTGAATGAGAAATTATTTGGTCTTATTACCTTGTGTTTATAATCTATATTCCAATTTTTTTTTTCACTTCGTTTAAAACAGTATTTATAATTTTTCCTGTACAAAATGTATTAATGCACTTTTAGCCATCCCCAAAAGTTGATCATGAAAAACCTAGGAAAAATAATAACTAAAAAAAGTCCCCCCCCCCCCCCAATGGAATCATTTCACATTATTAATCAAAATATATCAGGACAGAGTATTTTCTAAAAATATCATATATTTGGTTATCCTATAGAAAAATGTCCACTAGCAGATGGTAATATCATCTAACTAACTTTAATTCAACTGAAAGCTTTGATCCCTTGGGATTAAGGAGGTTATAGACGGTATATTGATTTTCATATCTTTCAAACATCAATTATTTATTGATTTATTGTTTAAGAATGGAAGCCTCCCATTTTTTATTTACAAAAAGAAATGGTACCTCTCCCATTGAAATAGACACTAATCTATCCAGACAATTTATTTCTTCAGTGATACTCCAATTTCTTCTCTCCAACTTCTCATTATAACCTAGGCCCTGCTGTTGTGTCAGGAAGAAGTAAAAGCTCTCCTAGCCTGTGAATATGTAACAATGGCACGCCTCAAAATTGATTTCCTTCCAAAAGAATCTAAATTTTGTTGGCTTCAGTCCAAATCCCATTTTCCCCAACCTTATATTGATCAGAATTTTTGTGTTCCCCTCCATTAGCCATCTTAATGATATCATTGTTTGATGTGATGGTGTGAGGCTTGGAGATTTCAACAGTCTGACCAATGACCTTTTAGATTATATTATTTACACAATGGAATTGTCTCCTTTATAACAACAACTTGGTTATAGCATAATGATTCTAAGGTCTCTAGTTTCAAGTAACCATTGTTTTCACCATGGTTATAACAACATGTTTATTACAGCTTAAAATCTTGGTTTGAAGTTTTTTTTTTTTTTGCTTATCCCTAGTACACGTGGTACAGGCCATGATAATCATGGTGGGTAGTTAGCGACTGCTTTTACTGTAAGCGCACCACATATCTACACATGTGAAAAGCAGTTAGACTTTGCACTTACAAATGCCAGAGCCCCGTTTGGTTACTTGCACTCGCTGGTGGGGTTGGACTTTTGCCGGGGTCCATTGGAGCATTTTTTTTTTTAAACAGAAAAAAGTGCCCAATGCGGGAATCGAACCCGGGTCCTAGTGGTCGAAAACCAAATGGTTTACCCAGCCTTCCACCGACCCCCTTGGTTTGAAGTAAAGTTGCTATAGCGAGGTTTGACTATAACATTGTAAGTAAATTCTAATTGCTCACTTATCCCAAACACAGATGATACAGAATCGTGTTGGATAGTTAGCAGCTGTCATTTACTGTAAATTGACCACATATTTACACATGTAGATATCAGTCAGACTTTTGGACTTGCAAGGTGCTAGAGCCCTGTTTGGTTACTTGCACTCAATGGTGTGGTTGAACTTGTACAAGAATCTGGAGCCATTGAAGCAGAAAAAGTTCTCAATGGTTGTGTGGGTGTGACAGTGGGTAACCCCCAGTATTATTAAAGTAATTTGAAATAATGGAGCCCCTGTGCAGAGTGGATTCCCACCTTTGTACCTGGCTGCACAACACGGCCACGTGGAGGTGGTACGGTACCTGTGTCTTGCTGGGTGCCGGGTGGAACAGAAGAGCAAGGTGAGATCTCACCCACTCTGTGGTTGTGGTAACATGATCATCATTGGTGGTGGTGTCTACAGGACGGCATCCTGGCTGAGGTAGCGGCTCAGGTAGCCGGACACTCCCACATTGCGGATCTCCTGGCTCGACTCAGGAATGTAGGTCTTCTACAGCCCTTGTTGGGGGAGACAAACAACCTGATTATTAAAATGTGGTGACAACATATGATATACATACATGATCTCAAGTAAACGTTAAGTAGCCCAGCATTGACAGTAAATTATACCAGAGCCATGTAGTTCTCCAGGGTGTTGTTATCTCCATATATACAGTAGAAAGGACACTCCTGTTTGAGAATACCTCTCTACGAAGAAGAGTTTTCATCACTAAAATTACCACTTTTACTAATTAGCTGGTCCTGAGACCAGCTTACCGGAGTAAGAGGACACCTCCTCTCTATTAAGGACACTTTGGCTCTGCAACTAGGTATCCTTTACCGAGAGATTCAATTGTATGAAGTAGAATGGAATTCTGTGGGCCACATATAATCTACATATAGAGTATGTGTGCCAAAGGATTATCACAAGTGGCCAACACACATGATGCATTAGCATGCCATTTGTTATAAGAAATAGAAACTAACACATGGATTCTTTCTGAATTAAAACAATTTTCTACTGCCCTACTGTAATGACAAAATGTCTCATCAGTGATGAACCATCCCAGCGGTAGTTAATCTACCATACCACTGAAATATTGCATTTGGATGTTTTCCTTTTATAGATATACTGAAGCTAGACTCTTTGGAAAGGGTATTTTGATTGAACTATGGACATAAGCTTTGAGGAGAGTAGAAATAAATACATTTCTAAATATATAATATATACTTTGAGCATTGCTCTTCTGCATATGTTGATTTTATATACATAGGTTATAGGTATTCTCCCGCTCTCAAACAATGGTTAAAACAATTGAAACTTGGGACTTATATAGGATGCTATAACCATGATATTGTAGCATAGAAATCAAGTCTTTGTATATCTTAAGATATGAAAGTATTTATTGATGACGTCAGCATGACTAGTCGACTATTATCAACCAACCAAAAAACTTAAAACAGCTAGAGGATATTGAACAACCAAGCTATACAACATATATGATGATTTCACAAATACAGAGTAATAATCTGTTAAATATTTTCATTGAATAATTAAATAATAAATTATTTCCTCATCACAATATAAAGGAGCCTCTTATAAAGAGATTCCACTGTTCAGGCATCAGAGGTCTTCACGGATCACATGTGGCTGTGGCAGGACGAGGGGAAGGAGGCCTATGCCCCCCAGCTGGCCCCCAGCAACCAGCCCCCAGCCCGAGTGAAGTTGAAGGTGTTGGGCCCCAGTGGAGGGGGCAAGTCCACCCTCCTGGACTCCCTCAAGTGTGGAGGGTACTTCACCGGGTGGTTCCGGAGGTCCAAGTCCCCCTCCAGCTCCTCTGTCACTGGGCAGCGGCTCGGTACTTCACTTATACTTGCTGGGCTGGGACATTGTTGTTGTTATAACACATTGTTGTGTGTGGTTATTACCATGGTTGGAGCTTCAGGATTATGATGGTATAACAAAGTTGCTTCTATAGTATCCAAAACATTAGGGACTTTAGGATTATAATGTTATAAACAATTTGCTCCTATAGCCTTGTTTACAACAATGGGGACTTCAGAATTATAATGTGGAAAAATAGTAGAAATGTGATATTGTACTGGGATAAGGTGCATAAAATATGAAAAAGGCATCTCCTTATCATGCAACTGAAAGTTGCTGATGGCTTGCGCCATCTATTGGAATAAATATCAACTATTCTTGTTGATTGAACGAGAATAGTTGATATTTATTCCGATAGACGGCGCAAACCATCACCAACTTTCAGTTATACAATAAGGAGATGCCTTTTTCATAATTTAGAATTATAATGTTATAACAAAGTTGCTTCTATAGCCTTGTTTACAACAATAGGAACTTTAGAATTATAATGTTTTTACCAAGTTTTCTTCTATAGCTTTGTTTACAACAATAGGGACTTTAGAATTATAATGGAATTCATATTTGTCATGACATCACAGAGAGAAGACTAAATGAAAGCATATTTTATAAAATATAATAATTGTAAACATTTGCACATTTCTACCACAATTTAGGTAGAGCCTTAATCCTGGTATCAGAGAAAGATTTTGGTTGTTGTGTAGCTGTAATTATTAACTATTTGGTAGGAATTCAGTCAACACAGTAACCCCCTCAACCCCAATCTGTTCCAGTCATCCTGGGCCAATCCAATTTGAAGCAAGAAGTTCTGTGATCATTTTTCTTTTTCTGAGAAACTGTCAAACAATGAGACACCCATGTGTATATTTTCTTCCGTACTTGTGTGAGTCCTACATTACAATTTTTGCTACAGAACCTTTAGAAGAATGAACATCATAAGTTAAAGCCTGCAATGTAATGATGTGATCTCCTTAAGCTTCTGCTTAACTACATCAGTCACAGTTTTGGTGCTCCAAGTTCTCAAGTGACATTCTGTCTATGTCGAATTGATGCTCTATTTACATACGGACAGTGGGGACATTTTCTGTAGTCGGACGATATTCTCTTTTAGACATCTCTATTGCGGTAAACCTTTCTGTACATGAAACTGTATTATAGCTCTCTCTGCTTCTTTGAATGGATTAACAGATACAATAGATCCTGTTGAACAACAGGATTTTACAAGAAACAACTAATACTGCATATTGACATGAAAATTTAAGTCTAAAAATGGATAAAATATTGTTTTGAAGATCATTTGTTGGTTGGAAGTTTGTTCAGAAGAAAATGCATCAGCCAATTATTTATTCAATTCTCGAAATTTCAGTGACTCGCTGTCACTTTTTTTCCAGATAAAATATTATCGTTATAGTTCCATTCTGTGAGAGATGTGACTAAATCTTTTGGAAATTCAAAGAGGGCAGGAGACTGAAATTTACATTTTGACCACACTAAGTGAATTAACATTTTGTACATTCAAATATCAGAAATTTTGCCAATGGCGAGATGGTCAGTTGTGTCTCACATTGAGAGGCTGACAATTCTCAGACTACATTTACATATATGGAGTCCAGTGTAGTTCTGCTGACATCAACCCCTGTGGCAGGTACAGCCCACTCCAGCAAGTCAAGCATCGACATGTCCTCTGACGATGGCCTCTCGCTCAGTTTTGACTCCCACGCCTTCACCCGGGGCATTGACATGCAGCAAGTTCACCTGTCCGGTGAGTTACCTACTACCGTGTGATCTATGTACGCATGTATGTTGTCCATGCTCCAATGGCCCCCGATTCTTACAAAAGTCTAACCTCACCAGCAAGTGCAAGTAACCAAATGGGGCTCTGGCTCATTTGTAAGTGCAAAGTCAAACTGCTTTTCACATGTGTAGACATGTGGTGCACTTACAGTAAAAGCAGTCGCCTTCTACCTACCATGAACATCATGGCCTGTACCATGTGTACTAGGGATAAGCAAAAAAAAAAAGTTGTCCATTGATGATAGAAAATAACAACAAATTCTACCTCAATTTCCCAAAATGTAGCTTGGCACCTGCAGCTACAGAACATATTTTGGCTTATATTAGATGCACTAAACAAGACCTTTGGGAGAGGCCACTGCTTATCATCAAACAGCTCGAGGTACATGAACTCATGGAATTTGAGTAATCTTTGCAAAAGGGGATGTATGTTGTTTAAATCCCATTGTTGTGTATGATTAGGAGATGTCAAGATATGTGACAGGACTTGTAAGCAAATAACTTCTTTTACCTTCTCAACTTTTAAAATGAATATTATTCTCTCTCTATAAGGTAAATTTTCCATTTATAAAAATATAGATGATACAGTAGAGTCTCCTGTGAAAGACCATGAGGAGTATTTCAACCAAAACAAAGTCTCTGATGAGAGGCTACCTCATGGAGAGACCAGATTTTAGGCCGTCTCTCATGGCAGACTCTACTGTACAGCAATCTGGATATACCAGTCTCTCTCCATTGCCCACTCATTCATGAAGAAGAAATTCTCCCTGCATCTGAATGTGTTAGAAAAGAGAATTTTTACATTATATAAAAATCATAAAGTAAATAGATCAAATACATAATTTATACATGTCGCTTCTGTAACAGAGTTGTTACCATCTTCACACAAAATAACTGATGTTATTTATAGATTCCTTTTGATTCTTGTCTAATCCAATTTGTACCTTGGCATTTTGAAATTATATCAAATTATTTAGAAATTGGCAGGAATGGTGCTCTTAAAATATCAAGGAAAATGCTGAAATAGGGTAAACTGACATTAGATGGGAACCTGTTGTGATGCCATAAATTAGGAGTTTTGGGAGACCAAATAAATGTACTTGCTACCTCTGGGCAGTTCTATAACATGGCAGCTAGATGGTGCTGGCAATCAATACTGGCAATATTGAACTTCTTTAGATATTTACTATTGATGTCCTTTATTTGTGACAGCTCGGCAGTGAGGGTGTTTTGAGATTTTGTTATGATAAGGGACAATTTGGATTATAGATTATAAATACAAGATAATTAGACAAAATCCAAATAAAAAAATTAGTGTGTGACATTTCGGTAACAGCGTTGTTACCATCCAAAGTAAAGTAGTTTAGTTATGGAATGGGTTAGAATCATTGTTGACCTATATGTCTCTTTGTTAAATTGATATACAGTCGAACCTCACTAAAACAAAATCACTCAGGCACAAGATTGTTATAACCAAGGTAAAAACAATTAGAATTTAAAGATTGGGACTTTAGAATTACAGTGAACCTCCTAATAACAGCCTCTTCTATAACTGTAGCTTGGTTATAACATCATCATTTTAAAGTGACAGGTTTTAAGTGACAATTAACCTGGGTATAACAACATTGGCTCAAGTGCCACATTTGAGTGAGGTATGGTGAGGTAACCAAGTTACTGATATAATAGAGGCTCTTTTAATGAGGTGTCATTGTTATTTGGGAATAGCTAAATTAATTAGTGAAAAATTTGCTGGAAGTTGATCTATAAAAAGAATGAGGCTATAAAAATAAAGGATTAAACTAGGTGCCATCCCTAAATATATGTATAGAGAGAGGGAGTTACAACTCTAATATTAATAGAAAGGATTATTTTATTGAAAGTGAAAACATTGGCTTTCATGCCTGAAATCTAAAGATATGAATTAAAATTTTCTAGAAAGAAACTCATCCCAAAATCCTAATGTTTTTTCACTTTAATTACAAGTATCTACCCACACCAGTGTGCTGACAAGTGCCTGGGCAGGAGTGGGAGAAGTGGCTCTGTGGGAGTTCTCTGGTCACGAGGCCTACCGCGTGGCCTACACCACCTTCCTCCACGACCCCTGCCTCCACCTGGTGGTGGTGTCCCTGCTGGATCCCCGGGAGCTGCAGGCGCACCAAGCCGCGCAGTGGCTGGAGCTGCTCCAGGCTGCCCTGCACTGTGTGGGGCCACTGGGTAGGTGCATGCCTCCAAGTAGCTAGTGACTTGAGAGTGTGAAGTCCACACAGGTCTAATTACACCCTGTGTGGGTTCAGGCAGGGAAGGCCGGAGCCAGAAACGAGCCCACGTAGCCCTGGTGGCCACCCACGCTGATGAGGCAGAGTCCTGGGACCTGCTGGAGGCTGTGAGAGCTCTCTGTGGAGACCTGCCCGGCCTGGAGCTCCACGACACTGTCTTCACTGTGGATGCCCGCCAGGCCACTGCCCTGAAGCCACTGAAGCAGTACCTGGCTGGTGTCAGGACGGCTCTACTTCAGGTGATTCCTTGTTTATGTATATTTCACTACATGACTTAACACAGTCTACATAGTGCCTACAGTAAAGCCTCACAAAAATGTACCAGAAATATATCAAACTTTCCCTTATAATGGATCTAAAATAATCTCCAAATCCACATTCCATTGAAAAAATCTAGACTTGTAATGAGTTTCAAATAAGGCAACAGGGAAACTGTTAGAAACCTAATTTTGAGTCCAAAATTATTATTATTAATATTTTTTTTTTTGAGAGAAGAATATATTTTGTCGGACATGCGTTGCTTGGCTCTGCTAACTCCGGTAAGCTTTGTTAATAAAACTTCTTCCTTGCCTGTTATAAAACTAACATTTCATATATAACTAGCTTAAATCGGAAATAATATTGACTGATCGACAATTTCTGTTTGAATTTTCGAAGGTTTATTATTAAATATGTACAAATTTGGAAATGAATGCTCTAATTG
Organism: Cordylochernes scorpioides; assembly: GCA_030710605.1. NCBI lineage: Eukaryota > Metazoa > Arthropoda > Arachnida > Pseudoscorpiones > Chernetidae > Cordylochernes > Cordylochernes scorpioides. Next base: position 57,693,630 of record CP092867.1, read on the forward strand.
TAGAACGATTGGATGAACTATGCAAATATTTTACGGATAAATTTGATAACGGTCAGAAAACATTAAATAAACAAGATATAGGATATTTAAGGGGAACAATAAAACAGATAAAGGATAATATAACAGAATCACTTAAAATTGATCAGAATATGCAAAATAACTTTACGGTAATCAATAACGATTTATCAAAGATAATTGGGCAGGGTTTAAGTAAAGATTCGTATGCAGAAGTGGCTAAAAACAAAGATTACTTACTTACACAAAAAGTACGACAAAATACTAAGGAACAAACCATTATTATAACAGCTAATGAAAATCAATCAATAACACAGGTACAACAAAAGGTAAATAAGGGTATCAAATTTCTTAGACAGGAGGGTAATAAAATAAGAATCAATAGAATAATGAATACAAGAAGAGGGACAATCCTTAAACTGCCTGACACAATCAGAATATTGACCAACTGTATGAAAGTTTCAAGAAGCTCGACGAAATCAACCAAATCAGCAAAATATATAAGCCAAAACTAAGAGATCCTACAATTTTGGTTAAGTCGATTAACAAAATAACAGATATAACAAATTTGGTAACGATAATCTGTGAGATGAACCCAGAACTTGCTGGGCTAAATAATGGGATCAAGGTCTTATTTCCTATTAAATCTGTAAAGGCTGAGCAAGATGTAGTTCTGAGGGTCTCCCCGGCGGCCTATGCTATTATTAAAAGACTTGGCAAAATATATACGGATATCCAACGGTGCGATATTAGGGATAAAGTTCTTGTTGATCAATGTCAAAATTGTTACTCATTCCACCCTTGACATCGGACCAGAAACTGCCCAAATATAAAAAAAAATGTGTAAAATGTGGAATGGAAGGACAGCATCACTGCTCCGAAATAATAAGATGCAGCAATTGCTGCAGGCACCCATATTTTAAGAACGGAAATTTAGGTCATAAACCAAATACCTAAGCTTGCCCGATCTACGAAAGAGAGACAAAAAACACAATGCAGCGTACCGACTATTCAACAATCCAAGAAGAGGAGAACAAGAATTAAACACCATTTGAATGCATATGAATGTAAGAAACACAGCTACTGATAGAATTAAAATTATTCAACAAAATGCTAGGAAAAGCAATACCTGCATATGTGAACTATGTTCATCCAAAAAATGTATAAACACAGACTTAATTCAGATTCAGGAGCCTTATAAAATAAAAGAGGAAATAATTTTTCCAGGAAACAATATAATATATCATACGGAGAACAGTTCAAATATAAATACAGCAATAATTGTTAGAAACAATGCGTTACAAATTAAACTAATAAAAGAATCTACTAACTCCTTTGCCACAACCATTACTATACAAACAGAAAGTAAGAAAATTGCTATATCAAACATTTATATTCACCCCAATTCTATGAGAAAGGAGCACGAAACATTCTTCATAATCAATATAAATCAATATAAGCAATAGCAGCTATCAACAAGTTGCTTACAATAAAGACCAATACATCAAGTTTAATAGATTCTGCAGGCTGTATGTTTTAAGGCGAAAGTGTTGACTGTACATATTTCAAGCTACTATTTCTAATTACTATATGCAAAACTTTCAATTGTGTTAATTGTATATAATTTCAGATATACACACAATTATCCTAATTGTGGATATGGCGTGTCTCTCCCAACTGTTAAATAAAAAAAATAAATAAAGTCCAAAATTATCATTTCTAATTAAAGTGGCGATAGAGAGTGAACCCAAAGTTGGGGTGCATAATAGAGAGGTGTGGTTTCCTAAACAAAACTACTCAAAATTAAAGTGCCTTCTCTTTGAGGCTTCAGATTTTAAGTTCAACAAAAGTAAACTGTTACATGATTAGGTACAATTTGGATTAGAAATACAAAGTAATAAGACCAAATCCAAATAAATTAATAGTGTATGATGTTTCTGCAACGGCATTGTTACCAAAACATCACACATTATTTATTTATTTGGATTAGGTCTTATTCCCTTGTGTTTCTAAACCTGTTCGATTTATACAAGTCATATTTGTTTGAGTTAAATAAAATGAAAGTTACATTGAAAATTATAACTGTATTTTTTATATAGTGTTTTCCATGCGAAGGCGAACGATAATTGCATCGTGGTCTGAGAGTATATAGGGTATGATTTCACTATTGTGTATATTTATAGTTTGGTCAGTTGTACAGAAACTATTCTTGTTTAATTAGAATATTATTTATGGTGGAAACGTGACACCATCAGATTAGTGTGTCTAAACTTGTTAATCAACGTGTATCCTTATATGAGAGTTGTGGTGTGCAGGATGTTCCTCGCAGCTCCCCATTCCTAGATGCTGTGATCACCAACCTGGCCACCTGGAGGCGAGGGGCCCACAACTTCCCCGTGGTGTCCTACGGTCAGTTTGCCGAGCTGGTACGGAACCAGGTCAACCCCTTGGCCGGGGACCAGCACCTCTCCCAGCTGGTGATCAGTCTGCAGATCCTCGGGGAGGTAATGTTGGCTTTGAAATGTCATTGATTACGTGTATTCCTCCTCTTCTTTTTTATCTCCACACTGGGTGAAGTAGAATGCGTCTGCCTTTGTAATCAAGACTGGGAGCACTACTCAGTGGCAAAAAAAATGGCCACCTATGACATGAGGAACAGACGCCATATGTAGCCGCTCCTAACATGAAGTACAAACGCTGCACATCCGGTATCCCTGAATTAGAAGCCCTTACAGGGTACTATCATATGGGCCAGCTGAGCCCAGGTTTTTAACCGAGCTTGTTACTGCTCCCTCTCCTCCTTTTTCATCCGGGCTTGGGACGGCAAAGGCAGAGTTGATTACACGTGGTTGGTATCTGTGCCATTTGTAACGGTAGCTGGCACCTACAGTCTATCATAATTAATTCTTATTGTGTAAATTGTTAAATAATTATTTATCAGTGAGCATATTATTACCACTGATGCTACTCTGCCAAGTTACAGATTATTGTAAAAATGGAGGTCAACTTATAACCATGTGTCGGTTAAATAAATAAATACTTTTTTCTTTTAAAACTTCCCAATTACTTCTTGCTGATTAATGTCATGAAACAAAACACAAGGATGTTACACCATTGAAAGAAAAGACAGAAAATGATTCTGTAGATACAGTTGGGATTGTAGACCAAACCTAGAAGTGACAAGACTAGAGGAACAGCTCTGGTTCGAAGACACCAGGGCAATACTTGAATCCATTTTTATCTTCTCTGTACAAAATAACCTATTTCAAATCATCAAATTTTCTAGAGCAACAGTTTCCTTATTGTCACAGGGTAACAAGATCCAAATAATGTATGATGTAACAATGCTGTTATGTAGCATAGAGTTTATTCCAAAATTTGGTCTTACTACCTTCTATGAATTTCTCTCTAATCCAACCTTGTCATTATTTCAATGTGTGTTAAGATGTCCGATATAAATATAGATGAAGTAAACAATTTGCTTAGATACAGTAGAACCTCCCAAAAGAGACCAAGGCCTAAAAACCTGGCTGGAGGTGGTCTCTCATTGGAGGTTGGGTTATAAATTATTTCTGGTTTTTAGCAGACTCAGGATGGTAGCTCATGGAAGATGTCAATTTATCAGAATTCCAGTCACTAGCAGCTTTGCAGGACTTTGGGTCCATTTACTTGCCGAATGTTCAACACTACATATTAATTCCACTTTTTTACAAGGTAATAAGACCAAATCCAAATAAATTAATGGTCTGTAACGTTTCGGTAACAGCATTATTACCGAAATGTTATATACAGTAAAACATTGTTTAAAAAACCAGGAATATAGCAAACCTTTCCTTATAATGAACCTGAAATAATCCTCATTTTTAAATTCTATAATACAGTGAACTATGGCTATAATGAACCATAGCTATTGTGAACTAAAGGTTCAATCCCATTGAGGTTTGTTATAGAGAGGTTTTACTGTAGGTGCAGGATTCTCTACTACATACATATATAAGTATAGAAGCTAGAGTTTAAAAACCAATCATTTCCCTGAGGAGGGTGACAGGGAGTCACCATTGAGGAGAGGAAGAGTGGTTGTGTGATGTATACTACTCTGATCAAAAAGTTTCGACACTTTGCTCATAAAATCCTGAAAACTCAATATATTTTCTCTCGGTTTATGGCAAACGCAAGCATCGCCCTTGACTTGGAGACCTGGCAATTTTCAAAAATCACGTACCACAACAGCGCGAGCAGCGGCTTTTCGAAGTGCCCGTGCTTCGATTTCGTTAGTCACCGAAATGGAGGATCAACGAATTTGCATCAAGTTCTGTGTGAAAAATGGATTCAAGGGTGCCGAAATTTTTTGGATATTGCAAAAAGCCTACGGGAATGCCGTCATGAGCCGAAGTCGAGTTTTCGAGTGGTACAAGCACCTCAAGGAGGGTTGGGAAGAGACCGCCGACAACGAGCATTCCGGGAGACCGTTCACATCAACCACGCCTGAAAAAGTGGACAAGGTGTTGGAACTGGTGCGTGAAGACTGATGAATAACTGTCAGGGAGGTCGCCGAAGAAGCAGGGATATCATTCGGGTCGACTCAATCGATAATGAAGGACATTTTGGGAGTGAGAAGACTCAACGTCGTTCTCGTTCCCAAAGATTTGACTTTTGATCAAAATAACGCCTGGAAAAAAACGGCCAGTCTCAATCTCGAAGCGACAACCGATGACCCCGAATTGCTGAAGAGGGTCATTACTGGAGATGAAACATGGATTTATGGCTTTGATTCGGAAACTACCCAACAGGCATCGGAGTGGCGCTTCAAAAATGAGCCGAGACCAAAGAAAGCGAGGAAGACTCCCAGCAAAGTCAAGGTCATGTTGACGGTGTTCTTCGACTACCAGGGCATCGTTCATCATGAATTTCAACAACAAGGCTCTATAATAACTGCTGACTCCTATCTGGGAGTTTTGAGGCGATTGAGGGAAGTGATCAGGCAGAAACGGCCGAAGCTGTAGAGGAGCAAGTTGTGGATCCTCCACCACAATAACGCGCCGGCGCACACAGCCCTCAAAATCTCGAAGTTCCTGCAGGACCACTCAACCTCTGTGTTCCCCTGATTTGGCCCCCTGCGACTTCTTCCTTTTTGGAAAGATCAAAAAAAAGTTAAAGGGTCGGAAATTTCAGAGCATAGAAGAGATCAAAGTGGAATCGAAGAAGGCGATCCCAAAAACAGACTACCAGAGGTGTTTTGCAGACTGGAAAAAAAGGTGGCTGAAGTGCATCGCGGCCAACGGAGACTACTTTGAAGGGGACAATTTGAATTTGTTAGAATAATAAGGTTTTTTTAACTTATGAGCAAAGTGTTGAAACTTTTTGATCAGAGTAGTATCTTGAAACAAACTTCCAATCAGCAAATGATTCTTTTAACATATTGTAAGTATATATAATTTATAGATTCTATGGAATTTCCTACAGTTTGGGGAAAATCAATGGTATTGCCCTGCAGACTGACATTGTTATGATTATCAATCTGAGGCGTGTGTCAGGTGGTGTTCCTGCGCGGCGTGACGGCAGATGACGACCTGGTGGTGTTGTCTCCGCGGTGGCTGGGAACAGATGTCTTGGGCTGGCTGCTCACAGCTGGCGGCGGCTCTGTAGCGGAACTGCAGTCCGCCTTCCCAGAGTGCGATGCCCTGGACCTGCTGCAAGTGTTGGAGGCCCTGGGACTGTGCGCCCCGGCAGAGGACGTGGAGTTTGAGTTCCCCTGCTTCCTGCCCACCCCACCCCCGCTGCCCTGTCCCACTGGGGCCCTGGCTGGCTCCCGACTGATGTTCGGCTCTGCCCAGCTAATGGCCTCCATATTCCCTCACATCCAGGTACTGCTTGTGACATTCTTGAAACACACCAGATAAGCATATCTTGAACAATTTTAATGGTTACCATACTGCACACAATGTGGGAGAAAATAGAATACCAACACATTGGTGTTTGTGGCTCATTCTTTATAATCATAACTCTAGGGGGTCGGTGGAAGGCTGGTTAAACCGTTTGGTTTTCGACCACTACGACCCGGGTTTGATTCCCGCATTGGACACTTTTTTCTGTTTAAAAAAAAAAAATGCTCCAATGGCCCTCGATTTTCTTGCAAAAGTACAACCCCACCAGCGAGTGCAAGTAACCAAACGGGACTCTAGCACATTTGTAAGTGCAAAGTCAAACTGCTTTTCACATGTGTAGACGTGTGGTGCGCTTACAGTAAAAGCAGTCACTAACTACCCACCATGATTATTATGGCTCTGAGATAAGAAAGAAGAAGACAACTATATTCTGTTTTGGGGTGATAAACAAAAATTCAACATCTACCCCAATTCAACAGGAAGCATCTTAAGGTGTTGAATTGGGGTAGGTGTTGAATTGGGGTAGGTGTTGAATTGGGGTAGGTGTTGAATTGAGGTAGATGTTGAATTGGGGTAGGTGTTGAATTGAGGTAGATGTTGAATTGGGGTAGGTGTTGAATTGGGGTAGGTGTTGAATTGTGGTAGATGTTGAATTGAGGTAGATGTTGAATTGAGGTAGATGTTGAATTGGGGTAGGTGTTGAATTGAGGTAGATGTTGAATTGGGGTAGGTGTTGAATTGGGGTAGGTGTTGAATTGAGGTAGGTGTTGAATTGAGGTAGATGTTGAATTGAGGTAGATGTTGAATTGGGGTAGGTGTTGAATTGGGGTAGGTGTTGAATTGAGGTAGGTGTTGAATTGGGGTAGGTGTTGAATTGGGGTAGATGTTGGAGTGGGGTAGGTGTTGAATTGTGGTAGATGTTGAATTGGGGTAGGTGTTGAATTGGGGTAGGTGTTGAATTGGGGTAGGTGTTGAATTGAGGTAGATGTTGAATTGGGGTAGGTGTTGAATTGGGGTAGGTGTTGAATTTGGGTAGGTGTTGAATTGAGGTAGGTGTTGAATTGGGGTAGGTGTTGAATTTGGGTAGGTGTTGAATTGAGGTAGGTGTTGAATTGGGGTAGGTGTTGAATTGGGGTAGATGTTGAATTGGGGTAGGTGTTGAATTGGGGTAGGTGTTGAATTGGGGTAGGTGTTGAATTGAGGTAGGTGTTGAATTGAGGTAGATGTTGAATTGGGTAGGTGTTGAATTGGGGTAGGTGTTGAATTGAGGTAGGTGTTGAATTGGGGTAGATGTTGAATTGGGGTAGGTGTTTAATTGAGGTAGATGTTGAATTGGGGTAGGTGTTGAATTGAGGTAGGTGTTGAATTGGGGTAGATGTTGAATTGGGGTAGATGTTGAATTGAGGTAGATGTTGAATTTGGGTAGGTGTTGAATTGAGGTAGGTGTTGAATTGGGGTAGATGTTGAATTGAGGTAGATGTTGAATTGGGGTAGGTGTTGAATTGAGGTAGATGTTGAATTGGGGTAGGTGTTGAATTGAGGTAGATGTTGAATTGGGGTAGGTATTGAATTGAGGTAGATGTTGAATTGGGGTAGGTGTTGAATTGAGGTAGATGTTGAATTGGGGTAGGTGTTGAATTGAAGGTGTTGAATTGAGGTAGGTGTTGAATTGAGGTAGGTGTTGAATTGAGGTAGATGTTGAATTGAGGTAGATGTTGAATTGGGGTAGGTGTTGAATTGAGGTAGGTGTTGAATTGGGGTAGATGTTGAATTGAGGTAGATGTTGAATTGGGGTAGGTGTTGAATTGAGGTAGATGTTGAATTGGGGTAGGTGTTGAATTGAGGTAGATGTTGAATTGGGGTAGGTGTTGAATTGAGGTAGATGTTGAATTGGGGTAGGTGTTGAATTGAGGTAGATGTTGAATTGGGGTAGGTGTTGAATTGAGGTAGATGTTGAATTGGGGTAGGTGTTGAATTGAGGTAGATGTTGAATTGGGGTAGGTGTTGAATTGAGGTAGGTGTTGAATTGAGGTAGGTGTTGAATTGAGGTAGGTGTTGAATTGGGGTAGGTGTTTAATTGAAAATGTCATACTACTGTAAGTATGTAAATAGTTCCACATCGCATCAAACATGTGGTGTAACAGACATGGCTGCGGCGAGCAGCAGCCGACAGACCCCAGTGGAAGCTGATCCAGTACCAGAACTCCAGCCACCTGACTGTGGCCCAGTCCGTCGGACTCCAGGCTGAGGTCTCCATGGAACCTAACTGGGTGGACATCTGTGTCAGAGGGGGAGAGGGACCTCAGAGGTAAGGTCCTTTATATCTACACAGCTGGGGTTACAAATAGGCATCAGGCACCGAAACTCTTTATTTGCTTGGTTAATAAAGGAAGCTTTCAGGGAAGTCTTTCTTCAGCTAAGATGTTTTAGAGTTGTGGAGTCTTATGCCTTTTTGTAATTTGTTGAAATCTGCAAACCTGTGATAATGAATTGCTAGCAATGTTTGGGATTTTTTCAAATACAGTTTGTCTTTTTTAATTCAGCACCCCAAGGGATCAGATTTTCATCATCATTCCAAAATTCACAAATTAAAATATTTTTTTGTTAACTTAAGGAGATGTTGAATTGAATTAAGTGTTGAATTTTTGCTCGTTAAATTTGAAGTACCAAAAACTTTTGAAATTATTTACTAATATAAAAAAAATTTCATCTTCATTTTTTCTCATGGTATAGCTTTTTTTTTCCTTGATGAATATCTTTTACAAAGGCAGTTGAATTATATTGAAAAAAATGCTGATGGCTTGCCACATCTGTTGAAATAAATGTCAACTATTCATTTATTTTTAAATATTCCACAATATTGGCCATATTTATAATCTATAATCCAAATTGTGCCTTATCATGATTATTCAGGGTGTTATTTCTCAGTAGGTAGGTGGAGCTGGCTGTGTGTGTCCAGTTTCTACCTGCTACATGAGCTGCAGTCAGTGGTGGAGCAGTGTGTGGGGGAGATGTGGCCGGGCATCCTGCTAGAACACCGGCCGCTGGTGGAGAGAGGTGGCCAGGTGGAGCCTGTGGCCGGGGTGCTGGAGGCCCTGCACAGCCAGGGGCTGGGGGGCCAGGTAGGGGACATCCCTCTCTCCCAGCTGGTGCTGCCTGGCTGTAAGGGGGTCCCCCAGGGTGCTGTGCTGGGCCCCGACCTGCCAACCTCCCAGCTGCCCCTGCCACTGGTGCAGCGGCTGGCTGCGGTGCTGGACCCTGCGGAGCCCATAGGCCGGGACTGGTGTGTGCTGGCCGTGCTGCTGGGACTGACGGACCTCCTCCCTCGGCTGGACCCCGGTGAGGACCCGGCCACTTCTCCACTGTCCCGGGTCCTGGTAGAGTGGGGCAACCAGCCAAGCAGCTCCATCGCCAAGCTGCTGGAAGCCCTCAAGTCTCTGGGCCGACCTGATGCCACTGAGATCATCCACCGCTTCGCCCCCTGGGTCAAAGTGGTCATTCCCTGCGAGGATGACACTCCGTCCAATCTCTCCCGGTAACACCGGACCTCGTGCCTTGTTGATTGAGCCAAACCCCCATGTCTTTCATTACACAGGTAAAATATTGCACCATAGTATTTATGGCTAGTCTCTCTCAACATTCCGTATTCTCTCTCACCCAGAGTATTACCGACCAACACCCAGTGCCCCCCCAACCTTGTACATTTGTAAATCAGAACAGTGTTGAAAAGAGAAAAATATTTATTTATATCAGTTTATGTAATCTCTTCAAAGTTTGCACCTTGTTTAGTTTTGTATATATTTTTTAATTTTAAAAAATGATTATAATAAATATTTTTTTTATATTGCTATTATGTGTGGTCTTTACTCTATCTGACACAGAACATGAGTACGAGGGAGAGATCTGGTAAATACAGTAAAACCCCGCTAATATGAACCCTGGATATAACGAACCTTTCCTTATAACGAACCCACACTGATTCCCAATTCCATTCCATTAAAAATACCATTGTTATAACGAACTTTGCAATTTTTAGAATAACGAACTACCCCTATATCGAACCTATTTTCGGTCCCAAAATAATAAAATCTATTTAAAATACTATGCTTATAACGAACTTAGAATTGTAATTAAAAAAAAAATAAAACAACAAAATTTTAAGCATGTTTCAACTCGCGGATCGCGATTTCAAAACAATGAATTTAGCGGCATTGTTTGTTTTTATTTTTGCACTTTATTTTTGCTGAATGTTGTATAAATTTTTACACATTATACTTTTTATTAAATAGAATATCTTTGCATCCATTAAATTCGAAATATAAAAAATGCAAATGGCTTCCAAAATGAATAAAATAAAGGCATTGTAAAAACAAAAACGTTATTTCTCTAAAAAAAAAAGGCCATTTTCAGAACTTTTCAAAGTGAAACAACACAGGCAAAATGTTAAAAACATATTAAAATAAGATAATATAACTTTTCTATTATAAAAGATAAAATATAAAGCTATTAAAAATTGTTACAAAGAGGAATCAACCTCAACTTTTGCCGCGATCGTACGTTTTAGGGCAAAAAAAAAAAGTCCAAATAAACGGTCCCGTGATGAAACAAAAATTATTTTTATGCCATTAACTATGGTGATTTTAAAGTCAGCAATGTTTTGCATGACAGGTTAAAAAACGAAATATAGACCTTGAAGAATATGTGGAAACATGAAATGGAAGAAAAACACTAACTTTATTTGAATGGTGCAATGCTTGAAGAGTGCTTTCAAGCAACAAGGCATTAGAGTCATTTTTCCAAGTAAACAATGTAATTATATAATGTGATAATGATGTTTTAAAATCGTTTTTATATCTTTGAATATTAGATAATAAAAGGCATATATTGGATTTAAATATATATATATTTAAATATATTGAACTAGACGAATGGCCCGGGCAACGCCCGGGTTTTACCCGAGTGCGAATATATTTTAAAAACGTTGTCTTGGGTGGTCGCTATAGACAGGGTGGTCTGTATAGACAGGTGTATGTATCACACAGCTGATAACAGGGTTGTCTAGAGTGGCTGCTATAGACAGGGTGGTCTGTATAGACAGGTGTATGTATCACACTGCTGATAACAGGGTTGCCTAAAGTGACCGCTATAGACAGGGTGGTCTGTATAGACAGGTGAATGTAACACACTGATGATAACAGGGTTGCCTAAAGTGACCGCTATAGACAGGGTGGACTGTATAGACAGGTGGATGTATCACACAGCTGATAACAGGGTTGTCTAGAGTGGCCGCTATAGACAGGTGTATGTATCACACAGCTGATAACAGGGTTATCTAGAATGGCCGCTATATACAGGGTGGTCTGTATAGACAGGTGGATGTATCACACAGCTGATAACAGGGTTGTCTAGAGTGGTCGCTATAGGCAGGGTGGTCAGTGGTCGCTATAGTCAGGGTGGTCTGTATAGACAGGTGGATGTAACACACTGCTGATAACAGGGTTGTCTAGAATGGCCGCTATAGACAGGTGTATGTATCACACAGCTGATAACAGGGTTGTCTAGAGGGGGGCAGGGAGGACACGTGTTCGCCGGCAGCCAATGGGCGCGCATTCTATCCGTGAGCTTCAGACAGAATAAGGCAATTATATATATAGATATATATTTAATAAAACTTTGCCTAGGATTTGTCTTGATTTTGAAATTAGACATAGAGGTACATGTATGTTAATGATAAGAAGAACCTATCATCTAATGATTTCTATTATTATTCTGTATTAATGTAAGGAAATTGGTCAATTAAGTGAATTAAAACAAAGTGACCATTATTAAGAGGAAGCCTCTTGCTGTGTGTATGGCTGTTCTTTAATCATATGGTCTAAAAATTTTGAAAAGTTAAAAAAATGGCCAAACCGTGGCTATAGTGAACCAAAAGCTCTGTCCCATTGGGGTTCACTATAGAGGGGTTTTACTGTATAAAGGTCTTGTAGGATGAAGTAGACATTGTACTCACACAGTTATGTACAACATTCTCTTAACTCGGTCTCGATAGCATTCTCCCTTTATGAACAAATTGTAGTGGGATTTGGTGTGGATCTGGCATCTCCTGATTGTTCAGCTAAAAGTTGCTGATGGCTTGCGCCATATATTGAAATAAATATAAACTATTCATTGATTTTTAAATTTTCCAAAATTGGCCAAATACCCATTCTTAATTAATCAAGAAAAGCTAATCACATTCGCATTTCAGGTTGTTGGCCCTCATGAGTGTGGTGCAAGCTGTACTTCAACGACCAAAAAAAAGCTGGTCCATGGGGCATCATGAAATGGGTATTTAAGCCCAGAATTGCATGAAAACATCAAACTATGTGTAAAAAATAAAAGTAAAAAATGTACTGGGATCAGGTGGCAAGTCAGCAACAACTTTTAGTTTCATGATCAAGAGATGCCTTTTTTTTTTATTTTCTCTTTAGTGTACCCAAAATCTTGTGATTTGTCCACCAATAAAAGATACACTATACAACAATTTGTGTATATTATAGATATCTTTAAGTAACCAAATCAGTAAACCTGGCTTGGAATCAATGTAAATCAGTAAATCACTGACTTCCCTGAATTCCCTTGAAGATAGAGGTTACCTGACATTGTTCTTGAAATAACAAACACTTCGGCCAGTAGAGTTTTTATTTAGAATGGGATGTAGCTTTTATTGGTCACATTATCCAGGCACACTTTGTCTGACTTTGCCTGTAATTTGAGGCCATTCTTAATATGGAAGCAGACACTTGTGCTGCCAACTATAACAGGAGTACAGACAGACACAACTCTTCCTCTGGAAAGGGACCCTTTCTGAGATCTATCAACTGGGTTAGTTAAATTCAGGATGTCTACGAGGGGTTCAGTGGAAGGATGGTCTAAAGCATTGGTTTTTGACTGCTATGACCGGGTTCGATTCCCTCACTGGGCACTTTTTTCTGATTAAAAAAAAAATGCTCCAATGGCCCCCAATTCTTGCATAAGTCCAACCCCACCAGCAAGTGCAAGTAACCAAACGGGGTTCTGGCACATTTGTAAGTGCAAAGTCGAACTGCTTTTCACATGTGGTGCACTTACAGTAAAAGCAGTCACCTACCCACCATGATTATCATGGCCACGTGTACTAGGGATAAGTAAGGATGTCTACACATGTAGAAAGCAGCTCAACTTTACAAGTGTGTCAGAGCCCTGTTTGGTTACTTGCACACCCTGGTGGGGTTAGACTTGGGCAAGAATCAGAGAGCCATTTTGATGCAATTTTTAAATTAAAAAAATACCCAAAGCAGGATTTGACCCACGGATATGATAATCAACAATTTGTACAATTACTTCACCGACTCTCTCCTTCACAATGTGAAATAATATCTTGGCCTTTGGTTGGGCTTTATATTGGAGTAACAAGGGTGGGATAGGCCCTGTGGGAAGTGAGCGACTGCCTTTATTGTAACACCACCACATCACATGCTGAAAACAGTTCGACTTTTCACCAACAAGTGTGTAAAGAGCCCCATTTGGTTACTTACACTCACTGGTGGGGTCAGACTTTTGGAAGAATCGAGGTAAATTGAAGCCATTTTATTGTGAAAAATTGATCAATGCGAGATCTAATTTTGGGTCGTGACTGCCAAAAATGGACAGTTTATCCCAGTCTTCCACTGAAACACCTAATGTATGTAGTTTGAATATTTTAACAAGAATATATGTGTGTGTGTTTTATTTAAATTTGAATTTTTCTCTCAGAATGAAGAAAAAAATTCTTACTCAAAATACCTTAAATTCAAAAGAAATAAATCCTTATTAACAAGAAAATTTGACCTAATCCAAATAAATTATAGTGTGTGACGTTTTGGTAACAACGCTGTTACTGAAACAACACACACTATCAATTTATTTGGATTAGGTCTTATTTTCTTCTAGCTATAATCTATAATACAAATTTTGTGCTTTATCAATCCCTTAGTATAATTATCAAAAGCCTTTATGATAAAATTTTGTTTAAATTTGACCATATAAAAGGCACCATTGGAAACAACAATCAGAATCAACAAATTTTGATATAGAAATATAGCTCTTTAATATTTAATAAGAAATTTATGAAAACAAAATTGAATCAAAATTTTCTTGAGCAAAATAATACATATATCTGATAAGAGTTCAAAAAGAGCTAAAGAAATTCACTGAGGCTCAATATATTTGATGAATATTTTGTATCGTTCAACTCTGCAAACAACAATGTATTTATAAACAATAATGTTGAAGAAATGAGGTAAGACTTCCTATGAACTCTCACAAAAGAAGACATTCAGACTAGACAAGAAAAATATTGTCAGATGTCAATTTTCAAAAATAATTTTGCAACAAAACACCAAAAAAACCTTTTTTTTTTTTAAATGAGAAATTTGGTAATAGATATTGAATGATAATGAAATTTATATGGTCAAACTTGAATAATTCAAAGCTCAAGGGACCAAAAAAATTTGAATTATCCAAAAATTCAAATTAAAAATGGAAATTCTATTTATAGGAGATTATAGGGACCAAGATAAATATTTGAATTAAAGATTTATCCAAGTTCTACTGTATTATATATATATTCAAATGGCATATCTTGACGACATTCACATGAACTTTTAGATGGCAGAGCACCATCTAGTGGAACAGAAATCAACTACACGTTGATTTTAGCCTATTCCCTGACATTTGACCAACCCATTTTCTTGATAAATCAAGAAAAGTAAATCACCAACATGTTTCGGCTGTTGGCCCTCGTCAGCATGGTGTAGGCTGCAGATGGGTTGGCCAAATATTAGGAAACAGACTAAATCAACTTTTAGTTGATTTCTGTTCCACTAGATGGCGCTCTGCCATATAAAAGTTTATGTGAACGTGGTCAGGATAAGCCTTTGTTGATTTTAATAACAAAAACACTTGACATTTTTGTTAAAATGGCAATTCTCTCGGATTTCATGATATAATTATTTTGACCAGTGACCTGTTACTCTGTGGTGTGTTGCAATGTATATATAAATGGATGTCTTTGTTAGTTTCTTTAGTTGTGTTATCTTACCGTGATCGGTTCAATAAAATCCTCCGGTGATCAGTGCCCTCTCCTATCTTCCTCCTTTTTCAACAGGTTATGGGCCCAGGATTACTTTAAAGAAATTGTAGCATCAAGAAATTATTCAAAATGTCAAGCCTTTATCAAATAGAAAAATTGAATTCTGAAAATTTTGAAACATGGAAGATGCAAATGAAAATTATTCTTATCCATTCCGACCTTTGGGAATATGCAAATAGCATAAGAATCAAGCCTGAAACCGAGGTAGAATCCAACGAATGGGAGAAGAACGACCAGAAGGCGCTGGCTACTATAGTCCTAAGTTTGAGCCCTCCAGAAATAATACATGTTAAAAAATGCACAACTTCTGCAGAGGCATGGAAAAATTTAAATAAAGTGCATCAGCCAAAAGGGCCTGCAACTAAGGTTTTCCTTACGAAACAGTTGATCCTCTTGAAGATGAATCCTAATGAAAGGCTGCAGGACTACCTTAACAAGTTTAGTGGTTTGGCTGACAGGCTGGGTGAAATGGAGGCTCAAGTCCCAGAGGACTTCCTTTCTATCCTTTTATTATGTAGCCTTCCAGAGAGTTATGAAGGATTTAGAACAGCGATAGAAACTAGGGACGAACTGCCTAGCTTTGAGGCTTTAAAAGTGAAAATGCTGGAGGAGGAGATTAGACAAACTCAATTGAACGGCACAACTAATACCGAACAAGCTTTCCTTGGAAATCCAGAAAGAAAGAATTTGCCCAGCACATCAAAACCAAAGCCAAGGGGATTCCCATTTAGCTGCCACTTCTGTGGAAAAAAGGGGCATAAAGCTGCCGACTGCAGAAAAAGAAAGTCCAGGAACCCTAAAAATGAAATGGTTGCGTCCTTTAGGACAAAATATTTGAGCAAACTTGGCGCAAATGAATGGTGTCTGGATAGTGGCGCAACTGCCCACATGTGCAGCTCAAGAGACTCATTCGATCATTTTGAGGAGACTGCACCAGTGAAAATTACACTGGCCAATGGTGGATTCATTGAAGCTCTGGGAAAGGGGAAGGTAAAATTGGAATGTTCGGGTAAAAACGGACCTGTAACCTTATCCTTGGAAGACGTATTATTTGTTCCTGAATTAAACGGCAATTTGTTTTCCATCAGTAGGTGTACGGGCAAATATAATATTGTAAATTTCAAGTACAGAAAGGCTGAAATAGTGAATTTGCATGCAAAAATTTGCATACAGGCCTATGAAAGGAATGGACTTTACATCTTAAGTCAAATCAATTGTCCTAAGGCATTAGCGACAAGAGAAATTTGCATAGCTGGAGAGAAAAATTACGAAAAATGGCATAGTAGATTTGGCCATTTAAATTTGCAAGATCTCAAAAAGCTAAAAATGCAAAATATTGTTTACGGCCTGCTGATTCTCCGCTAGGAGGCGGCACGAATAGGCTGCAAGCAACGTCGCTCTCGGTAAGTGAACTGTCTTACTAAAATATTTCCTCTATTTTTGCTAAAGTTCAAACTCAATATATCTGAAATGAAACCTTCATATCCAATATATCTTACCATCATAATTTTATGTCTATTAGACAAGAATTCTGAGTTAAATTTACATACTTTCGAGCCGGATACATACGGCGGCAAAAAGATTTGCTTATCACGCGTCAATATTTCACTTTCAAAATATTTCCGAAACTTTCTCCTTATATGTGTAGTTTTAATGCTCTTGGTATTAGCTGGTATTGAACAAAATCCAGGCCCTAGGATGTCCAAACAAACGACGTTGGAAACAAGCTTAGATAGGGATAAAGAGATCAAAGATCTGATAAATGCACTCACCAAAAGGCTGGATAACTGGGGTGAGAGGCTGGAATCCCGTCTTTCGGCAATCGACGATAGAGTAGAAAATATAAATCAAAGACTGCAACAATTAGAGGAATCTTCTGCCGTTACAAAGGCAGCACTCTCTCAAAACTCCAAAAAAATAAAAGACTTAGAAGACCAGCTTGAATACTTGGATGCAAAGAGCAGAGAAAGGAACCTTATTTTTTACGGAATAGAACAAGACATTAACGAGGACTGCCGAGAACGGATACGGAGGGTTATCGAAGAAAATATGCGGACAACGGAGAAGATAAACATCACGCGATGCCACCGAGTATCCAGAAAACCTGGTGCACCGATCCTGGTTGAAGTCCCAGAACAAAACGATAGAACAACTCTATTCAAAGCTGCTTTCAATCTAAGAGGAACTAAGATTTCACTATCGAAGGACTATAGTATGAAGATGAGAGAACAACGACGCGTTCTGAATGTCAAAAGAAGAGAACTCGTCGAAAAAGGTACTCTAGCTAAGCTAAGGGACAATAAGTTAATAATTAATGGCATAGCATATAAGGTCTGTGATGGACAAATTGTAGATGCCAATGGACATTCATTGTAGCAGGCAGATAGGAAACAATCACTTGTAAATAGTCAACCCATTGATAAACTGATCTCTAATACAATGTCCATACAGCCACTTTATGATAAAACACTCACGGCTAAAACTTCTAAAATTAAAAACTCAAAGGCTATGGATAATATATCAGATAGAAATACAACTAAAATTAGGTATACACATACGAAAAACTGTGAATCGGCAATAAAAGACAAACAAGTAACTCAGGCCAAACATATAGATACTAAAATTAAAATATTACAATGGAATATAAATGGATTCAATAGAATAACATCAATATTTCCACTCGTTGAATACCTAAAAAAATACGAACTTTTTGCACTAAATGAAACATGGATCACTGGTGTTATTGAATTGTTAACTGATGAATATTACATAATTCAAAGCCCAGCAATGAAGACAGAACTAAAGGGAAGGGGCTCGGGGGGAATTCTGATTGGAATAAAAAAAAACTTCCAACATACGGTTAGAAAAATCGAAACAAACCCTTACTGGATATCTGTCTTGACACACAACTTTCTAGACAAAACCACCGAGAGTATATGTTTGCTGTTTGCTTATTTACCTCCTAATGCATTACAAGTACAAAATTTAACAAATTTACCTAGGCATATTGATTATCACATGAGTGAAGGTAACGAAGTACTAATAGCTGGTGACATCAATATTAGAATAGGCAATGCTGGAGGCTTCCATAACCCACTGAAACTAAATTCACCCCTCAACAAATATAGGAAATCTAAAGACCTAATATCTTCGAAACTATCTGAAAAACTAATTTCCTTCACTGATTCAAATTCTATAACAATAGCTAATGGAAAAACTAAGGGTGACACGCACGGCTCATTCACTTTTATTTCAGAAAGAGGTTCATCGGTTTTGGATTATTTCATGTACACACACGGTTTAACACAGATCATATCGGATATGTGGATCGAAGAACTTTCATATTCAGACCACTTACCAATTGTTTTACAAATTAATACTGGGTATGAAGCTATTAAATCCTCGTACAAAAATGAAATACTAACACGAAAATTCATTTGGACGAAAGAAAATGTGGAGATGCTAAAACATAATTTAAGTGATATTGAAGTTGGAAATGAAACCGATATTAACACAGAAACAGCAAATTTTACTAAACAGATCTACACGGCAATGGAATCGGCAAATATAATTAAATTTGCTAAACGACGACACCAACTTTCAAAACCTTGGTATGACAAAGATTGCTATATTATAAAAAAAACGACCAAAGTAAGTTTACAAAGATGTAGGAACTCAAATAACATACACGACCGCCAAAAATATATTGAGGCTAGGAGGGAATATTTTAAGCTCCTGCAAAGAAAAAGAGATGAATTCAATAAGGACAAGAATGAAAGGATAAAGAACGCCAAAGATCCCAAATCCTTCTGGAATGCCATTGCATCCTTCAGAAAAAAACCAATAATACAAGGTGAGATTGATATAAAAGAATGGTTTTTATTTTATAAAAATTTACTGAACAAAGAAAATAAAGAAGCTACTTTTACGGTAAACCAGATGATCGGTTGGAAAGATCCAGATTTAGACGCGGAAATAACCCTTGAAGAGATCCATGATGTAGTAAAAAAACTAGCGAACGGCAAAGCAGTGGGACTCGATGGTATACCAAATGAGTTGCTAAAGAATTTACCAATACCGACTTTAAATAAATTGAAAAACCTATTCAACAAAATAATGTCCACAGAAAAATACCCGCAACTCTGGACGAACTCAATAGTACACCCTATATATAAAAGCGGTGATAAGAATAACCCAACAAATTACAGAGGGATTGCCCTCTGCAGTAATATATCTAAATTATTTACTACAATACTAAGAAACAGATTAAACAACTGGATAGAAAAAAGAATGATTATTTTAGAAAACCAAGCAGGTTTCCGTAAGAACCGATCATGCACTGACCACATAATACTACTGAATTCACTCATCCAATTATCTCTGAGAAGAAAACGAGGCAAGCTATATGTCTTCTTCGTCGATTTGACTAAAGCTTTCGACACAGTCCCACATGATTTACTTTGGCAAAAATTGCATAAAATGGGCATTAGCAATAAATTTGTAATGCTGATAAAAAACTTTTACCAAGAAGCTAAGATCACTATCCGATGGAAAGGACAATATTCAAATAATGTGAAAATTAATTCTGGAGTGTTGCAGGGAGAATCACTTTCCCCACTTTTATTTATACTATATATGGCCGACCTAATAGAACTTTATAATAACTCAGCACTTACAGGATTTCATCTCCCTGATTTTGGCGTTTTACACCTACTTATGTATGCGGATGACATAGCCATAATTGGAGAATCGAAAATTAATCTTCAAATTAAAATCAATTTACTAAAGTCTTACCTGGATAAGAACAAATTAGTTTTAAATGAAAATAAGTCCAAAATAATAGTATTCAGAAATGGAGGAAGACCGGCAAGACACGAAAACTGGTACTGGGGTGACACCCCACTGACTGTTGCGTCCAATATTACATATCTGGGATATCCATTCACTTCCACTATTAATAGTAAAAAGGTAGCCCTCTTTTATAAAGCCAAAGCAAATACGGCAATAAATGCAACTATTAGACTGATAAAAAAAGAAAAAATTAACTCATTAAAAGTTGCTCTGAATCTATTTGACTCAGTTATTAAATCAATACTGCTCTATGCGGCCCCTGTGTGGGCTTGGGACAATACGGATATTATAGACCAATTACAGAATACGTTTATCAAAAATTTTCTGAATCTACCAAGATATATACCAGGGTACATTGTAAGGCTGGAAACAGGCAGAATATCTTTGACTTTTACAACGATCAAATTAATTTTGAAATATTTCATTAGATTACAAAAAATGGAAGACAATAGACTACCTAAGCTATGCTGGAATAGATTGAAGGAAATTTCCTTAATGACAAAAAAACCTATAGGATTCTGTAAGAATATTATGGATATCATCAATCATTGTGGACTCACATGGCTAAACTATAGGTTAAATTATGATGACATACAGATCGAACTTCCGAATATACTAAAAATAAAAATTGAACAGCTATTGCAGCAAGATCTGGCAAAATTATCTCTTACGAAAACATACTCAAACTATAGGTTACTTTATGATTCATTTATTCCAGAAAATTACTTTTCATGCTATCTGTCTTCAGCTTTAGTGAGTTTTATTGCACAGATCAGATTAATGTCAACAATGATCAAAGAAAATCATATTTACGCAATTAAGAAAGAAGATTTGTACTGTGGGTTATGTGGAAGTCAGATAACTGATGAAATATACCATTTTATTGCCGAATGCGGGGATCTGGAAGGAGAGAGAAAAAAGATCCTGAAAAGTCTTCCTAGACCGCATTTGAACTCAATAAAGCTAATAAAAACTGTTTCAGATAAGAAAAGTTGGGCAATTGAACTGTTCAACTTTCAAAAAGCGGTTGGGAATAAAATTGCACTCATGGAAGAGAGAAGAACAGGGGCACAATAAAAAGTCACCCTGTTTGACATACCTTGACTGTAAATACTATATTTTCACCTGTTCTCTTATGGTTAATATTGTCTGTAACTCCACGGAGAATCCGTACAGGGCAAGATGCCCTAATAAAGCTGTTTTGTTGTTGTTGTTGTTGTTTACGGCCTGCCAAATTTTGATGTTAAAAATTTTACCTGTGAAGTTTGTTTGAAAGGTAAACAAACAAGGCTACCTTTTCAGAAAGAGTCTTTTACAAGATCAAGGGGACCACTGGAGCTGGTTCATACTGACATTTGTGGTCCCATGAGAACAAAATCATTGGGTGGCGCCCTTTATTTTTCAACATTTATTGATGACTTCTCAGGATTTATCTTCACATTTATAATGAAATCAAGAAGTGAAGTATTTAAAGGATTTAGAATATTCAAAAATTATGCTGAGAAGCAAACCGGAAAAAAGTTTAAATGTATTAGAAATGATAATGTGCCTGAATACCTTAGCAGAGAATTCAAGGATTACCTAGAAGGAGAAGGTATAGGACGTCAGCTCTCTGTCGAATATACACCTCAACAGAACGGTGTCGCTGAGAGAGCGAATAGAACTTTAGTAGATATGACAAGGTGCTTTATGATTGAAGGTAATTTACCTGAAACTTTATGGGCTGAACTAATACACACGGCAACTTATATCAGAAATAGATGCCCGAGAAATAACGATTGTAAAACTCCACATGAGTTATTTACCAAAAGAAAACCTGTAGTTTCTCATTTAAAAATTATAGGAAGTAAATCGTTTGCCGTGAATAATAGGCCGAATAGATCTAAATTCGCACCTCGCAGTGAGGAATACAAGTTAATAGGGTATTTCACAGAATCTAAGGCATACAGACTTTGGAAGCCTGGTACACGTACAATTATAAAAAGTAGAGATGTACGTTTTATTGAACCAGAATTATCAAGAATTCGGAAAGAAGTCATTGAAATTGATGTTAGTCCACAAAAAGATACTTTTGTCAAGGAAATTCCTCTAGTTGAAGAAAAGGGAAGCACATCCGAAGTTAAATCACGAACTGAAATTGAAAGTGAATCGGATCTAGAGATGTCTGATTTAGTGGACGAGCCGTCAGAAAGTGAAGTGGTCATTTCAAGAAGAGGAAGAGGACGACCAAGATATATTGGAACAGGAAAACCTGGCCGACCAAGAAAGGAGTACCCTACAGCCAATTTGTCAACGCAAGAACTTCTAGAGGCGAAATACTTGCCAGATCCAAAAGACGCAGAGGAAGCGCTGTCAGGAAGGGATTCTTATTTTTGGAAGAAAGCAATGGAGGAAGAGTTTGATTCCTTGATTGAGAACAAAACTTGGGAATTGGTTGATCCCCCTAAGAATCGAAACATCATAGGAACCAAATGGGTATTCAAAACGAAATGCAATAGTGATGGTTCTGTTGAGCGCCATAAGGCTCGCCTAGTAGCAAAAGGCTATTCACAGCAGTACGGATAGACTACGAGGAAACCTTTGCCCCAGTAGTGCGCCAAAGTACTATTAGAATGTTTTTAGCCTTGGCTGTTGAATACAACTTGATACTCCATCAGATGGACGTTCAATCTGCTTATTTGAATGGAGAAATTAAAGAAGAAATTTATATGACACAGCCGGAAAACTTCGTCTCAAGAAAATATCCAGAGAGAGTATGTCGACTCAAAAAGGCAATTTATGGGCTGAAACAAGCTGGAATAGTTTGGCATGAAAGGCTCGACAATGAATTAAAGAATTTGGGACTGAAGCAACTTCAATCTGACAATTGTGTCTATATCAAGCATGATGAAGGTATTCTCCTGGTGGCAATCTATGTTGATGATCTGATAATTGCGGCTGAAAGAGAAGACACGTTGAAATCCTTTAAAGAAAGTATGAAAAGGATATTCAAAATAAAGGATCTTGGAGGGATAAATTGTTGCCTGGGTATAAGGATACAAATGAAAGAGGATGGTTCAATATCCATAGATCAAGAGAGATATATTGAAGAACTTCTGGCGAAATATAGGATGAAAGAGGCAAAGCCTATTTCTACACCCATGGACTCGAACTCCAAGTTAACAAAAATTTCATCTATAGAAGGTGAGAATGAGCCAGTGAAAAAGGTAGAATACCAATCACTGATTGGATCATTGATATATCTCTCAGTGTCGACAAGGCCCGATATAGCCTATGCAGTTAGTGCTTTGGGAAAGTTCAGTAATGATCCTAGGAGACAGCACTGGAATGCTGACAAGCGTGTCCTCCGCTATTTGAAAGGCACCTCATGTTTGAGGATTACCTACAGGAAATCTAATGAGGCTCTGCATGGTTATGTCGACGCTGATTGGGGTGGAAACCTCGTGGATAGAAAATCTCATACGGGAATTGTTTACTTCTTGGCAAGAGGTCCAATAGCCTGGGAATCGAAGAAGCAGCAGACTGTCACTCTTTCGAGCACAGAATCTGAGTACGTCGCACTTTGTGAAGCAGGAAAGGAGGCAGTCTATCTTAGAGCGCTGTTGGATGAGATGGGATTTGGTGAATTGCTGAATGGACCGACTGTTCTGAAGACGGATAACCAGGGTGCTCAACAGCTGGCGAGAAATCCGGTTTATCATGCCAGAACTAAACACATTGACATCAAATGGCATTACATCAGAAGCATTTGCAGCGATGGACTTGTCGAGGTCGTCCACACACCAACCCAAGAAAATGTTGCCGACATCCTTACTAAAGGCCTACCAAGGTTTTTGTATGAAAAACACGTCACTGGATTTGGAATGTAGAAATCTGATGAATTGAGGGGAAGTGTTAAAATGGCAATTCTCTCGGATTTCATGATATAATTATTTTGACCAGTGACCTGTTACTCTGTGGTGTGTTGCAATGTATATATAAATGGATGTCTTTGTTAGTTTCTTTAGTTGTGTTATCTTACCGTGATCGGTTCAATAAAATCCTCCGGTGATCAGTGCCCTCTCCTATCTTCCTCCTTTTTCAACAATTTTATTATTTTATTTTTTCACATGAAAAGCGTGTTTACACAAACTTGACCTTAAATACCCAATACTTGATTTCTCAGTAAGCTTCTGGGACCAAAATATATTTGGCCGTAGAGGTACAGTCTGCACCACGCTGACGAGGGCCAACAGCCCGAAACACATACATTGTTGACTTTTTTTGATTTATCAAGAAAATGAGTTGGCCAAATATCAGGGAATAGGCTAAATCAATGTGTAGTTGATTTCTGTTCCACTAGATGGCGCTCTGCCATCTAAAAGTTCATGTGAATGTGGTCAGGATATACCTTATTTGATTTTAATAACAAACACCTGACCTTTTTATTATTTTATTTTTTATTATTTTTCCACATATATACACATGTATTAACATGATGCAATAGCGGGCCATGGTAGACTAAACTGGCAAAACCACAGGGAGGATTCACCACAGATGAACCAGGCCCTCCCATTAATTTATGAACGCAGTAAGGGCAGTAGAAAATTATTTTATTTTAAAAGGGATCATACGCCTCAAAAATAGTTTAGATTTCATATACAGATGTATACACAAGGTAATAAGACTAAATCCAAATAAATAAATAGTGTGTGACATTTTGATAACAATGTTGTTACCAAAACGTCACACACTATTTATTTGGATTTGGTCTTATTACCTTGTGTTTATAATCTATAATCCAAATTGTGCCTTATCATATACACATGTATACAATTTACACGGTACTTTTTTTACACGTTTTCGCTTTTACACGGTTTTCCAAATAAGTTTTTTTTTTTTTATCGCACTATACAAAATGCTACTGTGATTGAACACATGCGCTGTGTACACATCTCACGAGGAATCCCGAGCTTATATGCTGACTATATATTTTAACCTGTCAATGCATTTTATTTTTATTTCTGTGTACACCTATCCCCCAATTTACACGTTTTTCTCAGGAACATATCTACCATGTAAATAAGGGGATAGGTGTATATAGGAAAAAAAAATTATAGAAAAACATGCATTAAAACATACATTCAACCTATAGTGATGACAATAATGTTGTTCATGATGATATATATTCCCTGAGGACAACTGGACTCCATCTAGTGATTGCTTGGTCACAGCTTGAGCCCTTCAAGATCTCTTCTACCTGAAATATCACCAATACACACAAACAAACAAAAACTTGTATAAAATAAAATATTTTAAACTGTAAGAAGGCTAAAAATTTTAAAAAGTGACTCAGTGAGAATAGTAATCTGTTGACCATTAAGTCTGACTTCTAGGCTTCTTTGCGTAACAGATGTTCCAGATGGTGAACCGCGTAGTGTGACATCCCTGTGTTCCAGCTCTACTAAGGGCGTTGTTGCAGGATCTAGCTAGTGTTAGACAGTAGCTATTGACAGCAGGTCAGATTTTTAGGGAGGACCTACATTATTAACCCTGTGTCACATAACATGGATTGGTACTCAACTTCTCCTCCGGCAGCTTGACTCGCTCCACAGACCCAGGACTAGGTACTGATTACTAGTCTGCTGGTTCTGGTATAAAACTCCAATGGGAGGCCTTGTGTGTGATATAAAGTCTGGCTTTCAGCGTTGGCAGTGTCAGCAGTTCTGTCTTTGGTCTCTAGTCCGATCCATTCCACAATAGTGAACTAAACTAGTTCATCGAGTTGTTGGAATTAGGAAATTGGTGTTCAGGGGTGTAGCAATACATGATGGTGTGAGATAGTATAGTCTAACCCCCTCTCTGTTATGTATCTAGATATCAAATGGACACCCCCCCCCCCTTACTGTGTCTAGTTAACATTAGGTCCCTTCTTCATAACTTGGCCTTCACACAGTGCAAGATTTAAAATAATAATCTTCTCAGGATATATTTGGTGATTTAAAGTCAATAGAGAGATAATATTTGTAACAACAGTAAATAACTATGCTGAACAGATCCATCTCATTGAAGTGTAGGTTGGGTGGTGTTAGAATGGCGCTATACTTTAGCAGCTCAGATAGGAGGCTGATCAATACTTCTTACAGGCAGTTCTGATGTTATAGATGGAGATTGGGTGTTGCTGAGAATTCAAGGGAGGGGGGCTGTGAGAGTGAAGTCAGTTGTACAGTAGAAACTCTCTCTAAAGGATGACACCTAATTGGAGAACCAAAATATCCTTTAGGGAGAAGCTTCCTTTTAGTGGAGAGTTGCTATTTATGGTAGAAACTTCATGAGAGATTACTGATGAGTTATCTTAAAGATAGAGGCTGCCTGGCCAGCATTCATATTTCTGTAAAATATAGACACTTCAGCCATTAAAGTTTTATTTTCTCAGTGTTTCAAAAAAAAAAAATTGTCTTCGTCAGGAGAAATAAATAAAAATAGAGCATTTGGCAAGGCGATAAAATTTATTCTGAAACTGATGAGTTAGTTGTATTAAGTGAGTGTACAAAATCTAAGACTTATATGCTATCTGTAAGTACAATATTAAAAATGATTACAAAATTTCTGAAAGGAAATATATAGAAACTAGTCCATTCTCGACCACCAAAGATTTTAAATTTTGTAAACTTCATTGTTAGTTGGATTGAATGAGTGTACAATATTTCAAACCCCAATGTGTTCTGGAATTATATTAAAAATTGATCACAAAACTTGAAAGGAAGTATGGAAAATTTTCCAATCCTAATCACATTGTTATGGAATGCTAGCCGCTCCTTACACCAGAGAAACAGCTTCGCCTAATCCCTTTGTTTGAAAGGAAATATTCCCTACCACCCTGCATGTCTAGAAGTCTGAAATTCTGTACATTTGTATTGTTAGCAGGATTTAAATACTGCACTTCTACCTGGTCTAGAAGTATAGTTAGAACTAGAACATTTTCCCCATTCTATAAATGGGTCTATAACAACAGTCCATCTAAGCCTTTTAGTTTTACCGATAAATATATAAAGTAAAAGAAATAAAATATATATATATATACAGTAGAACCTCCCTGTATTGCAGAACCAAAGTGTCCTTTAGGGAGAGGTGTCCTCTTACCGGAGAGCTACTAAATAGTAAAAAATGTAATTTTGCAAATGAAAACTGTCCTTTATAGAGAGGTGTTCTCTAGCACGAGTGTCCTCTCATGGAGGTTCTGCTGCATATACATAACGATATTGGAAACAGATGAGAGCTTTTTTCTAAAAAATATTTTAAAAAGCTTTTATTTAACTTGCTTACATATCCGTCTGTCCACATATCTTGTAATCAATTTTTAATATACTTCCAGGGAACACATAGAAGTCTGAAATTATGTACACTTGTTCAAACCTAACAACAATACAAATTGACAAATTTTTAGACTTTTGGGTTGTCAGGTTGGTCAGGAATGGTCTAAATTCCAAATTGCCTTTCAAAATTTTAAATTTAATTTTAATATGTTTCCAGACGACATATAATTCTGAAATTTTGAACACTCACTCAGTCAAACTAACAATGCAAGAGT
This sequence comes from Cordylochernes scorpioides, assembly GCA_030710605.1. NCBI lineage: Eukaryota > Metazoa > Arthropoda > Arachnida > Pseudoscorpiones > Chernetidae > Cordylochernes > Cordylochernes scorpioides. The sequence goes on from CP092867.1 coordinate 57,721,102, forward strand.
ACACATTTTCAGATTCATGGGTGGTCGGGGTGGCTGCGAATTAACCAAAATTTTTATATTTCCTTTTAAATCTTATGTTTCCCAATTTCAACTCTGAAATCTATCTATTATTACAGTAGAACCCCCTTCCTTTGCGGACACCTTTAACAAGACAGTTTTTACCACCAAAATTGTGCTCCCATTGAAAATAGGTTTACACTAGCAAACATTCTTGCTAGCAGACACTTCCAAACAATGGACACTTTCTCAATGTCTCATTTATCATTTTTTACATATAATAGAAATTCCCGCTAGGAGACAATTCAGACTATAACCATTTACTAAGTGTTAAACAAGGGGATATAATAAGCTATAATAAATAAATATAATATGCAATCGAGTCTCGTGGCGCACGCGCCGATCTAAAAAAAAAAGAACAAAACAACTTCCTTGTACAATTTTTATTTATATTTTCGAAATGGCCATTTTTGAAAAGCAGAGAATCTGCATTAAAATTTAACAAAAGGTAATAATATTTTATTTGGATTTGGTCTTATTACCTTGTGTTTATAATCTATAATCCAAATTGTGCCTTATCATCTGCATTAAAGTTTGTTTTAAATTGAAAAAAAGTGCTACTGAGACTCATGAATGATTAAAGAGGCTTTTTGCAACGCTACTTTATCCTGTTCAAGAACTTTTGAATGGTTTTCACGCTTCTAAAAAGATCAGGAAGAGGTAAACGATGATCAACATACTGGACGTCCAAGAACATTACGTTGCGAGGAAAACAAGCTCAAAATAAGGGAATTAATAAAAATGCTAACAGAAGAGTTTATATTAAAGAATTATTTTCACAGACTGGGCTATCTGTAGGACTGTGTCATCAAATAGTAACAAAAGGTTGATCCGAACGTCTTCAAAATTTGTTCCCCGGATTCCAACGGAGGAACAAAAGGAGGTTAGAATGGAAGTCTGCCAAAACATGATTGAAATGACTCAGATTGATCCTGAGTGGGGTAAAAAAAAATCATCACCGGGGATGAGACATGGGTGTATCAGTATGACCTGGAAACCAAACATCAATCCAGCCAATGAATTGAAAGAGGGTACCGAAGCCCAAAAAAGTAAGGTGGGTAAAATCCAGTCATTGCTTGTTACACTTTTCAATATACAGTATAACCTCGTTAATTCGACACACCCCAATTCGACACTCGGCGATAATTCGACCATGTTCCGATGTCCCGACCTCCGGCCTATCAAATAACAAACCGTAATTCGACAGTATCGATAATACGACAGTTCCGATAGTTCGACCATTTTAAAATTTGAATTTCGAAAGTTGAATGTTATTTTACATGCAACTTTATCGCTAAACGGTATTACGGCGGGCGCCGATCGGATCGCGCCTGCGCACTTTTGGTTTCTGGTTAGTTTAAGTTTCACTTTGCAGTGCCGTTGCGCAATTTCGCGGATGTTATTTGTGCAGAGTATTAGGCTCATAGATTGTTGAGCTCTGGAAACCAAAAGGAATAATACTCTGCTAGTGATCTCTTTTGACTTGTATATAAAATATATATTATAATAGGAAATAAACTAATGTTTAGTTGATCTTGCCTCGTCTTGGATAACAACACATGGTGGCAGCGGAAAACTGAATTCATAAAGAAGGTCGTTGTTCGAAGAAAATTTGAAATTCGACATCAAGCAAGCTTAGAAGCAGTGAACTGAATTCATAAAGAAAGTCATTGTTCGAAGAAAATTTGAAACTTGACATCAAGCAAACTTTTTGGGTAATTTATATTATATTATATTATAAGTAAATCTTTATAATGTCCCAAAATTATAATTGTGTAGCCCCAGAACCTTTTAATTTTTCAAATCCAGGTGATTGGCCAAAATGGATTAGGAGATTTGAACGTTTTAGGCAGGCAAGCGGGTTAATTAATAACCCAGAAAATGAGCAAGTTAATATGCTCGTGTACTGCATGGGTGATAATGCAGATGACATTTTGTTGTCATGTAAAATAGCAAGTGACCAACTAGAAAATTATAATAAAGTTATTGAATGCTTTGAAAGTCACTTTATTCCAAGACGTAATATAATTTATGAAAGGGCAAGATTTAATCAAAGATGTCAGCAGGAAGGGGAAAAGGTGAATGAATTTATCACAGCACTCCATAGCCTAGCTGAGCACTGCAATTTTGGGATGTTACATGATGAGTTGATTAGGGATAGGATAGTTGTTGGAGTAAGGGATAGAGCATTATCTGAAAGAATGCAACTTGATACAGACTTGACCTTAGTAAAAGCCACACTAATGGCAAAGCAATTAGAAAGTGTCAAAGAACAGCAGTCTAGCCTTTACCAACAAGATTCTGTAGATCAAATAAAGAAAATGCCTAATCACATAAAAGAAACAAAAAGGCACGAACCAAAAATAAGACAATTCAAGTCAAACCAGTTGGGAGGGTCATCACATGGATGCACCAGGTGTGGCAATTCAAATAATCATGATTGGAAAAATTGTCCAGCTATGAACTCGTATTGTAGTAAATGCAAGAAAAAGGGCCATTATGCCAAAGTATGTAGATCAGAAGCCATAAATGAAATAAAATCAGAGATAGCTTTTTTGGGATCTGTAGAGGATAATTCCAAGAAATGGATAGTACCAATTAAGGTAAATAATAGACAAATTAATTTTAAAATTGACACCGGAGCTGATGTCAACGTGCTCCCCCTACAATATTATTATCAAAGTTTCCAAAGAATAAAACTGGAAAAATCTGATAAAATATTACAAGGTCCAAATGGAATACCCTTGGAAACAGTTGGAATGATCCACGTAAAACTTCAAAATAAAGGCCAGCACTTAAACTCGAAAATATACATTGTTGATAAACTAAAGCAGCCACTTCTCTCTGGGGAGACAAGTGAAAAATTAAACATTGTGAGAATGATTCAGCAATTATCATCAAATTTTTTAAATCCAAAAAGAGAGTTTCCAGAAATATTTAATGGTTTAGGACATGCTAAAATAAATTACAAAATATCCCTACAACCAGATGCGAAACCATACGCTTTATGCACCCCTAGGAGAGTCCCAATTCCCTTAATGAAACAGGTAAAGGAACAACTTGAAGAGATGACCAGGCTAGGAGTCATTGAATCAGTAGAAGAGCCGACTGAGTGGTGTGCGGGAATGGTTGCAGTATCGAAACCAGGAGGAAAAATAAGAATTTGTGTTGATTTAACGAAGCTAAATCAGTATATAAGAAGAGAAAATTATCCGCTACCTGCGACAGAGCATATCCTGGGACAGCTGGGAAATGCTTGCTATTTTTCCAAGCTAGATGCAAATTCTGGATTTTGGCAGTTTGGGTTAGCTAAAGAATCCCAAAAACTAACCACCTTTATAACGCCATTCGGCAGGTTCTTTTTCAAAAGAATCCCATTTGGAATAACGTCGGCACCAGAAATCTTTCAAAGAAAGATGACTCAGCTTCTGGGCAAAATAGAAGGGGTTGTATGCTTCATGGATGATATTGTAGTATACGGATCTTCCTTAGAAGAACATAACGAAAGGGTACGCCAAGTTTTGAAGAAAATCCAAGAAGAAGGGATGACACTCAACCCAGAAAAGTGTCAATTTGGAGTTAAAACTGTAAAATTCCTGGGACACACATTGAGTTCAGAAGGCTTATTCATTGACGAAGAAAAGCTCGATGCTATTACAAAAATGGAGGCGCCTAGATCAACAAAAGAATTGAAGTCTTTCTTAGGCATGGTGAATTATTTAGGAAAATTCATTCCCAACCTTGCGGATAAATTACAACCCTTGAATTCGTTACTAAGTACAAAAAACGAGTGGGTTTGGGATGAACCTCAGAAAAAGAGCTTTAACCTGCTGAAACAAGAGTTAGTATCTAGACCTAACCTCGCTTTATTTGATCCCTCAAGAACGACCATAGTATCGGCTGATGCTTCTTCATTTGGATTAGGTGGGGTTCTAAGACAAGAACAATCTGATGGATCTTTAAAACCTATAGCTTATGTATCTAGAACACTTTCAGAAACGGAGAAAAGATACAGCCAAATTGAAAAAGAAGGACTGGCTATAGTATGGACTTGTGATCGACTAAAGGATTATGTTACAGGTATTAAAATCCATATTGAAACAGATCACAAACCACTGATTGCCATTTTTACATCCAAATCCTTGGAAGACATGACTCCCAGACTTCAGCGATTAAAAATGAGGATGATGAGGTATTCTTATCAAATAAGCCACATTGCTGGCAAAAAGCAAATAGTGGCTGATATGTTATCAAGGAAGCCTATGTCTAAACCACATAAAGATGAATTGGAAGAAGAACTTTCTGCGTACATCCAATCCATTGAATTTCCAGCAACAGAGAAGAAAGACTTTTAGAGATTTCTAGAAAGCAAAAGGAAGATTCACTTTGCTCTCAATTGGCTAAATACTGTATGAGTGGATGGCCTAAGAATAAAAGAGAAGTAGATCCAGCACTAAGAGGATACTGGCAATTTCAGGAGGACCTGACCTATCAGAATGGTCTTCTTCTTAGAGGACAAAGAATTCTAATCCCTAAGTCATTGAGGAAAGATATCCTTGAGAAATTGCACCAAGGCCATTTTGGGATCAATAAATGCAGATCTAGAGCAAAAGAATCGGTTTGGTGGTTAGGAATTTCCCAAGAGATTGAAAGGATGGTTTCGTCGTGTACAAAATGCTTGAAGGAGAGAAAACCAAAGCATGAACCTTTGATGCCCTCAGAATTTCCGATCAGGCCTTGGCAAAAAGTCGGAATGGATCTCTTTTATCTAAATGGGAGATGGTATCTAATTGTATGTGATTACTACTCCAGGTACCCAGAAATATCACTTTTACAAAATCTAACTGCTCAAGAAGTAATAAGCCGTCTTAAATCTATATTTGCTAGGCATGGAACACCTGAGACTGTGAGAAGCGATAATGGACCACAATTCCAAAAAGTTCTGGGTTCCGAATTTTCAAAATTTTCTAAGGAATGGTCTTTCAAACATATCACATCCAGCCCGAAATTCCCTCAAAGCAATGGATTTATTGAAGCAATTATCAAGAATATAAAGCAAAGTTTTAAGAAAGAAGAAGATTGCTATCTGACTCTTCAAGCATATAGAACGATGCCCCTGGAAAGTGGTTATAGTCCAGCTGAACTATTAATGGGACGACGCCTTAGGACCTCTGTTCCAGCAATAGAATCATCACTGATGCCAAGGTACTTGGACTCCGAAGCTTTGCAAGAAAGAGAGAAAAGGAGGGTGATCAACCAGAAGCGCCTATATGATAAACGACACGATGTACATAGCTTGCCTCCGCTTCAACAAGGGGACAGCGTTTGGATTAGAGATCAAAGGGTAGAAGGAACAGTTCTTCACAAATCCGAAGAACCGCGTTCCTATTGGGTACAAACTCCCCAAGGAAAAGTTAGGCGAAACAGACTCCACCTCACACCTCTACCAAAAATGGGAAGTACCATGGATGCTTCTGAGGATGGCCAGCGCCAGGAGCAGAGAAATGAGGAGACCCCCACTTCGACATCAACCTGGCTCTCAAGGAGATGCAAGGATGACCAGGAGCAAGAGACCGAGGAGGATTGCCCTACACCAACGGCCTCATCTACAAGAGATGGAAGGATGCAGAGGGACAACCAAGACCAGGATCCAGAGAAGAGCCTCCCTTCAATGCCAGCCGTGCATACAAGATATGGAAGGGCAGTCAAGATACCTCGAAGGTTCCTGTAAAGTTAAGGGAGGAGATGTGCAGAGTATAAGGCTCATAGATTGTTGAGCTCTGGAAACCAAAAGGAATAATACTCTGCTAGTGATCTCTTTTGACTTGTATATAAAATATATATTATAATAGGAAATAAACTAATGCTTAGTTGATCTTGCCTCGTCTTGGATAACAACACATTATTGTTGTTTTTTTTACGCGGGAATTTCGGCATCATGCGTTAACTAATAATAATTTTTATTTTTTTGTTTTTAACATTGAAATATTTTAGCTATTTTTAAATTTATAAATAATTTCTTTTTAAATAAATAAATCTTTATAAAATGTAGCCACATTGATTATGATAACATTTTATTTCAATATTCCATTTCTGTGTTATTATAAAAGATTTAAACACAAAATCAATAATACCTGCAGCAGCAGTGGATGACTTTAATACATTAAAATTTATTTATTAAAAAAACATTTTAGAAGAAGAAAGACATGCATGTTTTTTCAAAATGACCGTCTGGAATACATCCTGAATAGGATTTCAGTGCAAAAACAGACATCTATAAAGGAATTTTTTAAAAGATCTTCATGATAATTTTTAAATAATATTTTAAAATTTTATTTTTATTTACCATATTTATTTCCTTTCAACTGCTATATTTTTCAATTAGAATAAAATATTATTTAATATATTATATTTAATATTTTAATGTCTGTAGAGTTAATATTTGATTATATTACTGAAAAGAAACACATTGCCAGTAAATTTATTTGTTACAATTATTTTTTGTTTCTAAAATATGTATTAATGCCATTTTGTCCCTGATACTAAAAGTTAATCATGAAAATAAAATAAAAACACACAATGGTTTCAATTAATATCATTAATTTATATTACAAGGCTATTTTAAAAAAATATTATTTTAGCGAGTTAGATGATTAACTAATCATCTCACCTTAATTCAACACTTCCTTTAATTCAACCGAAAGCTCTGATCCCTTGGGGTGTTGAATTAAAGAGGTTCGACTGTATAATAACGGTTTGGTTCACCATGAATTTATTTCTTTTGAACGTACAATTAATCAAGAGGTTAATTTGTGGATAATGAAGAATCTTAAGCAGTGCTGCTTAAAAGATCTGAAAGATGGCAAAACAATGACTGGATACTTCACATATAATGCCAGACCGCACACAGCCCATATTGTTTTGCAGTTCTCTGCCAAGCATTCAACCACACAGCTCCCTCATCCACCTTATTTCCCCCGACTTAGCCCTAATGACTTTTTCTTCTATCCTAAATTAAAAATGAAGTTAAAAGGAACGACATTTGACAACATTGATATGATACAAGCTGAATCAAATACAACCTTGAGGAGCCTCTCAAAAGATGATTTTATCTCCTGCTTCGACAACTAGAAAAAAGATGGCACAGGCATATTTTGAAAAATATTAAATTAGTTTTTAAATAAATTTTTTAAATATGGCACAGTTCTGAAAAATTAATGAACACACCTTGTAGATTATAAACACAAGGTAATAAGACCAAATCCAAATTATTTATTTAGATTTGGTGCATTTACTTTGAGAACTTGGTAATCAAAATGGTACAATTTACATTACAGTATAAAGGGAAAAAATCAACAAGAAAACTAAGGGATTTTTCAGAAGCAGAATTGCTACTATCAACAGATTACATTATGTAATCCACATTTACATAGTTTATAACATATTGGAATTTAGCAATTTTAACATTTGATATTAGTTGTATGATTGCCAGACACATTTTATTTTCCACACAATGTGTCAATCAAGAGATACAGGACCTCCATGAACACAGAGCAGAACATCAAAGGCACAGATGAACTTAAAAGCAGGTATAAATATTACAGTAACTGATATTAATAAAATAAGGCTTATTTTTTATTAATGTATTCACAAAATGGATTTCTTTAGTTTCAACAGTATATGTAAGGACGAATACAGTGGAACCTCATTATAGCATTCACCATTATAACATCATAATTGTAAAGTCCCAAGTTTTAAGTTCCAATTATTTTGATAAGGCACAATTTGGATTATAGGTTATAAACACAAGATTTTATTTGGATTTGGTCTTGTTACCTTGTGTTTCCAATTATTTTATCTAAGATTATTGCAAGGACTTACAATGAATATTTTATTTTATAATGGGGGTTGGCCACAGAGGATTGGTATAAACCATTGATTCCTGACATCCCTCAAATTCCTCATTGGCTACTTTTTCTAAAGAGAGAATTGCTTCAATGGCCCCCAAGTCTTGAAAAAGTCCAACCCCACTGCAAGTAACTAAATGGAAAACACTTGCAAATACAAAAGTCAAACTGCTTTCCACCTGTGTAGACATAGGTAAAAGTTAACTACCTTCCATGATGATCATGGGCTGTACCATATGTACTAGAGATAAAAGAAATTATTTTATATACATATGTCACAATATCGTTGCGGAATTTTTTGTTGTTGGTTGAGAATGGTGTAGATTGTTGAAAGCGCAGTCGTTTGAGTGGAAAGTGAAGCATACAGAGGGAATAACCAGGACACGTGATGGGGTTGAAAATAAAAAGGCAACTAGTCGGAGGAAAGAAAGGCTTGAGAAGGCGGAGCGGTTTTGCTTATTGGTTATCTATTCACATTGCGGTAAGATTGACTTAGCTATGGGATGAGCGGAGAGATCTCTAGAGCAGGTGTTACCTCGGTGGGATCGAAGTGAAGACTCAGGTCCTAACTCGATGGGATCCAAATGAAGACTCTAGGTGCTATCTCGGTGGGATCGAAGTGAAGACTACCCGATGGTGTCCAGCCGATGACTGACAATTCTTGGTTCTCGATTTAACACGAGAACCCTTCTTACTTCTCATTGGTTGAAAGGTGTGACGTGGAGGTTCCCTATTGGTTCTCCACAAAATGTGCTACTCTCTGGTTGGTCTACGTTACTTCTTTTGTCTTTAGACATGTTCCAGCTTGACCCGGAAGTGATAGTTTGTTGAACTCAACTTTTATTAGTTCGGCGATAATTAAACTGGGTATAACTTTACTAATGATCGTGCTAACTTCTAAGCCTCTTTTCTAGGCCTTTCTTCTAGGCCTTTCTGTCCTCCAATGTTACCTTGTTTCTTTATTGAAACAAATCATACATTTTCATACATATATTGGTTTAGGTTGGCATCTAATTGTACAAATTATGACAGATGCGCCCCCTACATGTGAAGAATTTATGAAGGGGTTTTAGTCTGAATAAGTTCTGTAAAGCAAAGAAAATAATTTTGAGCGAAAATTAATTGGTTATAGGGAGGTTATATACAACATTGATAAGGATATAAGAGAAAAAAAAAAAGTAGTGTTAACGCTATATAGTTGGTTTATAGTTAATAGAAATCAAAAATTTGTAAAGGTGAATCATAAGTTGAGTACTATGGTACATCGTGAAAAAGGAAAAATTGCCTAATTACATTTTTTGCTCGAGATTGGGAAGGAAATCAAGGAAATTTCATGAGGTAATTTTTAAATCAAAAATAAAAATAAAAATAGTTGACTGAAATCAAAGTGAAGGCGTGGTTGAAAAAGAAAAATGCCTTGTTATGTGAAAAAAAAAAAAGAAAAAATGCTTTGTTGCATTGGTGAAAAGGAAAAAAAAAATGCCTAATTACTTTTTGCTCGAGTTTGGGAAGGAAAACGAGGAAATTTCATGAGGCATTTTAAAATCAAAAATAAAAATTAAAAATAGTTGACTGAAATCAAAGTGAAGGCGTGGTTGAAAAAGAAAATGCCTTGTTGTGTGGAAAAAAAAGAAAAAATGCTTTGTTGCATTGGTGAAAAGGAAAAAAAAATGCCTAATTACTTTTTGCTCGAGTTTGGGAAGGAAAACGAGGAAATTTCATGAGGTATCAAAAAATAAAAATAAAAGAAATGTTGAGCGAAATCAAAGTTGAATGCTTGGTTGCGTAAAAAAAAAAAAAAGAAAAATGAAAAAGATTTTTTTAAAAATAAAGGATGACTTAATGTCTTAAGTTTAACCGAAAACCAATGAGTTTTCGTTGATAAATGGAACTACGATAAAATAAACTAAGTGGTAAATAAAATGGTAAATAATTGCTAAAATAAGTGATAAGAAATTGAATTTAAAAAAAAATGATAAGTTGGATTAAATAATTTGAATTAAAATAAAGGAAATAAGGTAAATGAATGATGTAAAAATAAAAAAAAACGATATATAGTGAGGTCGTGAACCCGCTTTGTATCTACATGCCATGATCTAGATTTCTTAATTGATTAATTTTGCCCTATAAATTTTTTGTCTCTTCTGTAGCGACACTTAGGCGGAAACGTGATCCTAACCTTAAATGCGAATTTATGCTATGTATACAGGAGACATGGAAATCTAAATAACCCTTTACGTGTATTTTTGTCTTGTGTCATTGTTGTAATTTGAGATCTCAAAAGCCGAGTGTCGTATGTTAATTTGTCTCGAGCCTTAATGTGTTCTAGGGGTTTTTATGCGATCCCCTAGGGCACTTAAGATATGCTCGCCCAATATCCACTTTATATATTGGGTGTCGGTACCTAAATTAAAACCTTGAATACAGGATTCGAGGGGATTCTCGATCCTTCTAAAAGGTCGTTTAATCCCTTTTGGGAGAAACGTAAGTTCGAAAACTAACTAACAATTAAAGTGGTAATGTGCGTGAACTTTGTTCGTAATTGACTTTGAGATCTACGTGTAGGTGGAATATGTAACGTTTTTTGGAAGTCTGTAAGAATAATTAGGATTTAATTATAATGGGATGTGAACTCATTAAGAAGTGTCGGTAACGTCTTGTGAGAGTGAAATTGAATTGTATTTGTAAAAGTCGATATGTAGCTGGAATAAGGAATGAAAATTGGGTGATATCCAGAGAGGTTCCCAAACTGGCGACATGTAGAGGTCCCCCGCTTGACCTCAATTTAGACGAGGGGCCCACTGTAATTAGATCCGGAAATGGGGGGAACTCTCACCCTCTATTTGCACTAGCTTGCTGTTCGAATTTTATTGCCTCGCGGAAGATATCTTTCTCACTTCCTGTCTCCTAATTGCTTTTGTGTGCTTGAATCTTTTAATGGCTCTCTACTTATTTTACTGGAGTGGGATTTTTTCTTTCTTTCGGCACTGATTTGTTACTTTTCAGTTACTTCTATCTCCTCGGAATTTATTTAGATTTTCTGCAAAAATGTTTCCTAAAATTATAATAAGTTTTACAAATGCTTGTCCTATATGAAAACTGCCTCTTGCAGCTCGAAAACTCTATTAGAAGGCATGGCATAGATTAGCAGGTAACTCAGGAATAAAACTGGGATACATTTATAGGGTAGGACTAGCAAACAAAGGATAAAAATCAGATGAAAGATAGGGTATCGACGCATGTTCTCCCATATTGTTGTAAATGGTGACCCTGAAATATTTGCTCGAACCTTATTCATTGTTGGCCGTTCAATTTCGCACTGCTTGTTATCGTTGGGGAGTGGCGTGTATCGTTTTTGGGACAGAATGGTAGGATTTAAATGATTGTCAAGTTCGCAGTTCTTAACGTCGGGGAAGAATGGTGTAAATCGCCTTGTTGAAAAAATGGCAGGGTCTAAATGCCTGAAAGGCTCGCTGTTTGTGGGTTTGAATCTTAATGGCTCTGCTGGAAATAATTCGGGTGTGAAATGCTTAAACGGGAACGTGTAATCGGGCTTGTGCTTTATATGACATATTCTAACGGCGGGCGGTGATATATAACGGACTGTTTCTGTATACAGCTTAAGCTTGTTGACGTGGATCGTATCAGTGTCTCTTTGAAGAGGTTGATTTGGTCGATCTATACGGACCACATTTGGTGAAATAATTTCTAATATTGTGTGTGGTCCTGTGAAATATGGAGCGAGTTTCCCTGTATTGGGGTGGTGATATAATTTAACTAACACTAGATCACCTACTTCGAAATGTGGTTGTTTGTGTCGTTGATCATAAATGTTTTTGTCTTGAAGATGCTTGTTTTGTGTTCGTGTGTGTGCAATTTTTCTAGCTCTGTCGATATCTGGGTAAGGTGCGCTATGGTCAGAGAGTTCTGGGGGTAGGATGCCAAACATTAGGTAGATGGGTGGAAAACCTGTGGTAGAGTGTGGGGTTTTGTTATATATGACTGTGACTCTTTTGACCAACTTGGTCCATGCGATCTTAGGATTCTCTAAATGTAACAGCCTAAGTTTTCCCGTGAGGGTGGCGTTCAGGCGTTCACATAGACCGTTGGCTTGTGGATTGTTGCTGGTTGTAAGTAGTGGGTGGATGTTTCTATTAAGTAGGAAACTACTAAATTTTGGCGAAGTGAAGGCAGGGGCTCTATCCGTAAGGAGGCGTTTCGGAGAGCCATCCTGTAATACTCGCTTCAGTACCTGTTGGTAGGTGGTGATGCTGGTGGATTTAGATGGAAAAGTCCACGCGTAGCGCGAAAAATGGTCGACTACAACATGGAGGTATATTTTGGTGTTGCCATATTTGGCAAATCCTGCTATGGTGTCTAGGGATAATAGGTCGAAGGGTTCTTTGGCTTCCGGGGGTTGACTTAACTCCCCGTAAGTGGGTCTAAATGGACGTTTTGTTAACTGGCAGGTGGGGCAGGTCTTAACCTTTTGTTTAATGTCTTTTGACATACCTTGCCAGTAATATTGCGTGGAGATGAGTCGTGACATTTGTGAAATACCGGGGTGGTTATAGTGTGCATGTACTGTTTGTAAGAGTTGTTGTATGAGTGGTTTTGGAATTATAATCTTGGTCACACCTTTTCGGGAAACTGTATGTAACCCATTACGATCAATGGTCAGACTAGACTCTCTCGATGGAGGAGGTTGGTGTGTCTTGATAAGGGATGCGTCTAAAAATCCACAGAACGGGTTACGGGACAAAAGATCCGCTTCATACTGTTGTTTTCCCTTTATGTAGCGGACTTCATACTCGTAACTCGATAGCCGTAAACTCCATCGAAACAATCTGCCGGACGGGTTTTTGATGGTCTTCAGCCACTGCAATGCGTGATGGTCAGAAAATATAGTAAACTTTCTGCCCATCAGATAGATGCGAAACTTCTCCACACTCTCAACGATTGCTAAGCACTCAAGTTCAGAGATGGAGTAGTTTTTCTCGTGTGGGTGCAATGTTCGGCTGAAAAACTGAACTGGATATACGTTCCCGTCAGGGTGAACCTGTTTGAGAATGCCTGCTATACCGAGGGTGGATGCATCGCAATACACTTGGCATGGCAGGCCTTCTTTGTAAAGGTGTAAGATGGGGTGTTGTGTGAGGTTCCCTTTCAGGTCAATGAACGCCTTTTGGCAAGCTTCATCCCAGATCCACACGACATCCTTTTTGAGGAGGTTATTGAGTGGTGCTCGCAAGCGAGCGTAGTCCGGGATGAATTTGTTATAGACGTTCACAGCGCCTAAAAAGGATTGTAGTGTTTTTCGGTTGTGTGGTTGTTTAATGGCGTGAATGATGTCTGTGTTGCGTGTGAGCGGTGTGGTTGTACCAGCTGTGATGGTGTAGCCTAGAAAATCTATGGCCTGCTTAAAAAATTCGCATTTCGCGAAGTTAAGTTGTAACTCCTCTGCTTCGCAAAAGGCGAAAAATTTTCGCAGGTGGTTTTGATGTTCCTCCAATGTGTTGGAGTAAATGATGAAATCATCAAAGTAATGTGCCACACAGTCAAGTCCGTGTCTCTGTAGGACCTGACTCATGGCTCGTTCGTAGATCTGAGGGCTGGTTTTTAATCCGAAAGGTAATCGAGTGGGTTGGTATAACCCTTCGAGGGTGGCAAATGCTAACAGTGGTCAAGAATCGGGGTGTATTGGGACCTGCCAATACGCAGAGGATATGTCGGCCGTGGAGAAATACTTGGCCTGTGCGAGGCGGTCGAGGATATCCTCGATTCTCGGGAGGGGATGGACATCAGAGCTAATTAGCTCGTTCACCTTTCTATAATCGATACAAAACCGTTTGGTCTTGTCGCGCTTAGTGACGAGGGTGACAGGGCTCGAGAAAGGTGAAAAGGATTGCTCTATAATGCCATTCTCTAGCATTTGTTGGACTTGATTACGGATTTCTTGTTGGTCACATATCGGAACACGATATGGCCGTATGGTAATTATTTTGTCGGAATTCGTGGGTATTTTTACTGGTGGAATCCGTAAGCATGGTACGTTGAATTTGTTCTGTGTGAAGATGTGATTGTATCTTTGTAAAAGTGTTGTGAATTGGGATGTGTAGAGAGTGTCAGGTGTCGTGTTGTAGTATGCATGTGGGAAAAGGTTTTGTTGTGTATTAGTGTGAGTGTCGAGTTTGTCGCGTTGATTGGTTATGTGACAGTTGTGTGACGGCGTGTGATCACCTATGTGCTCGACATGTAAGTTGTCCTGCTGTATGGACATGTTTTGGGCATGGTGTTTACAAGTTGAAGCCGTTGTGGCTTTGTTATTTGAGGGCATGTAAAAAAGGCAATTGGCCTTAGTGAAAAAATGGCATGTAGATAAGGGTGGTTTGTTCAATGAATGCACGTAATGGTTGTCATAGGCGGAAAGTTTGGCTGTAGGGTAAGATCCTTGTGACATCGCCTGACATTGCCAGTAGGTGCATACATTTGGTACATGGTTAAAATGGTAGGATGGGGTGGACAATGGGGCGCCCAGCTGGAATATAGTGCATTTATTAAAATCTATTGCTAATTTGAATTTGTGGAGGCTATTAAGGCTAAGAATTCCAAATGGTAACGGTGCATTCACTACATGGAAATTCTCTCTTCGGGATATTTGTCCTATGGTTAGAGGGAGAGACAGTTTACCCATTGTTTTTGCAAAACCATCCAGGGTTTGGAGATCCAGTGAATGTCTCTTAAGGGTTAATTTAGGCAGGTGAGTTTTTAACATATTGTAGAGGTTATATGGCACTATATTCAGGCTGGCGCCTGTATCAATTAAAAAGGGGCATGGTATATTAGGGGCTAGGAAAAGTTTTACAGTCAGTTGGGTTAAGGAGCCTACCTCAGTCTCGAAAAGTCTGCTCTGCTGGGGTGTCTCTGGCTTGAGATGGTTGCTGGGGACTCGGGACTGGTTGTTTTGGGACTGATTGCACTGTCCTGGCACCTTGATATCGGTTTGGGACTGATTGCACTGTCCGTTCTTTTTCGTGGGTCGCCAGGACTGGTCGATGCCGGCATTCGCTGTGCCAGTGCCTCGCGCCGCAGAACTTACAGTTGGACAGTGGAAGAGGTGCATTCCAGGCACCTGGGCGTCGGGGTGTGTTGTGGTACGGACCGGACATTGTGGGCAGTTGGTCCTCTCTGTATCGCGTTGTCGGTACACTGGGCCCGTGGATCCGCTGTACCAGTCGGAACCACTCTCCTAGGTTCTCGGGAGGCACTACGCGGACTAGGCGCTGGTCAGAGAATGGCAACCCTTCTGTCAGCATCTCGAGGATCACCTCCTGCGGGAGTCCTAGTTGCAGCCCCATGGCGGTTTTCTCCCGGTAGTAGGTCTCTAGGTTGGCTTGTCCAGTAAGCTTCATGGCGAAATATTTCGCAAAGGACGCTTCGCTTGACTCAGGATAGAGATCTAAGAGGATTTGTCTCACCTGGAAATAGCTCCGGTCGGCCAGCCGAAGTTTCCTGAAAAGCTCCAGGGGTTGTCGCACCAGGTAGTTTGGTAGACGGAGCAATTTTTCTTTTTCTTCCATGGAGTCTTCCATTTTCCGGTCGAATGCTTGGAAAAACTGGGACGCACTGTACGTTCCATCGAAGACTGGTAGATCCGCGCCCGGGGTGTCGGATCTGCCTCGGGCTAACGCCATCGCAATCTGACTGATGGCAGCCGCTAGGGGGCCCGTCTCCTCCGCCTCGGTCATTTCCTGTCTCTCCGGTTGGTCGTCATCTTTGACGCCGATGGTATCTTGGTTACTCGCCATAGAATTATCCTGTCGACTCGATCCGTTTGTCGCAATATCGTTGCGGAATTTTTTGTTGTTGGTTGAGAATGGTGTAGATTGTTGAAAGCGCAGTCGTTTGAGTGGAAAGTGAAGCATACAGAGGGAAAAACCAGGACACGTGATGGGGTTTGAAAATAAAAGGCAACTAGTCGGAGGAAAGAAAGGCTTGTGAAGGCGGAGCGGTTTTGCTTATTGGTTATCTATTCACATTGCGGTAAGATTGACTTAGCTATGGGATGAGCGGAGAGATCTCTAGAGCAGGTGTTACCTCGGTGGGATCGAAGTGAAGACTCAGGTCCTAACTCGATGGGATCCAAATGAAGACTCTAGGTGCTATCTCGGTGGGATCGAAGTGAAGACTACCCGATGGTGTCCAGCCGATGACTGACAATTCTTGGTTCTTGATTTAACACGAGAACCCTTCTTACTTCTCATTGGTTGAAAGGTGTGACGTGGAGGTTCCCTATTGGTTCTCCACAAAATGTGCTACTCTCTGGTTGGTCTACGTTACTTCTTTTGCCTTTAGACATGTTCCAGCTTGACCCGGAAGTGATAGTTTGTTGAACTCAACTTTTATTAGTTCGGCGATAATTAAACTGGGTATAACTTTACTAATGATCGTGCTAACTTCTAAGCCTCTTTTCTAGGCCTTTCTGTCCTCCAATGTTACCTTGTTTCTTTATTGAAACAAATCATACATTTTCATACATATATTGGATTAGGTTGGCATCTAATTGTACAAATTATGACACATATCTATGGTTATAACAACATGGTGTCATAAATACATAAAACAATTTTTGGTCTCAAGTGATGTTGTTAAAATGAGTTTTGAATTTTATAAAAATATTGAAGCTTTTTATTATTATTATTTGTTATTGAAACAAACAACCACTATATCTCTGTATTGATTCATCCATTGATGAGCTCTACTCATCCCCAGCACACCATCAAAAGTCTCAAGCTCTACAAGCTTGATACCCTCATACGATTGAGTGGAGATAAGAAAGAAGAATACCACTATCTCCCTACTGTGATGAGGGCCTGGCTCATCAGTGGTGAATCCTTCCAAAAAATATGTCTTCTTTATACATGGAAATACCTGAAAAGTAAGCAACTTCAGTGGGTACTGATGTATTATTGGTGTAAAGATCTACCTGTGTCTCAATGCAGTGAAGAATAGGGCAGGTGGTTCCTTGCAGCACATGGTACACAAGAAGCATTTTTCATTAAATGTGTTGGTTTAGCATTGCCTGTTTTCAATCTGGAACCAGGGTAATGTCCCTATTTAGGTCAAGTTGATGGTTGTTCCGAGTTTTTTACCAGTGGTGGGTCAGTGAGAACTGAGGGATTTGGTGAAGGTTATTACTAACTCAATTCCTGCATTTTATTGACCGGACATTTTGATAAGAATATAGATAGATTATAGATAGAAACGTAAGGTAACAAGACCATATTTAATGAAATAAATTATCTCCAATACCCCTTTGGATGTTTCACCTTATGTAACTGGAATTTTTATGAAGCATTTGAATTGGCAAGATAATATGATTTCTTGTTTCCTAGGATTCCTACATGGCTTGAGACCCATTGTAAGTGAATGCAACTGTTTCTATGGTGTTTATTAGAATCAAAAGGTAACAAGACCATATCAAATTAGTGAAATGTTTGTGGCATATCCATAATTTGGATTTGGTCTTGTTACCTTTTAATCCATATACCTATAATCCAAATTTTACCTTATCATATGGTTAAAAGAAAATAAGACCTAATCCAAATAAATTAATAGTGTGTGACGTTTTGGTAACAGTGTTATTACCCAAACATCACACACTATTAATTTATTCATATTAGGTCTTATTTTTTTGTGGCTTAATCTACAAGGTATGATAATAAAATTCGGGGAATTGGGTCATAAAAGATTTATTAGATGAATATATACAATAAATGGTTAATATTCCTCAAAATACTGTCCTAGGGAATCTATACAGTGTTTCATTCTTTTTTCCCAGTTCCGGAAGCACCCAAAAATTCGTCAGAAGTAATGCCCCTCAAAACGCTCAGCGATTTTTCCTTTATGACATTAATGGTATCGAATCTATGTCCTTTTAGAACTGACTTCATTCTAGGAAAGAGAAAGAAGTCATTTGGTGCTAAATCAGGTGAGTACGGGGATAAGGCATTGTTAACATGCTATTTTTAGTCAATAAAGCACTCGCGGAAAGAACTCTGTGTGCTGGGGCGTTATCGTGATGAAGCATTCATTCGCCCGAGATCCACTTTTCAGGTCGTTTCTTTCGTATTGATTCCCGTAAACGGCGTAAAATCGCTAGATACACGTGTTGATTAATTGTTTGCCCTTGTGGGAGGAATTCATAACGGACAATGCCTTGGTGATCAAAAAAAGTCTCAAAGAGAACCTTTGCTTTTGACTTAGACATTCTTGCTTTTTTCGGTTTAGGGGCATTTTTCAGGAGCCACTGGCTCGATTTTCGTTTGGTCTCTGGGTCATACCCATAGACCCAGGTTTCATCACCAGTAATCACCTTTGTGAGGAAGTTTGGCTCTTCATGGATGTTCAATAGCCAATCTTCGCAGGCATTAACCCTTTGCTCCTTTTGGGCCTCGGACAGAATTTTTGGAACAAATTTCAAAATATTTTTTGACACATTCCATATGAAACCCCTGTTTCTTCTACTAGTTTTCTGATCGTTTGTCCTAGTGTTTTTCCTTATTAAAGCATCAATTTTTTGGGTCAGTTCTTCATGATTTTCCAAAGGTCTTTCCCTGGCGTGCGTCATCTTGGGTTGACTCTCTACCTGATTTGAAACAGGCAAACCACTTAAATATTTTTGATTGTGATAAGGCTGCCTCCCCGAACGCCAATTTCAACATTTGAAATGTTTCTGATGCCGTTTTTCCTAATTTTTGACAAAACTTTATGCATACCCTTTGTTCACTTTTAAGATCCATTGTAAAAAAAAACGCCGCGCCTTTGTTTATTTTCTTTAAAAAATGCTTATAAAATTCTTATTATTTGAGATTTCAGAAAATTTTTTTTACTAATTCCCCGAACACTTGATCATACCTTGTATAATCCAAATTGTGCTTTATCACTTATATATGGCGTACTGAAAGTACTTTACAAACCAAGTGTCCAGTTTTATAGGAAAAACATCAGAAGGGTTTACCAGTTCTAGAAGCTGGAAGGTTAACCATTTATGAACCAGTACAGTGGTGATCTAGTTAGATGGACTGATATTCCTGGTCTTTCCTGGAGGTTGATGGTCTCTCATTGGAGATTGGATTAGTTGATTTAACAAAAGTTGTTGCTTGGAGATATATATATATATCTCCAAGCAACAACTTTTGTATGGCATCTAGGAAGTTTAACTTGCACTACCTAAATTATAGACTATGCAAATTATTGGATTTACAGTTTTAGATTCACAATGTGAGCATTAATAAATAAAAATTAACTACGTACATAACACAACACTTGGGGCCATTAACTTATTATGCTAGAACCAAGTTGCTGTTATAAAGAAATTCCAGTGTAAAATTTGTATGTATTTGGATATGTCAATTGTTAATAGAGAGAATTCTCTGAATATAGTATTGGGTTGAAATATCAGGCAGAATTTAAATGCATTAAATACTATAATATTTGTATTATGTCAAGAACATATAGTACCCAATTGTAGTAAGTAGGGAGTGGCAACTGCTTTTACTCAAGTACACCACATGTCTACACATGTAGAAGGCAGTTTGTAATTGTGCCATTTGGTTACCTACACTCCCGGGTAACATGGCACCATATGTAAAAAAATTCTGAAAAGAGTGGAGGTTACCAGGAACGACACAAGCCCTGGGAACTTTTGGAGATACCTGAATGGTTTGCTGAGGTCTCCTGACTTAGCAATGGCTCGGTATCCTGTAAGTGGCATCCATCAATGACTCAAAACCTTGTTCGTAGTTCCAAAAAGTTTATCTCTTTGAACGTCAGTTAAAAAGAATTTTGGAATTTGAAATTTCTGATAATTTGGGAGTAATTTCTGATCCAGGTAATAAAATCTGCCGTAAATTAAATTTTTCAAGAAAAATAATCTCTGGGTTTTCTTATGGAACTTAATCTTGCCAAACTGCCATAGCCTGACACTAAGGTCTTCATGTGGCATTTTGGACTTTCCAAAACTGCCATAGCCTGAAACCATGGTCTTCATGTAGCATTTTGGACGTGCCAAAACTGCCATAGCCTGAAACCACGGTCTTCATGTGGCATTTTGGACTTGCCAAAACTGTCATAGCCTGACACTAAGGTCTTCATGTGGCATTTTGGACGTGCCAAAACTGCCATAGCCTGAAACCACGGTCTTCATGTGACATTTTGGACTTGCCAAAACTGCCATAGCCTGAAACCATGGTCTTCATGTAGCATTTTGGACTTGCCAAAACTGTCATAGCCTGAAACCATGGTCTTCACATGGTATTTTGGACTTGCCAAAACTGCCATAACCTGAAATCATTGTTACTATCCTCAGCCAAAAGTACTAACTTGGTAAATATAATGTTAAATTGAAGAATAACTTCGTATGTCCATTGAAGTCAATCGAAAATAAGTTAGTACCTTTGTCTGATGATGGTAACAAGGTTGTTACCGAAACATCTTAACATTTCAATATTTTGAACTTGATACCTTTTTTGTTTATAAGGAATCAGTATGAATGAAACACTTTACAGCACTTTTAAAAAATAAAACAACGTTCTTAAATATTCTTACCAAGAATTTCTAAAATCCATATATAGGCAGAATAGTTCAATAAAATATTAGAGCAGTATGGTGGATTAAACTGGGGAAATCTCTAGAAGGGTTCACTACTAATAGCCAGGCCCTCTCAATATGTTTGCCATTGTAGTAGAAAGGTATTCAAAAAGAAAAAAATGTGCCAATTATTGTGCTATTAAGAGGAACGTGGTGAGTTTCTTTATTAAGCAGTATACAAGCTTTCGGACGTCAGCCGTCCTTCATCAGGTATTGACATGAATGAAAAGGAGATGCTATATTTATAAGCGACAGTTTAGCATAAGAAATATTAAACAAGGAATAAAAGATTAAAATGTGAAATTTGCATGCCAGTAATAAAAACATTTGAAAAGTGTACAATATATAGATTTAAGAGAATCTGCATACCTAGGATGAAGGGAAAAAAGGCGGAAAACTAGAGGCGAAGACAAAAGCAAGAATAAAAATAAAAATAAGAAACAGCGGAATAAAGATAAAGTTAAAAGTTACGAAGAAGGTGTATCTGTTGGTATAGAATAAAAAGCGGAATATTGGGGCGGGAGGTCAATCTTTCTGTTGAGGCTGGGGGTAGTATTAGAAACAAGGGCTTCAAGAACTAAGCGTTGGTATTTGTTTACTATATCGCTATAAACAGGGGTTGTATTGTCGAGATTGAAGGAATGTCCGGACTCGGCGATATGTTGGTATATGAGCGATTTTTTGTCTTTCGAGCGGATGTTGCGGGCGTGTTCACTGACTCTGATGGCGATTGTTCGGCCTGTTTCTCCAATATAGCATAAATCGCAATCGGCGTTGGAAAGGGATTGGGGGTTACGTTTGGCGGAGCTTTTTGTGATTGGATGTCGTAAGAGGGTGTAAAGGGAAGGTGTGCACTTGTAAAAAGTGCGAATGCCGAATTTACGTAAAAAGGAACCAATACCGGAATTCGTGGTGGAGTATGGGAGGACGCAGGTGCTTTTGAATAAAGGAGGTGTGGTTCTTTTTTGATTGGGTGTGAAAAAATGTCGGTCGATAAAACTGCGTGGATAGCCCGCGGACAGGAGATGCGAGTAGACCGTGCGCCTCTCGATATTGTTAAAGAAAGGGAGGGAACAGTGGGTGTAGATACGTTTGGAAAGAGTTCGGACGGTGGTGATCTTATGGGAGACGAGGGCGTGGGATGAAAAATGCAGGTACGAGGGGGTAAAGCCGGGTTTGTGAAAGACCGTTGTGTGGAATTTAACGTCGGTGTTAATAATTAAAATGTCTAAAAATGGAATACAGTTAGAGCGGGACGGGTTGTGTGTAAAAAGTAGATCCGGATGGTAAGAGTTTAAAGCGGTGAGAATGGGTAAATGATCGGTATCTCGGTGTAGGCAGAAAATGTCGTCTACGTAACGTAACCAAGTAACGACCCCCAAATGGTCTTTGGACACCAGCCATTGGTCCAGCCCTAGCATGACAATTTCCGCTGCGATTGTGGAGAGAGGACTGCCCATAGGGGAGCCTCGTATCTGTAGAAAGGAACGGCTGTTGAATTCGAGGGTATTCATGCCAAGACAGATAGTAAACAGATCTATTATCGATTTTTGGTCTTTGCTAGAGAATGTAGAGAGGGCAAGGAGTGAACTAAGGCCGTCTGTAATCAAAGAGTGCGGAAGGCATAGGAATAGGGATGTTACGTCGAAGGTGGACATGATAAGTCTATCAGGCTGGGGAATACTCTTTAACTTGGTTAGAAACTCTGTAGGATCTTGAACTGAAAAGAGGTTGTGTGCCTTAACGAGAGGTTTAAGGAGGTTAATGAGATATTTGGCTAAGTGTAGTGCAGGGGAGAGGTGGTAGGCTACAATGGGCCTAAGGGGAATGTGGGGCTTATGGGTCTTAGGGAGGCCGTATATGTAAGGGACGCCGGTAAGATTGGAGGTGAATCGCTGGAATTGCTCAGGGGTGATGCTTCCATTCCTCTTGAGCGTCCTGAGTGCGAACTTAAAGTTATCGGAAAGAGCAGCGATTCGTTCGGTTGGGATCTCATGGAACGTGTCGGGGTCAGATAGGAGGTCAAGCATTTTTCTCTCATATTCATCCGCCTTCATCATAACAACCTGAGAGCCCTTATCAGATCTGGAAATTATAATATCGCGATGGTTCTTTAATGTTTTAAGGGAAGCGAAATCTTTCTTGGTGGAACTGGGAGCGGTTGAGGATCTCTTAGAGGAGGCGAGGAGTTTGTTGGTGATGGTGGACCAGATATAATGTTTGTCGACGTGGGATTGGTGTTGAAGGGATGACTCAATTCCACTGATTGTGTACAAGAGATCAGGTTCTTTGGGAAGACGGAAGTTGAGGCCTTTTTTTAATAGAGAGATCTGGGTGTCGGAAAGTGTTATGTCAGTTAGGTTCACGATGCCATCTTCAGGTTTTGATTGGGTGCAAGAAGGAAATCCGTACTTCAAACGCCAGAATTCAAACTTTTTGTGGTGACGGGATTCTATCTCCGAGTTTTTGGATCGTGACGCGAGAGTTAATGGTCAGTATAAGAGAACTAAGTTCGTTGGGGGAAACCCTGCAAGAAAGTAAGTAAAGCAGGCCTCTGATGGTTCTTTGGAGGAAGCGGATCATAGCTCGGGAGCCTTGAATTCTGGAAAGGAGAAGTTGTTCCTCAGTACATTGTATGATGCCTGTGGAGTAGTGGTTTCCTACTGGGTCATGAATCCTGAGGGAAGGAGGAATAAAGGAGGATTGGGAACATTTTTGATTGAAGACAAGATGGCGTTTCCACCGGGCCAGCTGTAGAGATTTCTTGATCAACTGTCGCCTATAATAGGGTAAAAATTCAAGATTGGGATCAGACATGATAGACATGATATAGCCACGTTTGGAATGTAAAAAGAGAGATTAAGAGGAACGTGGTGAGTTTCTTTATTAAGCAGTATACAAGCTTTCGGACATCAGCCGTCCTTCATCAGATATTGACATGAATGAAAAGGAGATGCTATATTTATAAGCGACAGTTCTGGCGTTTGAAGTACGGATTTCCTTCTTGCACCCAATCAAAACCTGAAGATGGCATCGTGAACCTAACTGACATAACACTTTCCGACACCCAGATCTCTCTATTAAAAAAAGGCCTCAACTTCCGTCTGCCCAAAGAACCTGATCTCTTGTACACAATCAGTGGAATTGAGTCATCCCTTCAACACCAATCCCACGTCGACAAACATTATATCCGGTCCACCATCACCAACAAACTCCTCGCCTCCTCTAAGAGATCCTCAACCGCTCCCAGTTCCACCAAGAAAGATTTCGCTTCCCTTAAAACCTTAAAGAACCATCGCGATATTATAATTTCCAGATCTGATGAGGGCTCTCAGGTTGTTATGATGAAGGCGGATGAATATGAGAGAAAAATGCTTGACCTCCTATCTGACCCCGACACGTTCCATGAGATCCCAACCGAACGAATCGCTGCTCTTTCCGATAACTTTAAGTTCGCACTCAGGACGCTCAAGAGGAATGGAAGCATCAACCCTGAGCAATTCCAGCGATTCACCTCCAATCTTACCGGCGTCCTTTACATATACGGCCTCCCTAAGACCCATAAGCCCCACATTCCCCTTAGGCCCATTGTAGCCTACCACCTCTCTCCTGCACTACACTTAGCCAAATATCTCACTAACCTCCTTAAACCTCTCGTTAAGGCACACAACCTATTTTCAGTTCAAGATCCTACCGAGTTTCTAACCAAGTTAAAGAGTATTCCCCAGCCTGATAGACTTATCATGTCCACCTTCGACGTAACATCCCTATTCCTATGCCTTCCGCACTCTTTGATTACAGACGGCCTTAGTTCACTCCTTGCCCTCTCTGCATTCTCTAGCAAAGACCAAAAATCGATAATAGATCTGTTTACTATCTGTCTTGGCATGAATACCCTCGAATTCAACAGCCGTTCCTTTCTACAGATACGAGGCTCCCCTATGGGCAGTCCTCTCTCCACAATCGCAGCGGAAATTGCCATGCTAGGGCTGGACCAATGGCTGGTGTCCAAAGACCATTTGGGGGTCGTTACTTGGTTATGTTACGTAGACGACATTTTCTGCCTACACCGAGATACCGATCATTTACCCATTCTCACCGCTTTAAACTCTTACCATCCGGATCTACTTTTTACACACAACCCGTCCCGCTCTAACTGTATTCCATTTTTAGACATTTTAATTATTAACACCGACGTTAAATTCCACACAACGGTCTTTCACAAACCCGGCTTTACCCCCTCGTACCTGCATTTTTCATCCCACGCCCACGTCTCCCATAAGATCACCACCGTCCGAACTCTTTCCAAACGTATCTACACCCACTGTTCCCTCCCTTTCTTTAACAATATCGAGAGGCGCACGGTCTACTCACATCTCCTGTCCGCGGGCTATCCACGCAGTTTTATCGACCGACATTTTTTCACACCCAATCAAAAAAGAACCACACCTCCTTTATTCAAAAGCACCTGCGTCCTCCCATACTCCACCACGAATTCCGGTATTGGTTCCTTTTTACGTAAATTCGGCATTCGCACTTTTTACAAGTGCACACCTTCCCTTTACACCCTCTTACGACATCCAATCACAAAAAGCTCCGCCAAACGTAACCCCCAATCCCTTTCCAACGCCGATTGCGATTTATGCTATATTGGAGAAACAGGCCGAACAATCGCCATCAGAGTCAGTGAACACGCCCGCAACATCCGCTCGAAAGACAAAAAATCGCTCATATACCAACATATCGCCGAGTCCGGACATTCCTTCAATCTCGACAATACAACCCCCGTTTATAGCGATATAGTAAACAAATACCAACGCTTAGTTCTTGAAGCCCTTGTTTCCAATACTACCCCCAGCCTCAACAGAAAGATTGACCTCCCGCCCCAATATTCCGCTTTTTATTCTATACCAACAGATACACCTTCTTCGTAACTTTTAACTTTATCTTTATTCCGCTGTTTCTTATTTTTATTTTTATTCTTGCTTTTGTCTTCGCCTCTAGTTTTCCGCCTTTTTTCCCTTCATCCTAGGTATGCAGATTCTCTTAAATCTATATATTGTACACTTTTCAAATGTTTTTATTACTGGCATGCAAATTTCACATTTTAATCTTTTATTCCTTGTTTAATATTTCTTATGCTAAACTGTCGCTTATAAATATAGCATCTCCTTTCATTCATGTCAATACCTGATGAAGGACGGCTGACGTCCGAAAACTTGTATACTGCTTAATAAAGAAACTCACCACGTTCCTCTTAATCTCTCTTTTTACATTCCAAACGTGGCTATATCATGTCTATTGTGCTATTGATAAAGCACAATTTGGATTATAGATTATGGCTACAAGAAAATAAGACCTAATCCAAATAAATTAATAATACACACACACACACACACACACACAAAAGCCTTTATTAAGACACACAGGTCTTACAGAGGATTCTCCTTGGGGTTACAAAACGGAGAAACCTATGAAAGTGGGAAATCAAAAATGGAGAAAGATTATATACATTTGGTAAATATATACAGATTATAAGAAAGAATAAAAAAAATCAAAAAAAGAGAAAAAAAATTTTTTTGGAAATATGGATGGGAGAAGTGGAGAGCGAAAAGAGGAAAGAAAACAGGTATTTACATATGGAACAAGACCATTTAAGCTCTCACACAGCACAGGTGGGCCATGTATTTTTTAAGAAATCTTTAAGAGATTTCCCAGGAAAATCCGCGTGTTCAGGGTTGTAAGGTTGTTGTTGTTGTTGTTTCTTATCCCCTTGTGTAAAGATTACACGAATTCCATGAGTTCATGCTCCTCGAGCTGTTTTATGATGAGCAGCGGCCTCTCCCAAAGGTCCTGTTTAGTGCATCTAATGCAAGCCAAAATGTGTTCTGGAGCTGCAGGTGCCAAGCTACATTTTGGGCAAGTGGGGTAGATTTTGTTATTATTTTCTATCTTCAATGGCTTGAGATGGCCTGTTCTAAATCTTGTTAGTGTTGTTTGATGCTGTCTATTTCTGATGTTCAGAGCTCCTCCTGGGTTCACTCCACTGTACCAACTGTGCTTAGGTGGGATCCTCCAATTCTTGTTTATGTTTGTTTTGGCTACTGTTTCTATTTCTTTAAAGTAAGTTTATTTTTCTGTGGCAAGGGTTCTTTTGTGCCTTGTTTTGCTAGCACATCAGCAGCTTCATTGCCTTCAATTCCAACATGTGAGGGTATCCATTGAAGGTGAATTTTTGAGGTTTTTGAGAGTTTTTGGAGATGGCCAATTATGTTCCTGCTTACTTTGTCTCTAAGTTCCCCTGTGTGACTCAAGTGTTGTATGGCACTTCTACTATCAGTAAGAATCCAGATATCTTGATAATTAGTATTTCTGATGGATTTTAAGGCTTCATAGATGGCTATAAGTTCTGATCTGAAGACTGAGCAAAAATCTGGGTTTCTTCTGTTCATTTTCTCAATGCCATTTGTGGTTTTGATGAGACAGCCACTGCCAGTGTGTCCTAGCTCGTCTCTGCTACCATCGGTATAAATAGTTATTGCATTTTTAGGAATGTTATTAATTATTTCTAATGATAATTGTTTTAAGTATTCTGGATTTTGGCATTGTTTGTTGGTGGGTTCATTTAAAGAGGCATTAAAAATAACATTTTGTAGTGGTTCGCATGGAGAAATTTTTTCTGCTAAATAATTTTTTTCTACTTTATATTTTAAAAATCCATTTCTTTTGGCCAGGTGGAGAGGGCCTTCTTTTTTGAGTCTTAGATTGGATTCCCAATTAAGTATGTAATTGGAAGTTCTGTGTTTGTTTCCATAACTCTTGATTTTGTTTATATATTTTGGCAGATTGTAGCTTCTTCTATCCTTTAAGGGCATAATGTCTGCCTCGTAAAGTATAATATCGTTAGGGCAGGTATTTCGAAGACCTGTAATAATTCTAGCTGCACTTAGTTGTATCCTTTCCAGTGATTTTAGATTTGTTTCAGATGCTGTACCATAGATTTGATATCCATATTCCAGGATAGGTCTAATTAGAGATGTGTAAGTTAATTTTAGTGTGGTTGCATCGGCTCCCCACTCTCTTCCTGAAATATATTTCAGGATTTTTAGTCGGTCTCTTCCTTTTCTAATAACTTCTTCAATATGTTTACTGGAGTTAATTTCTGGATCCAGGGTGTAGCCAAGATATTTAGGATGTTTATTATATTGTAATTGTTGTTCTTTCAGAATAATTTTTGGCCTTATTTTGTATAGTTTCTTATCGGTAGTAAAAAGACAGGTTTCAGATTTTTGGGGGTTAAATTCTAATTTATGCTTATTAGCAAATTTTTCTAGGTGGAGAAGAGTCTTGTTCAAATCCCTTTCAGCTTTTTTCCAGTTAGTGTTACTGCTCCATAGAATAATGTCATCAGCGAAAAGTCCAATATTGGTTTTATGTGAAATTTTTTCTTCTATGCCTGCAATAAATAGGGTGAAGAGAGTTGGGCTAAGGACTGATCCTTGTGGTAATCCTTGGTACAGTTTGAAGGTTTTAGATAGAGTTCCATTATATTTGACCCTGATGTATCTATTTTTAAGGAAATCATTTATCCAAGTGATAGCTTTACCATCAATTTTGAAATGCTTGTATAATTTTGTAATTAACTTGTTTTTCCATACTTTATCAAAAGCTTGTGTAAGGTCTAAAAAAGCAGCTATGGTGTGGTTAGTTGGTTTTCTGTTTTGTGCATCTTTTACCTTTTGTGTGAAAAATAAGAGTTGGTCTATTGTCCCATGTCCTTTCCTAAATCCATATTGTTCTTCTGGTAAGAGATTTCTTTTGTCAAGGTGGTAGGTAAGTCGTCTGAGTATAATTTTTTCCATTAATTTGCAGCAAATACTTGTGAGGGAGATAGGTCGATAGTTTTTTGGGTCATCAGCAGATTTGTCAAGTTTTTTAATAGGAATTATTGTTGCAGTTTTCCAGTCTTGAGGCAATTTTCCAGTTTTCCAGGAGTTATTGAAAATATCAAGAAGTATTTCTTTGCCATTTTTGCCCAAGTTTGATATCATTTGGCCATGGATTCCATCTGGCCCAGGAGTCTTGTTTAGGTCAGTGTTTTCTAATGCATAATCTAGCTCTTTCATATTGATTTTTTCATGGAAAATATTATGAGTGCTGGTGAAATTTTTACAGTCATGAATAATCTTTCGGGCCTTTTTTTCAACTTTCTTATCTTTTATTTCAAATTTGATTTTACTACTTATTTGATATGAATTACCTAAGAGATTAGCAGCATTTTTGTCATTAGTTGCTGGGGTACCATCTGTATTCTTAATCATATTTGTGTTTTCAGTTTGTGGCTGGGCTCTGTCAATTTGTTTTGCCAAATGCCAAAGTTTTGTATTTGGGTTTCTTGGGTTCAGGGTTGTAAGGTAAACACCGTATAAATTAATAATAGTGTGAGACATTTCCGTAACAGCGTTGTTACCATCATCAGATAAAATAATTTTTTTATATGATTTTTTTTTAAATACATTTTTATTCTTTTTGTCTGATGATGGTAACAACGATGTTACAGAAACGTCACACACTATTAATTTATTTGGATTAGGGCTTATTACCTTGTGTTTATTGTGCTATTATTATTTAGTCTTGATACCTCTTCTCTCAACTTCATCAAAATTCCAAATTAAACATTGTCAAATCATGTGACATCCGAGGGGGGGGGGAGAAGTCTGACCACACCAGTCCCCCCTGGACCCTTGGAATATTTGACCAAATTCTGGTCCAAGCTGACTAACGTGGCAACAGCACCCATTTTCCAATGAAGAGCAAAATCTTGGACATAACAACATGTGACATGGGAGAATTTGGTGATAGAACTTTTACAGCAACCTTTTGAATCTACTACATACAGTAAAACCCCGCTAATACGAACCCTGGATATAACGAACCTTCCCTTATAACGAACCCACGCCGATTCCCAATTCTATTCCATTGAAAATTCCATCGTTATAACGAACTTTGAGATTTTTAAAATAACGAACTACCCCTATAACGAACCTATTTTCGGTCCCAAAATAATAAGGCTTATATCTTAATAATAAGGCTTAATACTTAGGCTTATATCGAATTTAAAATTGTAATTAAAAAAAAAAATTAAAACAACAAAATTTTGAGCATTTTTCAGCTCGCGGATCGCGATTTCAAAACAATAAATTTAGCGGCATTGTTTGTTTTGATTTTTGCACTTCATTTTTCCTGTATGTTGTATACATTTTTACACATTATACTTTTTATTAAATAGAATATCTTTGCATCCATTAAACTTGAAATATAAAAAATGCAAATGGCTTCCAAAATAAAGAAAACAAAGGCATTTTAAAAACAAAAACGTTATTTCTTTTTTAAAAAAAGGCCATTTTCAGAACTTTTCAAAGTGAAAAAAAAAAACAGGCAAAATGTTAAGAACATATTAAAATAAGAGAATATAACTTTTCTATTATAAAAGATAAAATATAAAGCTATTAAAAATTGTTACAAAGAGGAATCAACCTCAACTTTTGCCGCGATCGCGATCATACTAGGGGCTAAAAAAAAAAGTCCAAATAAACAGTCCCGTGTTGAAAAAAAAAATTTTTTTTATGCCATTAACTATGAGGATTTTAAAGTCAGCAATGTTTTACATGACAGGTTAAAAAAAAATCTAGACCTAAAAGAATATGTGGAAACATGAAATGGAAGAACAACACTTATTAACTTTATTTGAATGGTGCAATGCTTGAAGAGTGCTTTGAAGCAACAAGGTGTTAGAGCCATTTTTTCAAGTAAACATTGTATTATATAATGTGATAAAGATGTTTTAAAATCATTTTATATCTTTGAATATATGTTTAATAAAACTTTGCCTAGGATTTGTCTTGATTTTGAAATTAGACATAGAGGTACATGTATGTTAATGATAAGAAGAACCTATCATCTAATGATTTCTATTATTATTCAGTATTAATGTAAGGAAATGTCAATTAAGGGAATTAAAACAAAGTGACCACTATTAAGAGGCAGCCTCTTCTTGTGTGTATGGCTGTCCTTTAATTATACAGTCTAAAAATTTTGAAAAGTAAAAAAAATAAATGGCCAAACCGTGGCTATAGTGAACCAAAAGCTCTGTCCCATTGGGGTTCACTATAGAGGGGTTTTACTGTATTTCTATACAAGGTGAATCATCTAGAAGTAAAGGCTGTTATAAACAGGTGGTATTTGCTGTCATTTGTCTATAATTTCAAATCTTCTAACCAAAGATTCCTCTAAAACACCAGTAATATAACACTACAGAAGTTGAGGTGGTTTGGTAACACACACTGATGGGTCAGGTTCTCTCACAGTAGGAATTTGTTTTCAATTAACGCTCTAGAGGGATTTAATATTGAGACCACACAATAATAAAACACAGAAAGGGATCTTGACTTGTGAATAAACAAATAACAAAACATTTTAAATAATTACAACATTAAAAAAATAATTAGTTTAATATCTAAAGACGTAAAAATATGTATTGATGACATCAGCATGTCTAGACGACAATTATATAAATTATTAATAAAGCGTCCACTATCAGTGAATATTGTGTTCAAATCATCCAACTTGCTTTAATTCAACTGAAAGCTCTGATTCTTTGGCACATTGAATTAAAGAGGTTAGACTGTAGTTCCTTGGAAAAGCCGACAGAGGATCACTGAAATGTTGGAAGTAAAATGAAAAAAAAAAAAGGATTGAAATAAATTACAACTCAAGTTATAAACCAACTTGCAAAATTATGTTTTCCATAAAAAAAATATCTGGTATCAAATAACCCATTTATGTAAACAAAAAAAAAAATTGGGAAAACCAAATAAATACACTTCATATCAGAGTTCTTCCTCATCTTGGTACAAGATGCGGTTTGTATATCCAGAGGTCCAAATTACTGATCTCAGGATTGGATCAACAACTTGCCGTTCAGAGTACTTTCAAGTGATCATTTGACCACTTCTTTTTGTTCTATGTTGCACCACTGACATCATCAGAGATTGCTGCAAGAAGGCCAGGTCCTTTCTTGAGAGTTTAAAATAGTTAAAAGAATGAGAATCATGAGACAAACTGTCTTCCTATTGAATGCCAAAACTTGAATCCACAACAGGAAGACCATGTTCGGGAAGAATGAAACATTTCTTGTCTTTTCAAATTATGTACTTCTCCTTCAAATCTGAACTTGAACAGAGAACAAAATGGATGAAATATCAAAAGGTAACCAGACCAAATCAACAACATTTCAACTACGCCTTTTATAGTCCCAAGCCCGGATGAAAAGGAAGGGGGAGCAGTAACAAACTTGTTAAAAAAACCTGGGCTCAGCTGATAGCACCCTGTAAGGGCTCCTGATACAGGGATAAAGGATGAGTGGCATTTGCACTCCATGTTAGGAGCGGTGCACATTGTGTCCCCTCATGTCAAAGGCGGCCATTTCATATTGAAGCTAAGTCGGCCTGTACCACTGAGTAATGTAGTGCTCCCAGTGTTTTAATGACAAAAGCAAAAACATTCTACTAATCCAGTCTTGAAGACAAACATTTCAATAATTTAGATTAGGTCTTGTTACCTTTTGATTCCAATGTATAATCCAAATTGTACCTTATCATGAATGAAATATCAACAGCTGCATTCAATTAAACTGGAAATATGAAGACATTGCAGAGATCAGAGAGTGAGGCTTCCTTTCTCTGCAAAAACAATGAGAAATGTCTACTCTTTCATTATTACCCCTAGTACATATGGTACAGGCCATGGTGGCAATAGTTGACAACTATTATTATTGTAAGTGCACACGTCTATACATGTAGAGAGCAGTTCACTTACAAATGTATCAGAGCCCCGTTTGGTTACTTGCACTCACTGGTGTGGTTGGACTTTTGCATGAATTGAGCTCATTGAAGCAATTTTTATTCAGAAAAAGTGCCCAATGCAGGATTCGATCCCAGGTCATGGCTGTAGGAAATAGACGGTTTATATATGTCTACTATTTGGACCTAGAGAAGTAAATAAAATCTACCTATTTAAAAGAAAACCTTGTGAGAAAATTGGATGCCTCTCTCAAAGAAAATTGAGAAGAGAGAAATACAAAGCAATATCTATACATATAAAATGAAAGTTTTAAGCACGAATGTTTATTTTATATACACAATACAAACTTCTACTGTCCTTATACCTAACTGGCTTTGTCCTTATGGTTTGTGGAAGAGCATTGCTCAATGCAAATATTTATATGTAATTCTACTGTCCTATAAGCTTATGTCCATAGTTTTCTTGAAACCCATTTCTGAGATTCTACCTTTTAGTGCTGTGTATATAAGCAGAGCTGTCCAATACAGTATTAGAGCTCTGAGAAGCGGTCTGGTAGATTAAATTGGCGAAACCGCTGGGAGGGTTCACCCCTGATGAGCCAAGCCCTCCCAATATATTTTTTCATCGCAGTAAGGACAGTAGAAGTTTGTATTGTAAATATAAAAGAAACATTCGTGCCAAAAAAAAAAAGAAAGAGAAATATAGTTGAACTTCAATATGACAACATCACTAGTGACCTTGTTATAACCATGATTAGGTACAATTTGGACTAAAACTACAAGGTGATAAGACCAGATCCAAAAATATTAATTGTGTGATGTTTTGGTAGCACCAATGTTACCATCATCAGACAAAAGACAAATGATTGATCTAAATGAACTAATTGATTTAGTCTTTTGTCTGAAGATAGTAACAATACTGTTACTGAAATGTCACATACTATTAATATTTATTTAGTCTTATTACCTTGTAATTGTTTTGAAAATAGAGCAATCCATGAATAAATCTTTAATTAAAAAGGCATATATTGGATCAAAATATCATTTAAATATCATTGTAATTGTTATATAACCATGTTGTGTCATAACCACAATTAAAACAATTAGGACTCCGGACCTTATGTTGCTGTTATAACAAGATTTCACTGTAATTCACGGCAGTAAGGACAGTAGAAAATGATGCGTGAAAGAAACATTTAATGTTTTCATTTGTTATGTAATTAAAGATGTTGTTGCTTTTCCAAAGGAGTCATTTTAATGATTAGGTATAATTTGGATTATAGATTAGAAACACAAAGTAATAAGGTCAAATCCAAATAAAATGTAACTTTTCATAAGGCACAATTTTAGTAAGAGTGTTGATACCATCACAAGTACTGTATGATGGCATTACTGAAACCTCCCAGATTATTTGGTCTTGTTACCTTGAGTTATTTTTCACTCAGTGATGAAGAAATGCTAAAAAACAAAACAAAGGCAAATTTCCATGCACCAAATATTGAACCTAAACATCAAGTGTATGATAAATACAAACCACCGGGTGGAAGAGAAAAAAACCTTTCGTAGCACACTTCACTATATCACCTGGGATAGTTATAACCAGGTTATAGTGTTAGGTCCGCTCTCTATATGTATCAGAGAACCTGCACTTCGCTTCTTTAGTATGGCTTTTAAAAATATCATACCTATGTACATATTTCTGCTTATTTAATTAAATTTATAAACACAAGGTAATAAGACCAAATCCAAATAAATAAATGGTGTGTGACCTTTCGGTAATATAATCTATAATTCAAATTGTGCCTTATAATTACATTTATATTTATTAATGATTATATTTGAACAAAATTTCAACTGAATATGTCATTGTATTTGTTTTCCTTAAATTAATTGCTAAAATTGATTTTAGATGCTTGTTTCCATTCTACACCCACCACATGTTCAAAGTGACACATTGGTGCTACCTTTTAATCCTTAAATCTTACAATTTTAAATTTCAACAGACAAAGAATCATCTTTTCCAATGTGGCTTCAAAGTTCATGATAAGCCTAAAATATCTGTATCATCATGGCAGGTCATTAGAATGGTCCAGGGGTTGGCAACTTTTTGAGTAGGAAGAGTCAAAAATTACAATTTACAAAATTTCAAAGTTTTTCAAGAGCCACAGAATTTTTTCTTGCTAACAATAAATAGTATTCGCATAAATAAAAACATTATTTATGCGAGTACTACAAGCAGCTTCACATCCAAAGAGCCACATGTGAGCCCCAGGATGTCGACCCCTGGAATAGTTCTATCCCCCAGCTATATAATTCACAAAGGGTTAGGTTGGTTCGCAGGCTGCCACTGAGAATTCAATGTTTCATAACCTCCCCATTATAACAATATCCACAACCTTTTCACATGTTAAGACCACATGTATAGCAGAGATTTAGCAGACAAATGTGATACTAGGCTTTATATACAAGTAGATAACAAAATGGTAGTACCAAAAATATTAAGCTTTTAAAACATTCTATTTACATTTGGGTCTATGATCCTAAAGAATGTACACAATTAGAATAAGTATAAATAAAAATGATAAATACCTTCAAAAAAATGAATTTTATTGAACTTCAAAAAATGTAAACTAGCCCCAACGATAGTGGGCATATGATTTGTTAGCTTCGCATTGTTTGTGCAATTCTTGTTTTTTCCTTATAACACGGCCTGTGTTATAATAGGCATCCAACAATTCTTTAGCCATTTGTTCATGGAATCTTATATTTTTCTTATCTCTTTCAATGGCTGTTAACATTAACCACTTCATTGCAAGATGTCTTTGTCTATACTGGGAAATTGGGACAGGCACTTGGTAAGTTACACCTCCCCTTTGTAATGGTCTAATATCCAAAATAGGTTTACAATTTTCGACTGCTGCTACAAATATTTTAAGAGGATCACATTCAATATTTTTCTTTTCTTCATTGGATGCGGAATAGTATTTTTTTAATTGTGTTATTTTAACTAATTCTAGGGTTTGAGTCATAAGTGACCTGGCTTTTTCTTTTCTACCCTCTTCCGTGATTACACAAATAAATTTATTCAGAACAGGATCATCAAAAAGTGAATTTGTATGATCTCCATATGCTGCTTTAACAGGTACATATTTATATTCCTTTTTAGCTCCGATTTTCTCCAAGTCTAATAATGCTTCTTTTTTAATTAAGGGTTCTATATAAGAAGGAGGATAAACTGAATACTGAGCTATCAAACATTTTAACCCAGAATTAATTCGAATTGACTTTGAAAATAACGACAACATATTTAATAATTCAAAAGAGTTTTGCACACTCAAAACACTGTATAAATAAAAAATAGATATAAAATAAAAATACTCTTGGCCTTAACAAGCTCTTTTTTGATCGAGGTTCTGAGAAAATGTACTCTGTTAATTTTTTAATTCAATAAGTCTATCTGTCTGAATTGTATATATATTTTTGGTACAATTTTTTTTTTGTAAAATAATATATTGAATATATATGCAAAAAAAAGTGAATATCATATATTTTCATTTATTGTCATTTTGTAGAAAAGGTATATGTATTTTTAAAAAGTAATAAAAATATAATGTGTGTATATGATTGTTACATTTATAAGTTTTGAACATCTAAGACAACATTTTACACCTTTAACTATTTTTAATGGGAATATGTTTTATTTTAAAAAGAAGCATAAAGGCGTCAAAAAGAGTTTAAATTTTCTTATAACAGATGGCACTCTAAGGCATCATGTTAATGTTTTACACTTTATAACAACATTTTCATTTTTGCAATTTTTCGATTTAAAATATTTTAACAATTATACTATGAATATTTTAGGTTTTATCGAAATACATTGATTCGATTTAAAATTGGTCTGTTTTAATCTAACATTAGAAATAAAGCATATAAGATTTTATCAAGTTAACCACTTTTTAACATGTCATTTAAAGTTTCCTCTATTCTCACACACACACACATTTCAAGCTGCTTCCCAGATTACACTCAAGCTATTTTCATAGTTATTGTTTAAAATAGCTTTTCACAATGAAAACATTATTTGTCCATTGCGTGTGTGACGAGCTACTGTTCAAGTTAATATAATTCAAAATTGAATATATAGGTTTTCACCTTGAAAAAAATTTCAATAGTGAAATTTTGAACTTTAATAATATGCGAAGCTATTTCTAGCCCTTTGTTCCCAATTACTTAAAAATGCGCCGTGCTCAGCAATATATAAACCCTCTCATCAATCAGTTCACCATAATTTTTGAGCAATAAATTTACTTCATATTTGAAACAAGCAATTATACATGTATATAAACTTCAAAATTCTAAGTTGTATCCCACTCATAAGCAGGGAATGAACTAATTTATATGCTTCTTTTCAAATATTATCTCTTGCACACACACGAAGTCAACTCGAAAACTGTTGTGTTAATTGATTTTTTTCACAGATTGTTCAAGACTTCAAATGAGTTATAAATCCGAATATTCAGTTTTCTATATAAAACCTCTTTGAAATTGCAAGGACAAAGCTTCCAAAAGTCAATTAATATATTAATTTATCTGTTATAATTTAGTAATCTGATATCAATTTCATTACAGGCATATATTTATATTCATTATATATTGTCACTGGCACAGAAAGACAGGTATTTCAAAAGTTGAAGTTAAAAATTATCCCTTAAAAAAATCTATAGTAGGCAAAACGCGATATTAATTTTATAAGTGATAATCTACAAAATTGGTAAGGGGTAGTGATGTAGTCAAATATTTTGGTTAATAAACTAACAACAGAGTATTAACAATTATTATTCAGTGGAATTGCCCCCTCCCTAGATAAGCAGCGTCCCGCTGTAACTATCACTTGAACAGATCAGCTTGGTCCTCAGGATCATGATAGGGTTTCATTCTCAGTAAGTGGGCCAGGGCTCTTGTTTGACGCCCTCTGGTTGATTGGTCCACAGGTTCCACTTCGAATGTAGTTAGTATATAGTTTCCAATAACACCATATGGACCGAAATACCTTTTCATCAGTTTTTCTGAGATTCCAACCTTTCTTACTGGAATGAAAATCCATAATAGGTCACCTACTTGTAAAGGTTGTAAGTCTGTAATCCATTGCCTCTTGTTTTAAATTATATCTGGCCTTGTCGTTTTCTTGGGCTTTCAAGATTTCTAATTTTGCTAGATGACTAGTCTCTTCCACTCGCGATGCAATCCTTTGGATGTATTCTTATTTTAACTTTTCTATTGGGTGTTTGGAAATAAAGTATCCATAGTTGTTTCAACCTTATGTCCAATGGACCAGTTTGAATGGGATGAACTAGTCGTGTCTAGCTCTGCGGTGATGTAGGCGAAAGTGATGTCCCTGTCCTTCTGTTAAATGCTCACATACATTGATAGTATCTTGGTGAGGTTTTGTTTAACCTTTCGGCCAGTCCCTCATCTGAGGATGATATGTTGTCATGAACCAAAGTGTATTGATGAGCATTGATTGGTGAGTTCCGCAATCAACTTGGATTATTTCAATCATTGGTCCATGGTGATTTCTCTGAGGCTCCATGCTTGAGAACAACATCTTTCATTCAAGAACGTGGCTGTTTCTTTTGCTTCCCCTGTGGGGAAGGCTTTAGTAAAGGCAAATCGGATAAGATAGTCAGTGCAGACTATGATCCATTTATTACCGCCATAAGATTTCGGGTATCTCCCAAAGAGATATATTCCGATGCCTTGGGATGAGAAGGTTGCAAGGGGAATGGGTTTGAGCAACCCAGGCAGTTTGTGATTTGTCTGTTTTTCTTAGGCACTCTTTACAATGTGCTACATAATTTCGTATATCCCTGAGAAGTTCTGGCCAAAA
The DNA here is from genome assembly GCA_030710605.1 of Cordylochernes scorpioides. Lineage (NCBI taxonomy): Eukaryota > Metazoa > Arthropoda > Arachnida > Pseudoscorpiones > Chernetidae > Cordylochernes > Cordylochernes scorpioides. The sequence continues at coordinate 57,759,465 of CP092867.1, forward strand.
GTATTTGCTTCTAACCCTCTCATGGGTTTTAGAAAATCCTAGGTGATTCGCTGTAAAAGTGTCGTATAGGCTTCTCAGTTTTTCCAATCATAGGTGCTTGGGGATGCCGGGAGTGTGGGTTTCCCTGTGGGTCGAACCTCTTTTTGTTCAAGGTTATTTTCACCAGTTCATATCCCCTTGGTTTGTCTCCTGATTCTTCTATTTCTTCTAGCAATTTTCTAATTCTTGGATCTTTTCTCTGTTCAGTATCGAAGCAGAACAGAGCAGTTATTGAAGGTATATGATAATAATCTTCTTCTCCATCTGCTTCTTCTGATTCGTTTTCGAGAGGACTTCGAGAGAGACAGTCCGCGTTTCGGTATTTACGTCCGCTTTCATAAGCTACCACCATAACATCATGTGCTTGGAGTTTTATGGTCCACTTCGCCAGTTGGGTCTTTCAAATTGGATTCCAGCAAAGGGCGTGGAATCATCCTCAACGATGGCGAACTCGCGACCAAAGAGTTATGGGCGGAATTTGTTTATTGCCCAAATCACGGCCAAACAATCTCTTTCTGTAGTGAAGTAATTCTTATCTGCCTTCGTTAAGGTTCTTGAAGCGTAACCAACTGGTCGCCCTTTCTCGTCTTTGACCTGAACGAGGATTGTTGCTCTGATACCATTAATCACTGGTGTCAGTATGCAGCTGGGTTGGCAGGTGTTCTTCAAAAAGAGCTAAGCCAGGTCAGATATCAGGGCCCTTTTCGGGGAATTAAAAGCTTCTTGTTCTTCCAAGTTCCAAGATGATTTTTTTGTCTTTTTTTAGAATTTCGTGGAGAGGAGCAGCTTTTTCGGTGGAGTGTTCAATAAATCGACGGAAGTACGAACAAATGACAATGACGATGAAACTCCTCACCTCAGTGATAGATGGTGGGGTCGGGAACTTGGCTATAGCTTCTATCTTTTCAAGGTCGGGGTAGATGGCATCGACAAGATGTCCAAACACTCTTATTCGTTTGGTTCCAAAAAGGCACTTTTTTAATTGAGGGTCAAATCTGCTTAGCTAAGGCATAGTAAGATGATTTTGAGTCAGTGAAAGTGTTCGGCAAACGTTTTGTAGAAAACTATAAAGTCGTCTATATAACACAGGTACTGGTCCACTTCAATCCCCTCAGGATTTTGTCCACCAAACGCTCAAACGTTGCAGGGCCGTTTAACAGGCCGAAGAGCATCATAAGAAATTCGTATGGACCATCTGGGGTTAGGAAGGCGGTTTCTCTTTATCTGCCTCGTCTACCTCTATCTGCCAATATCCAGAACATAGGTCTGTTGGGGCACGTTTTTTGTAACCATACCCCAACAGAAGGCGTATGTATAATCAAATCAAATGGATACATGGCTTCCCTCCCACATAGACTTACAGACCATCTTTTTGCCCAGAAACCTAGACAATTGATGACACCAGACTTCCATGCCGAAAGCTGATGCCTGGTGAAGAAGACACCAGAGACATCCAGGGACATCCGCGCTGGAAGCTGTTGTTCCATATGTACATATATTCCCCTCACCAAAAATTTAGGTAAAGGTGACCAGAAAAAAAAATGGAGAAGGAAGATCTCTAAAAGACTGAACCTTATAAAATATCCTTCCCGAGAAAGGAAGCATCACATTACAGTCCAGGTAAAAGGGGCCTGGGTCGATTTTTAGCCAAGACGGGGGGCGATATATATACCGTCCCGAGAAAAAGGGAGGATAGTATTTCAATCCATGTGGAAGGGGGGGCCTGGGGTCTGAAATTTTACACTATCGCCGTAGCTGTTTCTCTCTTTAGATTTTTTGTTTTGGTAATACTATATGTTCTATTTTGATGGGAGAGGCCTGGGGCGTCTGTGAAATTGTATACTGGAGCCGTTGGCCATTTTGATTGGTGTTTCTTTCGGCGAATGAAACGGAGAGAGACATGAATAAAAGAGGGTTCTTTGCCAAAATATTTTTTCAATGGGAGTCGCTCAGTGAGAGGACAGTCTTCAGACGGGAGATCAGACCTTTGCCGACACTTTCGAGAAAAGGTAAGCCATTTGTCATTATGACTTAGCGCCCCCCCCCCTTTTTTGCGTAGTAACCAACCTAGATTTCGCATGGGCCCTAAAGGGCTATAAAGTAACTTCAGGTCACCTCTATCTAAAATTTTATTATGTAAATAGCATATCTCGTCAGTATAGACATGTTCCCAAATTTTAATTTATTTAAATAAATATCTAGAGAAATTCTCTTGTTTCCTCTCATACATATTTCATTCCTTTTGCTTTATGGTACTACCCCCCCCCACACCTTAATTTCACAAATTGCATTACATGTGATGATGTAAAGACACATGTCGATAGTGCATCATTGACAGCTGTGCTTCTATTATACAACATTAAGGTCTTGCTGCGGGTTATATACATGGGTTGTTGGCCTAAATTGCTATATATATATATACTTAAGTGAGGAAACTTTAATAAGTCACATCGCGTATCCTCCCTTTTCATCTATCCAAACCGGGAACGCAACAATGTCGCCCGCCGCGGGGCTCGAATTTAGTATATGTTTCATCCCCTATACTTTAGAAATATATACCTAATGAAAAGCCATACTATTTTTAAGTATTGGTGAAGTAGTCCACGCATCCTGAGATTAACAGTCTATTATAAATCGTGAATTTTAATTTATGCTTTCCGTTTCACTGGCATTTTATCAGGCAATGAAAGTTATGTTGAGGCGGTGTATACCGCATCTCTCGCCGCTGTCTTTTACGATTCACATTGCTTGTGGCAAAACCTTAATATTATCATTGATTTCTGATATCAAAGTAAAACGTTTATGGGGATGAGTATCTTTTATTCTGGTCTTCTCGAGCTTTCGAGCTTGTCCGCCCTTCTACAGGAGAAACATATACAATATATCAAGAAAATATAACGTCGCCTGATGCTAAAACTATTATGATTCTATCTATATATATATATATATATACATTAGGAAGTTTTGCATATTATTTGTTTTCTTAAGACACTTTTTTTTTGATTAAGGTATTTATACATATTCTACTATTGTTTGCTATATTCTATGAATTATCTTATAGGTTAGAAATTCTATTATTTAAGTAGTTTTATAATAGTTATTGGCTATTACATATAAGTTACTTATATTATTGTTGATATTATTAGCTGGTACTAGGATATATTGTGTTATATGTTTCGGGCAAATCTATTTTCTATTAATGCTATTGTGTTTTCTGAATAATAGAGAATCAATTATAAGCCTTTGATATTTGCTGTTTATGTTATTGTAATGTATTCTAGGTTCTCCTAATGCGAAAGTGTGACCTGTTCCTTTGCAGTATTGGAAAATTAGAGACCTATTATCTTGATTAATAACGTTGCGTCTATGTTCATATATTCTATTGCTGACTCTCCTTCCTGTCTCCCCTGCGTATTTGGCTTGGCAGCTGTTACACTCTACGGAATATATTGCCTTTTATTCTCTGTTTTGGTTAGTGGGTTTTATGATAGTAGGATTATTTTTAGATAGTGGACTTTTATGGTGGAGCCTATGTTAGGGGAATTACAGTAATATGTTTGGATGCCAGAGTTTCTTAAGTAGTTGGCTATTGTTATAGATGTTTGTGAGTATGGAATGTAACATATCGCCCTATAGATATTTTGTGGTTTTGTTTATTGGGTTATTGATAGTTATACTTTTGTGGAAATGTTGTAATATAAAGGTGGTTTGGTATCCTGCTTGCTGGACATTATTTATAATGTTCTGTGTCTCAATCATTTTGAATTCTGTTGCGAGCACCATTGATTACAATTTCTTTATTTTACTTTCTCAAATTATTATATACAGTATGAGAAATGAGGTTGGATTTCCCATGGTTCAAATTTAGAACGGTGATCAGTGTTTTACAGTAGTCTACTGAAATGACTTAGCATTTTTTTTCATCATAGCTCTGATATAATTTCTCACAGCAGAGGTGAGTTCTGATAATTATTGCTGGATACAAATATCTTAACTTCATTTTAATAGTGCTTTCTATCAAATCATACTAGCCTGTGCATCCAGATTAGGGCTAACATGCTGAATGATAGTTAATCGATTTTATTTTTTTAACGCATAGTGGATTGGGAGAGTGGCAGATATATGAGCCTTAAGGTGAAAATAGAATTGAAGATCCAGTTAGCGTACCCGTGAAGAGAGAAGTTTGATCACCATAAAAAGACGCGTCAGGCAACCGACTTTTTTTTTTTCATGATGCCTCCAACTGCATATGATCTTAAATATCCTGTATACACTCTGACAAGGGAAGGTTATCCTGAATTGACAAATGTATAATTTTTGTCTTTAGTAGAGATTTCCAAGATTCTATTTCTGAAACATTTTTTTTTTGGATGAAGACAAATAAAACCATCTTGATAGTATTGAATTTTACAGTAAATATTTGCCAGCAGAAGGCATGATGAGATTACATAAAATTTAAACCAGTTATATGCTTAGTATGTTTCTTCAGCTGTAATTTGACACAGTCATCAAATGAAGAAATGGGCAGTACGCCATATCTTGATGCTGGACACTTCTGTGTCAGGAAGGTGTAGTTAGTCTGTTTAATGAGAATTCAATAATTATCGAAATTCAGCAGATTATCATTGGGGATTTGAACAACTGTCTTGAAAATTTTTGAACAACCTGAGTAGATAAAGGAATCCTGGAGTTAGAGTGGAGAATTAGTAGTACAGACTGATCACTCGACGCAGATAACTCTAGGGAACAATTATTGTGTTAATCCGCTGTAGACAAGAAGAACATTGATTCTCAGGATATTCGATAGGCATAATTTTGAGAATTGATAAGGTCGTGGTTAAAGTTTACACAGGCATATGGGTGTAAAGACAGTGATTTAAACAAGATAAGAGGCAGCCTTGTGTCCTAAATACCTCCAGTGGAAGCAGATGCCACTGTAAATTCAGGTCTAATAATTTCCAAATTTGAAGTCATGCATGACGGGTTAGCACGGGATTGACGCCTGAACTGGCTTTCACTGGGATTAATCGAGCTTGCGAAAGAACTAGAAGAAGTGTGACATGTCGCGCCACTGTACTAAATTAATAATTGAGGAGATTTATGTTGAGCCAACTGAAATTAGTAAAGAATTAAGAGATTAAGGTCTTATTCTTTGAGTTTTACACTAATTTCAATTACGCGATATGGACGGCGTTATAAGTTGGGTGGAAATGATTCGGCCGCAATGGGATGGTCTCCTGGAGGTGGTACGATCAAATACTACTTATTGAATGCCGGGCGGGATCGCATGAAGCATTAAATGACATCAAGAAATGCTTAAAGAAACACCCTAGAAGATTGGGGATCGACAAAATGACGACATGGAAAATGCTCAACATTGTACATCGGCAGCAAAATGATATCTTGCTATTGTATGGACGACCACTCCTTCCTGAAATGTGCAGCGGATGTTAGTCCCAGAATTAGGTCCTTTGAGGCGACACTTTCCTTTGCAGATGACATAAAGACGCATGACAAAACAGCACATGAGCATTTAAACTAACTTCAATTCCTGCCATTAATTAATTTAGTTGACCAATAGCTATAGAACCGCTGGAGACCTCCATACCCTGTGTGAATATTTTAGTGAGAAATGAGCGATTCAATTCTATGAGCCATGAGGTATCCTGTAAGATCAGAGCTGTACCCCATTCAATTTTTTTTAATAGTAGCCAGTGCGAGATATTTCCAGAATGTTTGTTTCTTTTTCTAACTGTCATATAATTCGGAAACTAGAAAACTACACTATTTTGATACAGTTTACATCTAACATCCATGTGAACTCAATATGACTATTGAACGTAGATTGTAGATTAATGAGCGAGCCAACCTAAAGAGAACGAGTTTAATAGGCTTACAATCAGTAGTTGAAACAGACTATTCGCACAATTTTGTTATGTTCTCCCTCTAGCTGATCTATGACATTATAGATTTTTTTTTTAACAAGGTGACTACCCCGTCGAGTGTATATGAAGGTATAAAGGTTTAAAGGTCATAGGCTGTTGGAATAATAATACACTAGTAATAATTATAGTTCATTCTGATGTACAGTAGAGGCAGTGAGAACAGCGCCTCTACCATCATGGCTAGTTAGTTTCAATACACCCAGAAAGAGCATTGATCTAAGATTACTATCCACCCACATGGATGAACATGTACCTCTCCCATTTCCTTTCCCTTTTGGGCCATGAACCCATCTTTCACCCCTCGGTTCCCTGCCCCCATTAATACATGAGATTCTCTTCTCCAATCCCCACTACTAATCTGGAATATTTCAGACAGCAGACTGAGAGAGAACCATGCACCCTGGAGATGACCCCTCACCCAGCCAGACGCCGTTGCCGTCTGTGCTATACCATTTGGAGAAGTTTGAGGGAAATGGGCTCATACCATTCGACAAGTTCATCCGGGACTTCGAATTGGTCTACGATGTGAAAGCCCTGGATGATTCTAGGAGGAGGATCCTCCTGGACAATCACCTTCGAGGAGCTGCGAGAGAGTTCGCCCTCCAGGCCTCCCAGATCAAACTGGGGTACAACGAATTAAAGGAAAACCTGGAACAGAGATTCTCCAGGAAGGCCCCCAAGAGAGAAGCCAGGAAGAAGTTCTTCTCCTGTAGACAAAGGCCCGGAGAAAAGGTTAAGGAATACGCGAACAGAGTGCGGAGCCTCGCCTCAGAAGCCGAGTCAGATGGCCTGAGGATCGACATCACTGAGGTCGCTGATATCTTCCTCACTGGACTCTGTCCAAACCTGTGGCAGAGAGCCCACCAACTCCAGAATGAGTCATGGGAGGTGGTTGTGAGCAGTCTCCACCAGATCGAAGAAAGGGATGACGAGTACTCCAGATGCCAAATGGAAGATGAAGAGGGGAGTGCCAGGAAGTTGAGGGAGTTGACGAGCCAGATGGCCCGACTGGAATCCAAGTTAAAGAACCTGGAGACGGAAAACCAAGACCTGAGGAGGACCCACAGGGAGCAACCCAGGATGAATATGGGAAACAGGTGGAATAACGACCGGGCCAGAGGTTTCCAGCGGAGAGGAGGTTCCGCTCAGAACAACCAGCCCACTATACAAGGGACCAGGCAGGAGAGACCCCAACAAAACCCTAACGGTAGAGCCCAACAAGAACAACGCAAGGAAGGCCCTCCAGCAACAACCAAGGGAGGAGCGCCAAGGGGGTATGAGGGCCCCGAAGCAACGCGGACACCCATCAGGTGCTTCAGATGCGGGGAGACAGGCCACATGGCAAGAATTTGCACAGCCATGACAAAAAAATAGGTCCGGCTTGCCTCAAAGCAGGGAATGGGGGAACTCTAGCCGGCCTACCTGTAATCACATGTACATTTGTAGATAAAGGTTGGTCTCTGAGCAATAGGACTATCAGACTAATTATCGATACAGGCTCAGAGGCCAACATTGTAAATATAGATTCCTTGGATATTAGCGCTGAAGGTTTGGGTAAACCCACCTTCCTTAAGGGGATTAGTGGGAGTGAGTTAAGGTCACTGGGGAGTGAGTTAATAGAGGTTAGGGCCTATATCAGGGGAAAACCCATCAGGGAAGTAAAAACAACATTTGAATACTGACATCTAGGTGGGCTAGGCTTTGATGGAATCCTAGGTATGCCAGGATTCAAGGCTCTAAGACTCACTCTCAACCATGATGGAAGCGTCAGATCAGACTTTGAGCAGGACGAAGAACCGACTAAGTCGGCCTTCCTGTCCTCGTTACAGGCCAGTGAGGTGCCTGTCAGACCACCCAGTATACCTCTACATAAAATCAGGACAGGGGAAGACGTCCTTAGGGCATATAGTCACTGTTTCTGTGACGACATCTCCGATATGGGCGATGGGTCAACCATCATTGCCCCTAAGTTAAAGATACTGACTGGAAAGCCAGTCTATAGACGTCAGTATCCGATCCCAAATAAGCTGGTCTCAAAGGTGAAGGCCTTAGTAGACGAATTGGAAGAAGCTGGAATAATCGAGGGGAGTACATCCTTATGGAATTCTCCCCTATTCCCCGTTGCTAAAACAGACGGCAGCGTCCGCATTACAATGGACCTGCGATTAATTAATGAGGTGACAGAATTCTTCCCGTTCCCAATACCTCGTGTTGAAGACAACCTGCGTGCTTTTGCAGGCGCAAAGGTCTTCAGCACATTAGACTTGACCTCTGGATTTTTCCAGATTCACATCCCGGAGGGTGATAGAGATTATTTCACTTTCTCTCTGCCCTGGGGGAGATATCGTTTCACACGTCTACCGCAAGGAGCGAAGAACTCAGCTCAGATCTTCCAATGGGCCATGAATTTAGTCCTAGGGGATTTGTTGTATAAATGCGTTCGTTTGTACATCGATGATGTCATCGTCTACAGCGACTCTCATGAGCAGCATGTGACGGACCTTGCCGCTGTACTCGAACGCCTGAGTCGCTTTAGTCTAAAGGCTAGGCGTGGGAAGAGTTATTTCTTCAAGGGCTCTGTAGATTACCTCGGTCATGTAATTGATCAGGATGGAATAAAACCCATGTGGGATAATGTCGCGGCTCTCAGGGATTTGAAACGTCCCCACAACATCAGGGGGGTCAGAAGTCTTTTGGGTACTGTAAACTACTACAGGCGCTTCATACCCAACGCAGGTGAACTCCTAGCTCCACTAAGTAACTTATTGAGAAAGGGGCGAAGATTCACTTGGGGTACAATAGAGCAGACAGCCTTTGAGACCATAAAACAAGTACTAACCAGTGAGCCTTTATTGGCTCATCCAATGATAGGGCGACCATTTATCCTCAATACAGACGCCAGTGGAATAGCGGTTGGCGCTTGTCTCCAACAGGAGATAGACGGGGTTGTCAAGCCAATAGCTTACTATAGCAAACGGTTGATAGGCCCCGAAACTCGCTATTCCACAATCGAAAAGGAGGCTTATGCCGTAGTGTTGTCTCTGCAGCACTTTAAACACCTCCTGGCGGGCAGTAAGGTTGAGGTACATACCGATCACAAACCGATCACTTATAACAAGGGGTCTGATTATAAGAACGCTCGATTGTCTAGATGGGCAGAGATCATCCAAGACTTCAATGTGACATTTGTGTATGTCCCGGGGAAAGAAAACACGGTAGCCGACTTCCTCAGTAGGTTCCCGTGTGAGGATGATCCTGAACCATCACGAGATAAGAGAGTTGTGGCCGCAGTAATTAAAAATCGTGGGCCCCCCTTGATAGATAGTGATCGGACGTGGGAAGGTTTGCTTAAGGACAAGAAATGGGCCCCCTTATTGAAAATAATAGGTGACAGACGGTCTACCGAGACTGTAACTTATAAAAATAAGGATTATAAAATGCACGAGGGTTACCTTGTGTCTAAGAACAGTGGGGGTATCTGGGTGAAGGTGGTTCCGTCAGACATTAGGGAGATGGTGATTAAATATCACCACGACGTTCCGACGGGAGGTCATTTTGGGGTCAAGAAGGTAATGAGAAGGCTGAAGGACGATTATTATTGGCCGGGTATGAGGACACAGGTCCGAAACTATATATACAGATGCGAGGGTTGCCAGCTCTCAAATCAAGGTGTAACCAAGGCTGGTAATGCTCCCCACTTCAGGCCTGGAAAACCATTTGAGCATCTTGCTCTAGACTTCATAGGACCCTTAGAGAAGACTTCCAGAGGACATTCTAGCATCCTGACCATAGTCGATTTATTTACCAAATTCCCTATTTTAATACCTACAAGAGACCAGTGTGCCAATACAGTGGTTAAAGTGCTGTTGGAAAGCGTAATTACTATCTTTGGAGTACCGAAAACTATACTTTCGGACCGGGGTTCGGCATTCATTAGCTGTATTTTTAAAGGGATTTGCAAGGCCATGGGGGTAAGTGCAGTGAACACCACTGCTTGGAGACCTCAAAGTAATGGCGCTGTAGAAAGACTCAACAGAACAGTAATTGAATCTTTGCGTAGGTGTGAGGCAAGTTCTAATTGGGATGACATCCTACCCATGGTAGCTTTAGCTATCAGAACCACTGAACATTCTAGTACAGGATTTACACCAGCGAAACTCGTCTTCGGACATGAGCTGAGGCTTCCGCAACCTTTTCAGGAAGCGGGACAAAGTCCTGTAAGCGAAGATTTGATTGCTCAAACGGCAGCCTTCTACGAGCGGGAACTAACAGAGGAGGTCGAGAAGATAAGAGAGGTGGTAAGGCAAACCTACTTGAATGAACAGGAAGAAGCTAGGATTAAGTTCGAAAACAAAAGGCTGAGAACTTTCAATAACGGGGACTTAGTCCTAGTGGAGAGAATGCATGAGACGAAGGGGCGTCACAAATTTGAGCCAAGGTATGGGGGTCCATATGAGGTACTAAGAAGAGCTGGTGATACTGTATATCTCTTGAAGAATCTAGAAACTGGGAATTTGGATAAATACCATATAGATAGGTTAAAACAATACCATATACCAATTAGGATTTTCCCCACAGAGGAGGAGGAAACTAGTGATGGTAATTCAAGTCAAGGCTCCAGTGATGAAGATCATTGGATTCATCTTACAGGTCCAGCTTATCTCCCTAATAGGTCCGTTAATGTAGTGGTTCCACAAGGGGTGACAACCAGAGCGAACTCAGAAGTAATGAGACGAGAGGAAGTTGACAGAGTTAGTGTGAACAGTTTAACTTTACGCAGGTCTACAAGGGTAAAAAGGCCCACACAGTGTAAATTCTGCTTAGACTGTCGCCACTAACTAGGATTTTGGAGTGTGTACGGAGAATCAGCTCGATAGAATGAGAAGTTTAGAGATTTCAACCTTTTTTTTTATTTATTTAAAAACCTTTTTTTTTTAAAGTAGAACTTCATTAGGATTCCTTTTTTTTTTCTATACAAACTATTTCTTGTTAAAACCTGAGTTTCAAAGACCAGTGAGAATAATGTATACCATTGTGAATTAACTATTTAGTGTGAATCTGAAATTTTAGTTATTATCAGGAGTAATAGGTGAAGGAAGGTGTAGGAAATCACAACTTAGAGGGGGGCTATGTCTAAAACAACAAACCTAATAGGCATCCTATGGCTTGTGTTGGGTAATTCAGAAACCCTATAATCCCTGGCCTTCAGGTAGTAGCTTTGAAATAGGTTTCTAGTGAGAACATGAAAGGTCAATCTCTCAGAGTGAAATTGTGAAGTATAGGGACCCTAAGCCAGGGGTAGAAGTTAAGTAGGCCCAGACTGTAGTCGATCCTTGGAAAGCACTTGAGAATGTTAGTGTTGGGTAGTGAATCGTAAACCCTATAAATCCATCTTTCAATAGAGTGCTGAGGTCGGACTACTGCAAAGGGGGGCAGACGCACGAGGAAGTAAGAAGAAAGTGACTTCACCCACGGTGGCTAGGGGAGAGACTCAATCCGCTTTTATGAAGTGTCACGCTTAATGGTCCTTTATTCGCCATTATAATTTGTGTATGTCTTTATATAGAATTGTCGTGAAAAGTCGCTTGGTGTCAAGGCAAGGGCAGTTTTTGAAGTTACACTGATTTTTTTTAGTAGGTTAGCTTCCAGATTATTTAGAATTGTTAACCTTTGATTGTTAACAATCAATTTTGTTTATTTGTTTAAATATAAATAATGTTTATCCACGTATAGATAACTTTTATGTAGAGTTTGTATGAGGCATTTATTTAAGTCAATAGGGCTTTAGTCCCCACTTTGTTTTAATTAGATAACTTTTTTTTATTTCTCATTGGTCCTGAAAGACTTTATTATTGTTAGGGTTTATTTGATAGATAATTGTAGTACTTTGGCATTTATAGCAATTTTTAACTATAGTATGAATGCAGTCTGCGAATGAAATATGTATGAATGGAATGACTAATGATTGTTGTCAAAGTTAAAAACTATTATACTGTTAGACCAAAATTACTTTAGCATAGGAATTAGGGAACTAATAGGTTCAATTTTAAATTTGATTTCTTTATTTGTTAGGAACGATAGCCTCACAGGACTGTAAAAACTCTATTGTTAGGAAAATATTCGCTCCACTTTGTTAGGTCTCCTTTTAGAGGAGTGCAAATATTGATTTCTTTTATTAGGGTAATCAGTTACTCTATTTCATTATATCAACTTGAATTTTAAGAGTCGTAGATAATGATCATATCTTGATTCTCAGACTGGAAGGTTGTGGGAGGTTATGATCAGACCAGGAAACCCACAAAACTTCTCCTCATTAGAGGAAACGAAGAGGTATAGATTGAATTTTATGCAGGATGGGGGATTTGTTTTAGCCATGCCGTATAGCCTGGGGTATAACGGCGCGACCTTGGGTAACCGATCTGACACCGTAGTTTCGACGTTTTTTTAGCGTGGCTGGAGCAAGGGTGTTCCAGACGGGAGGTCCTGTAAGATTGGCAAGTAGGCAGAGATTGCCCAGTTATTCTAGACGAAGTGTTTCCGTCTATTGAATTTTTTTTTTGGTACCAGTTTGATCCCCCATAGCTAGCGGAAGTTTCTTCTAATAAAGGATTCGCCCTGCCATACGTTTTGTTGGAATGAATTCGAGCATAAGACCGATTCGAGAGGCAGAATAAGTAATTATTAGGACCTTCAACGAGTTTAGACTCGTTCCATGTTAGGATAAGATTTTAAAGTATTAATTAACTATAATGACCGCGAACGAGACACCAGAACAAGCCAGTGAGTCAAAGTTTTAGAAGTGTTGTATTGAGGACAGTAGAATTAAGAGCAGTTATACAGGGAGTAGAATTCTGAAGGAATTTGTAAAAGGAACCAAAATTTAAGATTGATAAAATTCAAACTTATAAGATGTAGATTTATAGGATTCAGGTCAATGAATAGAGAGTATATTAGTAGATGAAAGTAATATGAATTTCTTGGAAGGGGGAGGTAGCTGAACTGTACACACCCCAGAGGCAAGGTAAACGGAGCCACAAACAAAATAGTAGAAATTGATTAGTCGCTCTGCCAAAACAGAAAATTTCTCTTCATACGGTTGTCACCCTAGATTTAAATGGACTGTGTAGTTTAATAGAGGTCTGGGCTATGTTCCATTTGACCAAGATTCTAAATGACGTACCTATCTGGGTTGAGAGAGTATTGTAATTTGAGGAATCTAACACATAAGAGAAAACACACCCTCCAGTAGGATCGGGATAGACGAATATTACCCAGTGACCAACTCGTGATTCCAGACTGAATAAGATTGAAAACTTAATTGAGATACTAAACCTTGATCCTTCAGCGCACAAATATATATAATGTGTTTTCATTTTCTTATTGAATATGTTATTATTTTATATCATATATATTATATTATAATCATATGCTATTCATTTCAACAATTTTATTTCCTTTGCTATTCATGATATTAGTAATATTTACCTGCCATGTTGCGATTTTTTTAACATGTTGTCATGGCTTATTCTTCCCTCAAGGCATGATCTATTTTATCCTTATTGTCTTTTATCCGCCTTACTTGTATAAGTATATATATTTTGTCATCATATATAATTTTGTAGTAGTTTTCTTTATCATCTATCATGGGATGATTTTTATCATATTTAATCACTATCTGCATGATACGTGTTTTCTTCAATATATATATTATACCCATCATATAACATGGAAGGATTCATTTTATCATTACATATTTCGTGCCTTATTTAATAATTACTTTCACAATTTGTTTTCTGTAATCTTTTTTTTATTTAGCAAAAGTCATCATGTCATAGGCTAATCATTATATACCAATATATTTCTTTCAGCTAACTATAATTATCCTTTCCTTTGATTGTATATGTATAACTATACCACACAAATGTCTTGATTGGTACTTAAATAAAGATGCTGGCATGTTTTAGGAGTTGGACTAGTCAGTTATTTCTAAACGACTTCTTGGCGCCCAAATTTTTTTTATATGATATGTAATAGGGAAATGTTCTAACTGTATTGTTAGCAGAAAGAAGGTAGCAATGAAACCAGCACACCAGAGGCAAGGATGGGGTTGAGAGGACCTACCACAAGGAAGGCCTACTCCTCAAGACCAAAGAAGAAAGTGGAAGGGTGGTATATATACCCATGAATGGTAAGACAGATGACCTTGCTTACTTCCATACATATGATATGACTGTCCCCCATAACCTATGTTGATAACAGTGTGCTGACAGAATAATAACACATAAAAAAACCCCTTTGCCAGGATGCACAATGCCCACTAATGTTCGGAATAATAAACATCTAGAATAGCATACCATCATTTTGATTAGCCTTATCTTCCCTATAGGTTTCGGTACACCTGGCTTCACCTAGTAATGGAAAATGCATTTTGCTAGAAATGGGCCTGCTTTCATAGTAACTGATGAAAGGCAGATGAATAATGAATAGCACAAACGCATTTGTCCATTACTTGGCAGGGGGAGGATTGTTGGGGCACGTTTTTTGTAACCATACCCCAACAGAAGGCGTATGTATAATCAAATCAAATGGATACATGGCTTCCCTCCCACATAGACTTACAGACCATCTTTTTGCCCAGAAACCTAGACAATTGATGACACCAGACTTCCATGCCGAAAGCTGATGCCTGGTGAAGAAGACACCAGAGACATCCAGGGACATCCGCGCTGGAAGCTGTTGTTCCATATGTACATATATTCCCCTCACCAAAAATTTAGGTAAAGGTGACCAGAAAAAAAAATGGAGAAGGAAGATCTCTAAAAGACTGAACCTTATAAAATATCCTTCCCGAGAAAGGAAGCATCACATTACAGTCCAGGTAAAAGGGGCCTGGGTCGATTTTTAGCCAAGACGGGGGGCGATATATATACCGTCCCGAGAAAAAGGGAGGATAGTATTTCAATCCATGTGGAAGGGGGGGGCCTGGGGTCTGAAATTTTACACTATCGCCGTAGCTGTTTCTCTCTTTAGATTTTTTGTTTTGGTAATACTATATGTTCTATTTTGATGGGAGAGGCCTGGGGCGTCTGTGAAATTGTATACTGGAGCCGTTGGCCATTTTGATTGGTGTTTCTTTCGGCGAATGAAAACGGAGAGAGACATGAATAAAAGAGGGTTCTTTGCCAAAATATTTTTTCAATGGGAGTCGCTCAGTGAGAGGACAGTCTTCAGACGGGAGATCAGACCTTTGCCGACACTTTCGAGAAAAGGTAAGCCATTTGTCATTATGACTTAGCGCCCCCCCCCTTTTTTGCGTAGTAACCAACCTAGATTTCGCATGGGCCCTAAAGGGCTATAAAGTAACTTCAGGTCACCTCTATCTAAAATTTTATTATGTAAATAGCATATCTCGTCAGTATAGACATGTTCCCAAATTTTAATTTATTTAAATAAATATCTAGAGAAATTCTCTTGTTTCCTCTCATACATATTTCATTCCTTTTGCTTTATGGTACTACCCCCCCCCCCCACACCTTAATTTCACAAATTGCATTACATGTGATGATGTAAAGACACATGTCGATAGTGCATCATTGACAGCTGTGCTTCTATTATACAACATTAAGGTCTTGCTGCGGGTTATATACATGGGTTGTTGGCCTAAATTGCTATATATATATACTTAAGTAAGGAAACTTTAATAAGTCACATCGCGTATCCTCCCTTTTCATCTATCCAAACCGGGAACGCAACAGGTCCATCAACAAGTAAAATTGGGAGTCTTTTAAAGAATCAAGAGTGTCGCAATTTCGAGGGAGTGGATAGACGTCCTTTTTGGTTATCTTGTTCAACAGGCGATGACCAAGGGATTTCAGAGTGGCGTATCATCCCTACACCTAACATCTTGTCCACTTCCTGTTGGAATGCTTGGCGTTCTGTAGGGGAAACTCGGTAGGGCTTGTGTTTAATTGGTCGATGGTCTACAGTTTCACTACTATCGATATAAAAGGCTGGGATGATTATGTTTTCAGAGGCCAAGACTCTATCCTCAGTGGCTGGCGAATTCGAATCGTCTTTAGCCTCTTCAAGCCTGATTTCGGGACGTCCACAATCGATCACGACATTTGTTGCTTCCAAAAAATCCCATCCGAGTTTGATGCTGGTGTTGCTCCTGGGAAGGCGATAAATTCAAACGGCTGTCTCAACCCATTTATGCTCAAACTTTTTGTGCATCGACCAAGAGACGTGACTTTCTTGTCATCGGCGACTCTGAAAATTATTCCTTCATACCTGAACGTCGTCTTTCTCAAGTGTCGTCTCAACCCGTTTGAGATAACAGAGAATGAGGCTCCCGAGTCTACCAAGGCAGAAAAAGCAACGTCATCTATAATTATTTCAAAGAAATTATGTTATAAGTTGGGAGCTGTCGTCAATGGATGGTTTTTCACATCCTCAAGCCAAGAGAGAAGTGTGAAGATCACGACACCTCCTATCACCACTGAAGCTGCATCGCCAACTGCATCATTCAACTTCCCTGCGCCAGTGACTGTTCCGGCGCAGACGTCCTCCACGCTAACTGTTCAAGAGGCCAAAGCTCCCGAGACTGAGCCCACCTCCAGGACTCTGGAAACCACCATCCAGACAGACCTCAATATCAACAGAGGCGCCAACTCAAGCCAACAGCGTAGATAGGCCTAGGTCCTTGTCGCCAAGGGCTGGATCAACGGCTCAACAGTAGTTAGACAATCTCCTCGAGAGCCTTCCAGGCTTCCTCTTCGTAGAGGTTACACTCTTGGAATTGAAGGAATAAGAAATAAAACAAGCCATCTTGTCTCCCTTCCTCACTTGAAACTGCTCATGGAGAAGCTCGGTGCAGAACAGAGGCTGGCCCTGCACCTACTAAACGAACAACTCATAAAGGTACTTGTAAGTTCCAAGTCACCCTTTACGAACGGCTCGCTGACTTCAGAGCATAAATAAGAAGCGCGCAAAAGCTTCCGCCTTGCGTGACATAATGTGCGTGGCATTGCCGATCGAAACATGAGCTTCGAGTTGTGCTATTTCCTGACGCAACACGCAGTAGACGGCGTCTTTGTTCATGAGACTAATGTCACGACCCTGGACAGCGTCGAGACCTCTGCTTGAGATACAGGGCAGAGATTTTTCAAGCATTTGGCGCCAGAGAATCCGGCCTCGCCTGTATCTTCTCATTGGCTTCCAGGTCATCAGGCAACGGGTCTTGTCCCCTAGCAAGATCGCCGCCTTCGACGTCACCTTCCGGAATATTAAGGCGACATTTGTCAACACATGCTCTAGGCCATCACAGCTGCTGCCGTCAATGAAGAGGCGTGGTTCCTTGGGGTCCTCAATATCTTCGAGGAGTCTGCTAGCGACGATGCGTCCGGTTCCGTTGAAGCTAGTGGGGAGTTTCTGGATCAAGCTAACTTCGTAGATTCCTCAGCTATTTTTGACTCCGTACACCTTCGAACAAGTATCTCCAGTTGCGGAAGCTGGGTGGATGCAAGCCGACTGGATCGAGTAAGTTATTTTGCTTATTAAATCATTTATTAGAAATAGTATAAACACATTTATTTTAAACAAAATAAAATATATCAGAACTCATAAAATAAAAGAAGTTTATTTACCTTCTTTAAAAATATTTACATAAAAGAAATTAACAAAACAAATTTTATCCAAAAATTAAACAATCAAAATTTACGTATCTCTCGACAGAATGCGTTTACTCTACTCCTAGTCAACACCCAATAAATAAATATATACAAAATTTAATTATTTTTATAAGTCCATTTACAGATATAATGAAGAGATATTAAGAAGTCAAGTGTGAGAAGATATATCATAAGGTAGAAGTAAGACAAAGGTTGTTAGTCACTAGCATTTATCCTCTTTGAGGATAACAATATATATTTATTAAAGTGATTTTATTAGTTTAAATATATAAGTACACATTCTATAGATAAATTGAACAATGGGATAATAGTGGTTGACAACAGTGATCAACTAAAAACACAGAGAAGTAAGGTTGTCACCCTAGATAAGGTAAATTTGGAATAATCTGATTTAGAGAATCATTGACTACTAGGATTTATTTTTCTATTTTGACTAACATCATGGTTGAGAGAGGCGGAGAACACGCCAGACACACAATCCCAGTGACAAATTAGTGAGAGCAAACTTTTAATTAGTGTATGTATATTCTAAAATACTCGTAAATACTCATGACCCTCAGTGCATATTTATTCTTCTGATATATTATTTATTCAGTAATATACCATTTACCATGTATATTCTTTTTTTAAAATTATATTTATGTATATATATATAGATAAGGCACAATTTGGATTATAGGTTATAAACACAAGATAACGGGACCAAATCCAAATAAATAAATAGTGTGTGACATTTCGATAACAGCATTGTTACCATCTTCAGACAAATGTACTGAATGAAAAAACTAACTACAGCATATATATATATTTTGTTTGTTTATCATTGTATATCTTCTATATCAACGTCATTTCTTTTCTACATATATCATATTCATTATTTTTTTTTGGCACATATCATTCCCCTCGTTATTTACCATATTGCTATTATTATTTTAATCTTATATACCATTTTATTTTTTTGCCTTATATAACCTTATATAATCATGTTTTTGTCATTCATATTCTAACATTACCGCATGTACCTCATTGCTTATAGTTAATAAAGAATTTATAAGATATGTTTTAGGAATTGTGCATATCTACGTTAACACTCACAATTCCTTGGCGCCCATATAACTATATTTTATCTGGAATGATCTAAATGTCTGTTTGTACAGAACTTGGACATAGACCACTTCCCCATTTCCCCCCCCCCCCCCCCCTATAAGGACTGCAGCAGGGAATGTATGGAGTCACTTCGCAGCTAGACCAAAAACCCCGGCATACAGGCAGTGAAAATGGGCTTAGTATATTGCCCACTAAATGGTAGGGTAAAATTTCCTTTAATGCTACCATAAGATAAACTGTTCTAAGTACCCTGGCCTGTTTGTTTGTTTCCCCTTTGCCTGAGTGTCAGTAATTGCCCATACTGGTATATCGTAAAAAAATATATTTTATTCCCAAAAATCATATTTATCATATGTCATGAGCAGATCTGAATTGGAATAAAACACATTTTTTCACTCTGGCAAGGGAGGAATTGTTGGGCCATTTTTCACAAAACAAACCCAACAATGATGTAAACATTTTACATCATATATGTACAGTGTCTCGTCGAAGTGTTTGTTGTCCAGATGGAGAACTTGGACTAGCGGACTAGCTCTGGGCTTGTATCCCGAAGCCCGCTGCAGAAAGGTCCAGATGGAGAATGTATAGAATGTACATATGTAATGTATGTTTATAACCAATCCCTTCCTTTATATGCAAGATGAAAGGTCTAAATTTTTATTACCACTTCGAAATTTAAAATTATTTTTTTTTATTCCAAAGAATAAAATTAATTATATATATATTCTAGATAGATTAGATATTTTTTTATTTTAGAGATAACAAATTTTTTTTTTTAAGAAGAAATACTAAATTAAAATCTCAGGGAATAGACCTGATATATTTTATTATTTTTATTATTAATTTAGAATTATTATTCCAAAGAATAATTTTCCCCAAATATATTCTGAGAAATAAATACTTTTTTTTTACTCTGTAAAAAGAAGATAAAAATTTTTTTGAGGCACGCGGAAATTTTGAAATTTTTAGACAGTTGGGATCGAATAACTGAAGGCAAGGTCGAAAAGAATCGGGCTGAGTGATGGAAGAAGAATAGATAAAATGGTAAGTTTACTGTACCCTATAAATTTCCTTTGTGGGCCAAAAGGCCAGTTTATAGAATAGGGACCTCATATAGTATTTAATAGATTATATATTTTTTTTTGGCTGCGATCTCTACCCAAAGTAGAAATTTTGGTTGTTTTTATATATTTCGATGAAATTAGAAGTAAAGAATCGTTTATTAAGAGAATATCTTTATCTTGCATATAATCTTCTCCTTATCTCAAATTACAGATAGTTTTAGTTACAATAAATTTCATATGTATTTCATTTTATCAATTTGTATTTTTTTTTGCGTTTTATACCAAACTAGACATACAATGGTGTTCTCCATGGTTGGTAAATAATATGCTGAATATACACACCCCATTGGGAATCAAAATCTGTGTTTGTATGTACCACGTTTGATGTGTTTTTCACTTTGGTCAGATATCTAAAGGTCCAACATGTTTGCAAAATTCCATGTGTGTGTGTTATTCAAATTCGTAAAGGTGATGATTATACACTTTATCATTATAGAAACTAACCCAATAATATTGTTGCAATAAGAAATTTTTCTTTGTTAACCCACTTTGAGGTTTACCCTTGGTACCTTGTTATAATACGGAGGTTTACACAGAAGGATTTGATGTAATAAATAAATTTCTAAACTTGAAAGTGTGTTAACATTTAGGTGTTTATATTAATTGTATATTGTACTTTTTTTGTTTTTGTGTTTGCCGTGGCGAGTTTTGGTGAGTTTAATTTACCAATTAGTTATCATTACAACGTATTTCGACATGTACGAAATCCGACTTAACAGCGATTTCCGCTAGGTTTGGAACAAAGCGGCCTAAGAAATTGACCATGCCCATAAAACGTTGCACCCCGTGCACGTCAGTTGGCGGTTTCATCTCGGCATGGCTTTTGATACGTTTCTATTAAATGTTGAATATTAATGGTAAAAATTACTTTATAAGAAATTGCACTTTATATATATTTAAAGATAAATGAAAGATACACCATTTTTATGCTACTATAATTATTTTATTCTTTTTACAATTCTTACACACGTGCTCATGATATGTCGAACATTTTGTTGTCTACAAGATGATGATAAAAACAAGATGATCAAAACAGAGTAAAGTAATAATATATCACTGATATATTATCTTTAAACAAAACAGATCATTCCTCCTTCCTTATATTGTACATAGTTGGAGAAAACCGGCAAGGAGGGCATCGAGGTCGGGTAGATCTCCTAGGCGGAGGTGCCGTGGAAATTTGAGGGTCTTGTTCCAGTCGGTGAGGTCCTGCTCCAGCGTTGTCCAAGGTCCAATCAGAATCTTCAGCTTATTTGGTATCTGAACCTGTCCTCATCTGATTGACATGCACTTTAAATGTGCCTTTTAGGTTCTTTACTAGATAAACATTGTAACCTAGTCGTCGTATCACCTGGGCCTTGAACCATTTGCGCCTATTTTGTATTACTCTTGTAAACAGCACTTTATCTCCAACTTGAAAATGTCGCCTTCCACACTCATTCCTCCCAAAAGTCCTCTGGATAAATTCAGAGTTCAAGCAATTTACAAATGTTCTAGGCACATAACTTAGGAGACGTTCTACAGGAGGTAGGCGTATTTCTATAATTAAACAGAACATTTTGTAAAATACAGTCCATATTTGAGTTTGGAGATTCCTCTAACGACTTTTCCAGAGATTTTTTTATTATTCTTACCGAAACTTCAGCAATTCCGTTAGACGAGGGATTATATGCTGGCGAGGTTAAGTGGTATACATTATTTTTCCGTAAGAACTCCTTAAATTCAAGCGAATTGAAGGGGGGGGGGGGGCATTGTCAGACACTAAGCATTGCGGTAATCCATACCTGGCGAAACACTCCCGTAGAAGCTTAATATTTTCTTGCGAAGTAGTACCTCTAACTGGGAATACTTCAATCCAATTTGAATTTGCATCTACTACCAATAAATAACAATCACCTCTGAAATAGAAATGGTCAACATGAACTCGCTGCCACGGTTGGTTAGTCCTGGGCCAAGGTGTGTTCTCAGCAGGAGGAGCTGTCTGATGATGCATACAGGGAGAACATTCCTTCACAAACTCTTCAATTTGACTATCCATTTTTGGCCACCAAACCGAAGATCTGGCTAGAGATTTCATGCGATTGATTCCTATATGACCTTGATGAAGTAACTTCAACATTTGATCTTGACAGGTTCTTGGAATCACTGCCCTAGAATAAACAAAAATGCATCCCTGCAGTATAGAAAAATTTTCCAATTTTGAAAGGAATGGTTTCATTGTTTCATCCTTTTTTGCTAACTGAGGGTCTTCTAATAGATATTCCTTGAGCTTATTTAAAACCGGATCTTTATTGGTTTCTTCTTCAATAATGAGGTGGTCCAATGGAGTTACATTTAAAAATGATATATCATGTGTCACCAAATCAATGTTGTCTTCCCTTGAATTTATTTCCTCAAGTGGAAGTCTTGAAAATGCATCCGCACAGAGCATGGTATCTTTATTTGTATATCTAATATCGAAATCGAAATTTGACAACTCTAAAGCCCACCTATGCAAGCGATTTGCAATTAATGGCGGAAGAAGTCTTTTGTTTCCAAAAACAGTCGTTAAAGCTTTATGATCACTCTTTAACACAAATTTTCTCCCAAACAAGTATTGTCTCAGTTTGGAAGTTGCAAACACAATAGCAAGTGCTTCTTTCTCAGTCTGAGAGTATTTGGCTTCTGCACTTGACAATGTTCTGGAAACAAAGGTGATTGGCTTCTCTTCCCCTTCCACAATATGACACAAGACCCCACTTATGCCATCGGCAGATGCATCGCAGGTTAAAGTTAATGGAAGCTTCATTGAATAGTGAATAAGCGCCTGGGAATTTAATAGAGTTAACTTCAAATTCAGAAATGCCTTTTCGCATTGGCTAGACCATTTCCAACGATTGTCCTTCTTTAGGAGTTGATAAAGAGGACCAGCCAAGGTTGACATATTAGGTATGTATTTTGAATAGAAGCTCAACATCCCTAGAAAACTCTTCAATGATGTTTTGTCGAAAGGCTTTTTACACCTTTCTAATGCTTCCAATTTCTTTGAATCTGGTCTAACACCATCTTCATTTATAATATGACCTAGAAAACAAATGTCTTTTTTTTTAAATAAGCATTTTTCTTTATTAAGGGTGAAATTTAGCTCTTTCAATTTATCGAAGATCATTTTTAAAATTCTGTAATGTTCTTGTTCATCTTTAGAACCAATGAAAATATCATCTAAGTATATCACCATGTTGGGAACATCATGAAAAAGGCTGTCCATACACCTCTGGAAAATGGCTGAAGCTGGACTGATGCCAAAGGGCAATCTATTATATCGGTAAAGTCCTCTATGGGTAGATACCACTAGCAGATTTTTTGATGCTTCATCCATTTCAATTTGATGATATGCGGAGGAGAGATCCAATTTGGTAAAAGTCTTGTTTCCTCCTAGATTTCCCAACATAGTTTCTATAGTAGGTAATGGATATTTCTCATCTTCAATGCAATTATTCAAAGTATTTTTAAAATCACCACACAAACGTAGTTCTCCATTTGACTTTAGGCGTGGACCAATCACTAGCATTAACCTTTTCAATTATTTGACTTTGTTCAAGTCTGTCTAGTTCTTTGTCTATCTTCTCTTTAATGGAAAAGGGTATTGGTCTAAATTTAAAAAATTTGGGCTTTGCATTTGGCCTCAATGATATTGAACCTTTAATGCCCTGAATTGGTAAATCTTTATTTTCAAATACTCTTTTATATGCTTCTAAAAACAGTTCTAAATTTGAAATTACATTTATATTATTACAGATATCAAAAACGCAATTGGGCCAATCAGCTTTTAAAATTCTTATCCAATTTCTGCCCAGTAACGGCGTTTGGTTATTAAACTGGCCTGTCACAATTAGAGGTAGTTTTTCCTGATAGTTTTTGTAACTAACATTTACCAAGCATTTTCCAAAAACTGGAATCAAATTTCCCGAAAAACTTTTCAAATGTCCACTGTATTTCTCTAGAGTGACATTTTTGAGATTTGTAAGAAAATTTTTCTTTGAAACTACAGACACGTCTGCACCAGTGTCAACCTCCATTATAGTGTCTGCATCTTCAATTTTAACATTTACCAATATTTTTGGTGCGTTTTCTAATGTGTTGCACTGAATAGTATTCAATTTATTCAGATTGGGTTTATTCATTCCAGAATTTTGGGCCGATTTTTTATTCCAACATACTGGAGCAATGTGCCCTTTCTTATTGCAAATATAACATTGAGCATTTTTAAATTTGCATAACTTCGTATCGTGGTTAGACTTTCCACAAATTTTGCAAGGATTATTGTATTTACATGGGAATTTAAAATTATTAGATCTGGCTTTCAACTTATCAATATCATGACCAGGATTTTTCATCAAATTTACTTGTGACTTCGCTGCCTCTACAGAATTTGCAATATTTATTGCACTATCAAACGTTAAAAAAGGTTCACTTAGCAGCCTTTTAAGCGTAGCTTCATCGTAGCAACCACTTACAAGTTGGTCACACAAATTTTCATTTATGTCAGTAAATTTGCACTTGTCTGCCTGAGATTTAAGCCTCAAAACAAATTTTCCCACAGGCTCATTTTCTTTTTGTACAATCTTGTGAAATAAATATCTTTCATAGTGCTTATTTTTTATTGGATATAAATGGTTGGTTAAAACCTCTACTAAATCTTTATATTTAAGGTCACTTGGCCTACTGGGTACCAACAAATCGCGCAAAGTCTTATAAACATTAACATCAATAGACGTTAATAACACAGATACTTTGTCTGCTTCTAATGTTTTGTTCAATTTAAAACATTCTTCTAATTGTTCCAAATAACAATTTAGATCTTCACCTTCACGAAACCTTGGATAATTTGAATTAGTGGTGGCCATACTTACATTAATTCTTCGTCGCCATTTGATACGTTTCTATTAAATGTTGAATATTAATGGTGAAAATTTATGAGAAATTGCACTTTATATATATTTAAAGATAAATGAAAGATACACCATTTTTATGCTACTATAATTATTTTATTCTTTTTACAATTCTTACACACGTGCTCATGATATGTCGAACATTTTGTTGTCTACAAGATGATGATTAAAACAAGATGATCAAAACAGAGTAAAGTAATAATATATCACTGATATATTATCTTAAAACAAAACAGCTTTGACTTTCTTTTCGTCCACCTTGATACCGTGTTCGTCGATGTAATGTCCCAGGAATGTGACGTTGCTTACACCGAACTAGCACTTTTCTTTGTTAAGCGTAATTCCTGAGTTCTTTAGGCGTCTCAAAACTTCGCGTAGTGTCTCGTCATGCTCTTCCTTTCTCTTTGCGAAAATTAGGATGTCATCCATGTGACAGATTACCCCATTGACTCTGCGTAGGATAGCAGACATGCGTTTCTGGAAGTGTTGTGGAGCGCTAGAGATCCCAAAGAGAAAACCGTTTGAATTTATATCTTCCAAAGGGCGTAATGAAAGTCGTCATCGTTTGGCTTTCTTCAGAGAGTTTAATCTGCCAAAATCCGCTGTTAGCATCCAGCCTGGAAAAGATTTTGGCCCCGTTGAGTTGAGCTAGTTCATGTTCAAGGACAGGAAGTGGGTGAAGCTCACGTTCCATACTCAGGTTAAGCCGGGACAAGTCTACACAGATCCTGATTTTCCCGTTTGGCTTTCCAGCTAGGACGATCGGTGCGCACCACTCCGTTGGCTCATCAACTGGTTTGATGACTTCTTGAGCCACCATGGCATCCAGTTTCTCTTTTAACTTCGGCATGAGCGGAAGAGGTATTCGTCTTGGGACTGGTATGGACAAGGGCTTGGCACCTTCCTTCAACCTGGTGTGATTGGGCTGTTCAAGAAGCCCCAGTCCTTCAAATAGCTTAGGGAACTCTCGTTCAGGATTGACATCCGTTGTTCCGTTGATGACAAGATCAATTCGTTTGACGAGTTGGAGGTCTTCACAGGCTCCGACACCCAGCAGAGGTTGCTCCAAATGGTGGACCACGTACATGTTATCCTTCATTTCACGTGTTAGCTCGTAGCTTCGCCACGAAGGTCCCAGCATTCTCCAATCTTTGGTTCGCGGCCGCCATCAGTTTACCGTCGGTAGGCGCCAGTTGGACGTTGCTGAAATACCGCTTGTACAAGGAAAATGGTATCAGTGTCACTTCCGAGCTCGGATCCAACTTGAAGTGGATTGCAGTGCCGTCGACTCTTACTCTTGACTTCCACCTGCTCTTTCTGCTTCCCAGCGTTGGCTCGCGGACAGCATATACAAATGAGACCTTCTCCCGCGCTGGGGTTTTCTCCGAGGATATGGCGTTCGCCTCATTGTTTTTTCTTCGACAGAGATTAGTGTAATGGCCCTTTTTCCCGCACTTTCCACAGACTTTGTCCTTAGCGGGGCACTTATCTCTGTAACGATAATGATGTTTGGTAGTCCCACAGTTAAAGCAAGTTGGAAATTTTTTTCCTTCGTCTGTTTCCTTGGCACTGTCTGTTTGTCTAGACGTTGATCTGCCATTGTCCTTGCCATGACCTGATGCTTTAGGCTTCTGCTTGGCGACTTTCCGCGTTGTGTCGACCTGCGATGTAGAAGGGTTAAGATCCTATTGTTTACGCATCACAGCTTCCCACTGACGGGCGATCTCGACTGCTTTGGCCTAGGTCAGGTTTTCGTTTAGCATCAGTTTCAGGAAAAGAAGGAAGTATAGTGGCAATGAATTACTGTCTAATAATGCTTTAATGCCTTGTTTGGGCTTGAATTATTAGTGAATGACTGTAGACAATCCAGGCAGTCCACAATGTAGTCAACATCTTCATCATATATAAAACATATTTAAGTGTTCACAATTCCATAAAATAATCCCTTGAATTAATATTAAAATAAAAACATAAAAACTTCCAGGGAAAAGTTTCTTTTAAAATATTTTTTATTTAAAAAATATCTCGAGCTTTCGGGCAAGTACGCCCTTCTACGGGAGAAATTGCTTTATATGATTAATACGCCAATAAAATATGATTTGAAATTGAATAAAGTCCATTTTACTGTTTACATTTGTTTTAAAGCATGATCAACGCGGGCTTCTATTGCGCGTGCTTCACCTGGGGGTTATGGGCTGGGCTCAGGGAATATAATGTTATAAATTTCCGGAATATCTATTCTTCTGTTAATGCTATTGTGCTTTCTGGATATGATGGATTCTATTATAAGTCTCTGTAGTCTATTGGGGATGTTGGAGTAATGGGTCTTTGGTTCTGATAGGGAGAAGGAATGGCCTGTTTCTCTTATATGTTGGTATACTAAAGATCTACTGTCTTGATTATCGATATTTCGTTTATGTTCTGATACTCTTATATTCAAATGTCTGCCAGTTTCGCCGACATATTTGGTTTTGCATTCGTTGCATTCTATGGAGTATATGGCATTCTTAATATTGGAAGGATAATCACTGGTATTGTTCTTTGTTATGGGGTTTCTTAGTAACAAATTTAAATTAGGTGAGTTTCTGAAAAATGTTTTGATTCCAAATTTCTTCAGATGACGGGCTATAGAAACAGATACTGGTGAATAGGGAATACTGCTAATGGATTTATAGATTGGGGAATTCTGAATTTCAGAGGGGCTATAGAAATGTCTTAGAATAAACGATAAAGGATATTGACAAGTCTTTAGATTTCTTATAATATTCTGAGTTTCTTCAGTTTTAAAGGTTTGAAGTGAGCAATGGCTATGGATACATTTAGTTAAGGTCTTTACCGTATTGATTTTATGGCTGAGTGGGCATTGTGAGTTTCATTATTCTATATGGTCTGGAAGCATATCAAAATTAAATATACAAAATTTGAAAGGAAATTTGGAAATTTGTCCGTTCTTGGCCAACCTGACAACCCAGAAGTCTGAAAATTGGTCAGCTAGCATTGTCATCAGGTTTGAACATGTGTACCAAATTTCATATTTCTAGGTGCCCTATAAGTATATTAAAAATTGATTACAAGATTTGGCGACAGACATCCAGACAGACAGACATGGAGGCAAGTTAAATAAAAGCTTTTAAAAAAGGAGCTCACCTGTATGTGAGAGTGTTGCGTCAGGGGAGGCATGAGTCCCTGAGAACCAATTCTAACAGCCAACTGACTACTGTAGCATGCAGCCTGGACTACAAGGCAACCCTACTCCAGGTCCAGAACCCCATTGACATCTACAAGGAGATGGCATGCTACAGGAGCTCACCACTGACCAGGAAGTTTGTGTGAGGGACTACACCAAGCCTGGTGTGGAAGTTGGAAAGTGTGGCTGGAAGAATTGTTTTTAAAAAGGCCTATAGACCTCCGTGGCCGTCCTATGAACTACCCACCCCGTGTGACCTGCTACACCCCGACCCCGATTTTTTTTATATTTATAGTTTAAAACAAATTGAACATCCTTATATCTTTAAAAATGAAATCCAAAATCGATGTTTGTTATCGCGTTGCGCAAAATCTACGGAATCAATCATTATGAAATTTCGCATGTAGGTAGCTGAAGATTTCGTTTAACATATAGGCTATTCAAAAAACTAAAAAGGTTAATGTGCTTTTTTTTAAATGTAAAACCAAAAAGCATTAGTTCCAGTCTTTTACCGCTTGGCGCCGCACTGGTCGTGACGATAAATAAATTTGATTGATTAATAATTTTACACGTAGTTTCTTAGTATGTTTACATAATAAATGTTTTTAAAAGGTAAGACTATCCAATCGCCGTGAAACTTTAGGAAGTTATTTACTATACTTGTGGGAAGGTTAATGGTTTGAATTTGATTTGAAATGAATATTCATTGGAATTTATTTGCAAATTATCTACTTTCACTCGTAAGCAGCGCCTCTCGCGGCATCTGGTGAAATTACATTTATAAATTGTAAAAATGCTAAAATGTGTTCCAAGTTTAATAAATTTAATATTTAATTTGAGGAATCAGTAATATAATATTCCAATTACGTTGTAAAAAAACTTGGCATTTCAATATTAATATATATTTAAAGAAAATATCTTATTCAAAATTTGATAAATATATTTTTTAAAAATATGTTTCAAAAATATATTTAAACGCATATAACAATATTTATACATATTACAATGTATACATTTATAAATCTATATATAGGTAGATTGGATGTTTTCTAGAATTATTTTAACAAATGTTCGTTTGGCAAACTTTTACTCGGGTAAAAACCGGGCGAAGCCGGGTACATTCGCTGAATACAGTTATTTACAAATGTTCGTTTGTGGAAAGATACTATTCCTTCAACTCCAAATTACCGAGTGGACCAATTAATATTGATTTTATTAAACTTATCGAGTATTTTTCAAGGGACCGGGAAAAATTCAAATTATCGAGAGTATAGACAAGTATAGATTCAGTAGGGATTGGATGTTTGCTAGAATCGTTTTAACAAATGTTCGTTAGGCAAACTTTTACTCGGGTAAAAACCGGGCGAAGCCGGGAACATATATATATGTTTGTCGGCTATGCACACCTTCAATATGTAACTAATCTCGCTGTTTTGTTTCCCACTTGGCAAATACGAAAGTAGGAAAAGCAGAATGATTGTTTACAAAACAATTTGTTCTCGTTAGGCTTAATTGAATATAATGTTTATACTAGTTTAAAGAAATAAGTTTACTTATCTTGGTCAGGCAATCATCCCAAGCTTTACAAATGAATATATTTTATTTTTCTTTACATTGAATATTTAAAGAATATGATTTAAAGCCGCAGCTATGAAATGCATTGTCTTTAGTGGCGCGCGTTGGTAAGAAGAATCTTCTAGAAGGTGGCGAGCTCCCTCTGGCAGTCCGCCAGCTGGCCTCCCATTGGTCAGCGATGACGTAGCTCTCCGTACTTACATCGCTGCGCGCTGCCTCTGCCACTTATGTTAGAATAAAACGAAACATACTCCCCTCCTGTGGACATAGTCCACACACAAGGCAAAAGAAAAGGATCACATAGTGTAGAAAGTTTTTTTTTTTTGAAGAAGAAGAATTATTAGAATGGCAGAAGTGCAATCTTCGAGATGGGTCTTATTAGATGATGTTGTTTCTCTGTTTGAAGTTCCACAACTCGGACATTGCCATCCGCTCCAGGTGACACCTTGGTGATGCGGCCAAGGCTCCACTGCATTGAAGGCATAGGAAAGTCTTTTACCAACACCAAATCTCCAACCTTCAGGTTGGAAGAGGGTTTTTTCCACTTGGACCGTTGTTGCAGATTGTTTAGATATTCCTTGGACCATCTTTGCCAGAAAACATCTCTGGCCTTTTGAATTAATTTCCATCTAGTTAAGTAGTTATCATTAGGGTGATAACTGGGCTCTGGGAGTGCTGTTAATGGTCTTCCAATAAAAAAATGTCCTGGAGTGAGAGGGTTTGAAATCATTTGGATCCGAACTCATCGGATACAACGGGCGAGAATTCAAGCACGCTTCAATTTGTTTTGTCAGAGTATTGAGTTCTTCAAAATTCAAAACTGCAGATTTTAAACACCTTAGGAGATGATACTTCAATGATTTAATTCCTGCTTCCCAAATGCCGCCGAAGTTTGGAGCAGATGGAGGTATGAAATGCCAAGTGATGTGTTCATTAGCGACATAACTTTGAATTAAAGAATCCTTTACAAGTTGATGTATATTATTCAAAATATTCTTAGCTCCTTTGAAGTTAGTAGCGTTGTCGGTGAAAATATCAAAGGGTTTTCCTCGACGAGAGATGAATCTTCTAAAAGCAGCGAGGAAGGCAGGGGTTGACAGATCTGAAACTATCTCAAGGTGAATAGCCTTCGTTGAGAAACAAATGAATAATGCTATATATGATTTTAATGTTACTTTTGTTCTTATGACATTAGGTTTAGTTATAAATGGTCCTGCGAAGTCTATTCCTGTTTTGCTAAAAGGGCTTGAGGGTATGATTCTATGAATAGGCAGATCTCCCATGATTTGTTTTGACACTTGGCGTTTCGTCTTGAAACATGTCATGCAACGATTAATGAGCTTTTTTACTAGAATTCTACCGGATGGAATCCAGTACTTTTGTCGGATGGCACACAGAGTTAATTGGAGACCAGAATGAAGATGCTCTACGTGGAAATGTTGAACAATCAATTCTGTAACGAAATGGTTGTGAGGAAGAATTATTGAATGCTTCTCATTGAATTGCAGGTTGGATTTGCGCAGTCGACCTCCTACACGTAGAATTCCTGATGAATCAATAAATGGGTTTAAGGATAAAAGTTTTGAGTTTGATGGTAGTACTTTGCTTTGATTACAACATTGAATTTCAGTTTTAAATTCTGAACTTTGAATGATTTGAATAAGAGTTCGAATTGAATTATCGAGCTCATTAGAGGACAATTCTTTGTGTTTTATTTTGTCGCTGCTGTGTCTAGCATTGTGGATAAATCTTAGGAGCCATGCCGTAACTCTGCTCAGCTTCCTGAATGTTGAGAATTTAAAAATAAAGTCTAGAATAGGACAGGTAGTGAAATGAACAATCGGAACAGTCTTTCTTTTTTCATGACAAACTTCTTTTGGAAGTTCATATGTGATTGGTAGCGGATCTTGTAAACTTGAGTTTGATAGCCAATCAGGACCATTCCACCAAAGTGAATGGTTTACTAGCTCTGAAGAAGTTATACCTCTGGAGGCGCAATCTGCAGGATTATCCTTGGTAGACACATAGGACCAAGAAGATTGCAGAGTTAGTCGCTGAATTTCTGCAATCCGGTTACCAACAAAAGGTTTCCAATGTTTTGATTCAGATTTTATCCAACATAAAACAATCTGGGAATCTGTCCACAAAATTACTCGGTCAATCTGCAACAGCAATGAGCTGCAAATGGAATCATATAAATTTGAATGGAGAAGAGCAGCACAAAGCTCCAGACGAGGTATTGACGTTGCCTTCAAGGGAGCGACTTTTGTCTTGGCAGCAATCAATGTGACTTGAACATGACCAGATTTAAAACGAGATTTCATATAAACAACTGATGAATATGCAGATTCGGAAGCATCACAAAATCCATGGAGTTCTAAAGAATGTATAAGTCCCTTGCAGGAAATATATCTAGGAATTTTAATATGATTTAGCATGGCCAAATCCATTTTCACTCTCTTCCAATGAGAACACAACGATTCAGACAAGGGATCATCCCAATCTAAATCCTGTTTCCACAAAGTTTGGAACAGAATCTTGAAGCTAATGATCACCGGTGATAACCATCCCAAAGGGTCATAAATTCGAGAAATGTCCGATAACAATTGTCTTTTAGAATATACGTCTTTTAGTGAATTGACTGTAATTGTGAAATTATCCGTGGATGGATTCCAATTTATCCCAAGAATCTTAACAGATGAATTATCTCCGATTTCATATGAATCATGTGCTCTCAGCGCTTCTGGTACCTCTGAAAGAACCTCAGGGACATTTGACATCCATTTTCTTATGCAAAAGCCACCAGATAAAAGGATTTTCCGGATATCATCAATGAGAACTTTTGCTTCTTCGATTGTTGTTGCGCCTGAAAGTAGGTCGTCTACATAAAAATCAGTTTTTATGATTTTAGATGCCTCTGGGAACAGGAGTTCTTTGTCGGTGGCAAGTTGCATCAAGGTACGGATTGCAAGATATGGTGCACACGACATTCCATAAGTTACTGTGAGCAATCTATACTCCAATAAAGATTCCAATGGACTATTTCTCCAGAAGATTCTCTGAAAGTCGAGATCAGAAGAGTTCATTTTTATCTGTCTGTACATTTTCTCAATATCTCCCGTAAAGGCTATAGGATTAGTACGAAACTTCACAAGAATATTGAAAATATCATGCTGCAATTTTGGTCCAGTATGAAGAAAGTCATTTAAGGAGTAATTGTTGCTCGTTTTGCACGATGCATCAAACACTACTCTTAATTTAGTAGTGCTGCTCTGATCACGCAGAACGCAATGGTGAGGTATATAATAGCACTTGTCTGATGGTTTGTCAAGTTCCTTTTTCGGAATGAGCTCCATATGGTTGAGAGAAAGATATTCCATCATGAAATCCTTATATTGCTGAAGAAGATTCGAAGATTTGTGCAATTTTCTCTCAAGAGCAAGAAATCGTTTCATGGCATTCTGACGTGAGTCTCCGAGATTAGGCACAGATTTAAACGGTAGACCAACAGAATATCTTCCATCTGTTGATATGCAAAAGTTCTTGTTATAAATGTCCCCGCAACTCTTCTCCTCTTTAGTCAAATGGAA
>CP092867.1:57792752-58014112 GCA_030710605.1 Cordylochernes scorpioides
ATCTCCTCGGCTGACACAGAAGCTACGAAGGAAAATATTGCACCGAAGTGCGCCTCAGATGGCGCGTTCTCTGACACGATGACACACATTCCTAATGGCACGTGAGAAAACATCCAGAAATAGGAACTCGAGATGAAAATTGTACCCTCTAAAAAAAGGTGAACCCTCCCCCGGGTGAGCAATCAAAGATAGCCTATCGCCCGCCGTACCTGTCAGATAAGGTTTGTTTGGGGAAAACGTTGGGTGTGAATGACATGTCAGCTAACATCGAGTGATGCTGACCTTTCGCTATAATCCGGGGGAATCAAACAATATGCAACAAAGTGAATTAATACAGATTTCCTTTTCCTAGTATTGACGTCTTGCTGAGACAGAAAGTTATGTCTGTTTTTAAAAATGTATTATTTACTGAAGGAGTGTAGAAATGTGTACATATGGTGCATAAAGAAGGAATATGTCATAGAATGCATTTGGATAGCTCTGTGTTGGCCGGGGAGGTCGGTGAAGTGTGGCAAGGTTTGCACGAAGCATTACGGCATTACGATGATACGGCATTCTTCGCTTCATACTTCCTTTAAAATGGGAACATATCGCGTCAGAGATACCATTCCATCAGAACTCTCATTGTTCTTCAATGAAACTGAGTCTAGGCTGGAAAAGACAATTTTCGGTTAAGATAAACACACAGATCGCGTCAGCTCGTTACTTTATTTGTCTATAAAGTCAAGTGCATTCAATAAGCTTTCCAAAAATGATAAATTTGGAATCCGTTAAAAAATCTTTAGCTCTAGAAGATGCCAAGAACTCTATCGGGGAACGTTAAGTTTACAGGTAACATGATCCCTCCAGGGAGCAGCAACTCCTTGCCCATCATTTATTGAACTAGAACACAAGCTTCCTTCATCTAGCAATGACGGCACCACCTTGCTTGGCAACCCCTCCCACCGAGAGGATATAAACGCCATATTAAAAAGTCAATTAGCGACAGAAATAAGCGACTGATAAAAAGCAAATGAAGTGATCGAGCCCACCCAGAGCCCGCAGCGATACAGATTTAGAAAGTGTCCATCGCCCAGAGGAGGAAGTGGCTGGCAGGCACCGCCAGCCGACCTGGTTGACGTCACTATACAGACCTACCTGACTATACAGTCATGAATATACAGACCTACCTGACTATACAGTCGTGAATATACAGACCTACCTGACTATACAGTCATGAATATACAGACCTACCTGACTATACAGTCATGAATATACAGACCTACCTGACTATACAGTCGTGAATATACAGACCTACCTGACTATACAGTCATGAATATACAGACCTACCTGACTATACAGTCATGAATATACAGACCTACCTGACTATACAGTCATGAATATACAGACCTACCTGACTATACAGTCATGAATATACAGACCTACCTGACTATACAGTCGTGAATATACAGACCTACCTGACTATACAGTCGTGAATATACAGACCTACCTGACTATACAGTCATGAATATACAGACCTACCTGACTATACAGTCATGAATATACAGACCTACCTGACTATACAGTCGTGAATATACAGACCTACCTGACTATACAGTCATGAATAAACAGATCTACCTGACTATACAGTCATGAATATACAGATCTACCTGACTATACAGTCCGAACGTCTCTTTCAATACCACATGGTCGACTTTGGTTGCCATATTCTGCTAGGGTAATTGTGTCCAAGAATGGAGAGCGGGGTCATGGTAACTATTTCAAAAATACTATTAATAATAAATTTGTTTTTATTTTCTCTCCCTTAAGTGATCTCGAAGCTGAAACCTACTGGCTAAAATAGCAGCAAATTAGGATCTGGCTATTTGAAGGAGAACTATTAGCAATAGATTTTAACCACTCTCTCTATTGCCACCGTCTTGCACCAATCCGTCTACGTACGTTAGATGAAGCTCTAGGACACTGTAAGAGCATAGTAGAATATGTGGCACGGTACATGAGGTCATAATCTTCTGCCCTCATTGACTATTAGGGACATATATATGGCGAATATACTTTTTCTATGATGTAAAAATAGGCAAAGGGTCTTATAAAAATAACGTTAAAACCCAGGTTATAAAACTTTAGGGACATACGGATGAATTTGATGCTAATAAGTGCAGTCTGTTGACAACGATGTATTAGAACACGCGCGCGTATATACAAAGTTTGTCAAATATAAAAAGAAGAAAATTTTAAAGTTGATGTTAGGTAGCCTATGCAGATGAACAGAAAATTTTAAATTCTACGATGCCACGCGGCGGTGGAGTAGGGATATAATTTCTCATCTGATGCCACCCAAAAGAATAGAAAACATGCAAAAAGAATTGACCAGAACAATAAATAAAAAAAAGGTCAGCTACCGAAATCATCTGGTTTATTGCACCCCAGATTTTAGGGGGGAAAAGGAGGTCTCGACATAAATTTGCGGGATGAGAGAAGAAAAAAAAAAGCGAAAGAATAAAGGTTGGGGAGATTTTCCTCGAAGCTGATTCTCCCCTGGGTGATGGTATTAACAAATCAAGTTTGCATTCTTTCAGGAATTCCAGCGACTTAGCTTCTAAATGATCGGTTCGTACAACTGGGTAGTGTGAGGCTCTCCAGTTCAAATAATACACGAGTGCGTCATCATTTGAACTTTTTTTGTAGGTCTAAAAACTCAGGTGAGCCAGTCCCACGACACCAGCTTTGAAATTTTCAGAAACTTACATAAAATCTAAGGTATCTGGTAATGGTTAGCTTTGAGATTTCCCCAAATCTAGCTATGGGATGATGTCCTACTTGGACCGTTCCCACATTTCAGGGTTGAAAACTTGAGTGATGATATTGAATGAAATGGCATCGTATTGATATTTATAGAATTCAAAAAATAAACTTGACACCCATCAAATGTCCATAGACAACATAGCAAGTGTTGACAATAATTTTGACGGGACAAAGATGCCTTTGCTTTTACCATCTTCTTCCCAGCATTTCAATAGGTAACGCCGTAGGTTTAGAACAAGGAGGATTCCTAGAATCGGTTTATATGGTGTATTCCCCTGCTGGTTGGCTGTCTTCTATCAGCGTGGGAGCAGTCAATCGTTGTTGCTGTACATTAAAAATGCTGCATTTTCATGATTTTTCTACCTTTAGAAAACAAAATGAATTTCAAAGTTATATTTATTAAACATATTGATATTAGAATTATTTTGATATTCATATTATATAAGGATCCGACGACTGACTTCATATTCTGCAACGGTAAATTTAGCGGTGGTTTTATTACACCGCTATACTTTTAGGTTATTCTAGAAATTTCCTGTTGCTCTTGGGCTCTCTCCACTTTCTTTCAATATATCGTGCTACAAGAGACGAAGAAGACTTTCGGATGTGGCAAGTGTTCAGATATATTTATACAACCGAAAATATTGAAATGTTTTCCTCTCAAAGGCGGTAAAGTAGTCAGAGGCCAGCTAGAACGTCGACCTCGCTTCCACCAACGGCAGAATTTATGGGTCCAGTCGCCCCCTGAACGTTGGGGAATTGCGAATATCAGTGCAGTAATTCTTCCAGTGTTTTAAGAGCTTACAGTAAATCTGGATTGTTAAAACGGACTCTGTCTTAAGTGAATGCATGTTACCATGGCCACCTAGTACATGAACCTGTGCTAAGTATGGCTTCCAGCCATTTTGTCTAGGTCTATTGCGTCTCCGCTTAAGACAGGCTTGGCTGTAAATAAAACTATAATTGGGTCATCTGGGTAAAACTGAGGATCGAGCTCCACCAAACCTTCGTAAATCATAACGTCCTGTCAGTTGGGGCATCTAGCTATGGGATAAGAAGTACAGAAGCTCAATTAGAAGTAGCGAGTCCAGGTAAGACTGGCGGCATTATATACTCCAGGCCACAACGTCCTGTCAATTGGGGCATCGTAAGTTGAACAAGAAGTACAGAAGCTCAAATATAAAGAGCGAGTCCAGGTAAGACTGGCGGCATTATATATTCCAGGCCACAACGTCCTGTCAATTGGGGCATCGTAAGTTGAACAAGAAGTACAGAAGCTCAGTTAGAAAGGGCGAGTCTAGGTAAGACTGGCGGCATTATATATTCCAGGCCACACCGTCCTGTCAGTTGGGGCATCGTAAGTTGAACAAGAAGTACAGAAGCTCAATTAGAAAGAGCGAGTCCAGGTAAGACTGGCGGCATTATATATTCCAGGCCACAACGTCCTGTCAGTTGGGGCATCGTAAGTTGAACAAGAAGTACAGAAGCTCAAATAGAAAGAGCGAGTCCAGGTAAGACTGGCGGCATTATGTATTCCAGGCCACAACGTCCTGTCAGTTGGGGCATCGTAAGTTGAACAAGAAGTACAGAAGCTCAATTAGAAAGAGCGACTCCAGGTAAGACTGGCGGCATTATATATTCCAGGCCACAATAATTAGCTGAGGCCAACGACTAATTAATGACGCAATGCCCTGAAGGCTGCTGGTGGCAGCAATCTGACCCTTTTTTAACAAACAGCAATAAAAAGTAAACTTCGAAGAACCATTTATTATTGGATGTTTAAATAGGTCTCCAGATGTATGACGCGACATTAATATCTCTTTATCTACAGTAATTACATATCATTCTCAGGCTTTTTCTTGGTTTGATGACATCCATGGAGACATGTCGGTCACTTAGAAGATTACAAATTATGTGCTACTGGGATATATAAGAGAAATTATCCTTAGAGGATGCAAGGTCATGGCAGTAACTGACAATGATTTTGTTAAAGTTCGGTTTGTATTTCTGCACCAAGATTGGCTGACCTGCGGTGTTCAACTGCCCCAGTTAGGACGCGGGGAGGAATTGGAGAAATCAATCTCCGGGGGGAGACGGGGGGATTTCTGGAAGGCTGATATAGTGAAGGATGATGGAGGCTCTACAGAGCTCCACCCAAGTCATTACTTATTTCTTTAAAAAAAAATCATCAATTTCTATCCTATTGTCAACTTCCCTCACTTGCGCTTCTAGATTTCACTTGTCTGGGAGGTGCCCGAGTGGAGTGAGTATACGCCAAGTTCAACAAGTCACGGTCATCCGTGTTAGTTTTGTCATGCTCACGTCTGTAACTTATGATTATGTCCAATTAAACTGTCTCGTCAGTTTCTACCTGAAAGTGGAGAGCTGGGCGTGAGACGAGAATATCTCGGGGCGATACGTGGGCTGCAACAGGCTGTTTACATCCTCGTACACCACGGTCAACAAGGATGTTCAGTCACCAACATCCCACCCACATACATACACAGACAGCGTAGTCATTCTAATAACTCCGCCGAACCACGGATAGTATTCTGTTTGCCAACCACGAAACGATCTGGATTGTTATGTGGAGCGGTTATATAGTATGACATTGTTCCGACTAATTGACCAAATAGGGATGGTAAAATATGTCCAATATTCACAGCCTTATATGGAAGAGATAATCGTCGGTACTGTAGAATAATGGCTAACACTTCTCTTTCTACATTTTAATTATAAATATTTTACATTAATGTTTCTTATGATATATATAGTCCAAAACCATCTGTACACACCTTACTGCAATGATAAAAATATTAGATGAGGGGCTTGGCAGTGGCGAACCCTCTCAGCGGTTTCATTAAATTATTCTCCAGACCGTTCTACTATCATATTGTACTTATATACCCTGCACACATTTACTAAAGAATACTGCTTAGTGGTATTTGGGAGCCTATAGACATAAGCTTATAGGTTTGCAGAAGTGCATACATATAATTACAAGTAAATGCAACGAAAAATAATATTCCGTAAATATTGTTTTATATTAAAGCGTGTGTATAATGTCCCCAGTCACTCTTGACTCAAAGCATATTTTAGTCTAGCATATTTTTGTTTAGTTTTTAGCATATTTTAGGTTAAGGTAGGTTAGGTTATATAATGTGTGAAAGAAATATTAGATTGTGTGTGTGGAGCAATCCACTCACATACATAAAAAAGTGTAACTAGAGAAATATTTATAAAATTTGAAATGTTTATAAACTTTAGTGTGAAATTCTTTCTCGGGGGGGGGGGGGTACATCTAAATCGTTGATTTGCATAACTGAGCAAAACAAATTTAGGTTCTTCCATGAGTAAATCTTAACCCATTCCAGTAGGGGTAGATGAGGTACTCACGAGGGTGGAGACCACCTGGAAGGCCCCCTCGTCCTCCCCCGGGGTGTCGAAGTACAGCACGCTCGACATCCCAACGTACACTGCTCGTCTGCTGACCTCGCCGCTAGGGGCGCCAGTGTCGCGGCCGCGTGTTTACTTTCCCCACCACCGACAGGTACCTACGGCGCCCCCCCCCCCCCCCCCCCCCCCCAGCTACTGAGTAGTGTCTGTGTGTAGAGAATTAGAAGATTCTATAAAACATTTATAGAGAAAACGATACGTTTCTTTATTCACTTGGCTAGATTTTGATGAGAAAACTCTTTCACAAGCTTTAAACTCATAAGGATGGAATAGGAACAATAAAAATTTACATATCTTATATGTAATTATGTAATGTTCATAATTCAACAAATTTATTAAAGAGGAATAATGTGTGGCGAACAAAGTAAATACATCTATAGATAATAAAAGAAGCGACTTTGTGTTTGAATAAAGAAAGGAAAATAACATTTTGTACATTCTCCCAACTATTGATAACTGACTATACTGACAAAGCCATCTCTCGGAGATTTTATATTTTCATATTTTCTTCCATACAGATTCAGGTGCACATCTTTTATTATCCTCATAATTACATTGTTATAATTATCGTTATAATTGCAAGGGGATTTATTTCGCCATTAAAAATAAAGAGACATTTAACGCGCGCTATTTATTTATATAATGTGGAACTTTCGGAATATTTTCCTTCATCTGCTCAAAGTGTACAATACTATTATTAGTAGCTATTATTTAGCCAAAAAAATACTGAACTGATTTTTCTTCTTTATTAGAAACTAGACGAATACCCTGTTTCACCCAGGTTCTTCCTATGGGATTTCTACAAACAAAATTGAATTCAAAAAATATATTTTTATTAGATATATATTTATAGCATCAAGTTGGGAGGATGATGTACCTAAAGAGGTACCTCTCAGGTTAAAAACTACATTAAAACATTTTTAGTTCCTACCCTGGTACAGAACGTTATAATGGTGGTGATGAAGCCCCAACACCAGTTTTGGCAAATTCAGACAAAAGTCAATCCGTCTGTCATGGTTTCAGTCTATGACCCTCATCAGTACAGGGGTAGCTTCGATTTCATAACAAGTTGTATTCTGGCCTGAAAATCAGTCCCGCCACTTCACCAAGTTAAACACTTTTTTTTTTTTTTTGGTCAAAATTCGACCGATTCCATAACTCCCCTCGTAGGATGTTATGAAATCGAAGCCTCCCCTGTACTGGTGAGGGCTAGAGCACGAACCATGGATACAGTTTGGATTTTGTCGGAATTTGCAAAAAACTGGTGTTGTGGCTTATACTTCATCACCACTAGAACGCTCTGTACTTGGATGATGAACTAAAAAATGCAACAAAGATGTTTGAGATAGAAATCTTAATTTTTGGAATTCTTTCTCATTTAAGGTTATGAACAATCGCTCTAAAAAAATCAAGTCTCAACTCCTAAAAGTTTCCGAGTAAAAACCGTACATCACACACAGACATCGTATTTATATAGACAAACTGGATTACTTTTTATTAACAAAAGCGGAAAGTGCGAAAGTTTGGCACTACGACCGTCAACCTGGATGTTCAAACTACCGACATCAGTGGCCCAGCCACTACAAAGCTATCAAACATTCTCGCCATGCTAACCTCTCTGAGAAAGCTACCTAAGTTCAGGTCAGCCTGGCGACACCCAACAGGTCTGAAGACCACAACTTCAGTACAGTCCCATAAAATGTCTAGTGACGTATAATATGACAAGAAGTTATTACATCCATCACCAGGATTGTCCTACCAGCACTGCCTCTCCTGTAGATATCATTTGAAAGTCACACAAACTGTCAATGTTGGACCAGAACACGCCTGACATTCCTATAAAAGATAACCAGTTGGCAGCGGTTTGTCAAGAACACGGTAATCACTTGTACAGTTATCTGGGGTGCATTTTCACCGGTATGCCCAAATTGGAATGTTTTAAGTACGACAGCAAGTTTCGAAGTAGGAAGCACACCATGGAGGCAAACAGGACCATTCGGGCCCAAACTGAAGTGGTCTTAAATTATGTTTTTATTCAATGGCTCCGATTATTGCCCATGTTGAGCCCCACCAGTGAATGTAAGTACCCAAACGTATAGACATGTGGTTTACATTTACTGTAGAAGCAACACCCACAATGGTTATCGCGGCTCGAACAACTTGGAGAAATTGATTCTAAGTGTTAAGTCAAACTAAACCAATCTTCTCCTACAAGTCGAACATTTAGTGAGATTGACATAGTCTTCTTCGGATTTTACAACCTAGACTTCCATATGGAT
This sequence comes from Cordylochernes scorpioides, assembly GCA_030710605.1. Lineage (NCBI taxonomy): Eukaryota > Metazoa > Arthropoda > Arachnida > Pseudoscorpiones > Chernetidae > Cordylochernes > Cordylochernes scorpioides. Next base: position 57,801,293 of record CP092867.1, read on the forward strand.
TACATCTCTATACACTCATGGGGGGAAACTTAAGGAAGTGGGGGAGAGATAGAGGCAATTTTGTTTATATTAAGTTATCTCGTATGTCTTCAATAAAGGTCACTGTGTATCAAATATCTTTCAAAGTTATTGTCTGAATCCCAATATACATGCTAAAAGGTACAACTTCCTTAAGTTTTGTCTATGAGTGTATTTGATAGAATTAGTCGGGAGAACTCCTACGAGGTTTCTTACAAATATAGTTTCTATGGATTTCAACGATTGAGAGGTCTGTGAATGAAGGACGACCCCAGGAATAGAATCACGAAATCCACATTTTGAAATTAGATTTAGTTACTGAATTACGGTAATTAAAAGTACGGACCAAACATTGATTTGAAAATCAAGAAAGAAAAGTTCAGTAAAAATCAATACAAATATTCAAACTGAGGTTCACTTTAAAAGCGAATATATATAAGAGATATAAAGCAGAAATATTCTCTTTATTTATAAGTGCAGATTAAGGCTTGCACACACAGTAATAATGAAGATTACTTTGTTGAGATACATCGTCACATTTCTGTCTGGACATTAGTCCCAATTAATTACACAACTAGTTGATAGAAGATATAGACTTTGAATGGATCCCATTTCTCACTCATCGTAAATGTGCTCACAGGGACTCTTTATTATTTACACATTTCAGAAATTATACTTGGAGTATTAAAATAAACAAGGAGAGAGTGTCTCATATTTTAATACTAAATGTTGGAATGAGAGGCGTAAAGCCGCATGCGCAGTATGTGTGTGTGAGCTGCAACATTCGAGTACTAGCTCTCCTGAATTGTATTTGAATACAAGTTTGGTCAGTCCTCTCTCTTTATCGAAGGTTGGGCATTAAAGTAACATCGAAGTCTGATCCCATGTGGAGAGGCAAGGACATTAGGACAATGGTCCGCGGAGTTAATGGACATCCGGCGCACCAAATGGAGGAGCAGTTTATAGGGAGTCCTTTGTACCAAGGCCCGCCCTTGCTATTGTTCCTGTGACCCTGACGATGTGCCCCGAGATATTAGACAATACTTTCACAGGATCTGGACACACGCGTATAACATACAGTCTTTTGTTCTTTAAAATAAAAATCACCTTTTTTTAACACGAGTTTCTCACAACTATTTCTACCATACCTTAAAACCGCCCATGAAGGATCCGTGTGATGAGCAACCACCTTCCTAAGCGATCACTTTGGAAAATCAACACAATGACACAGAGACAACCTGATTCTACCCAATCTTCAATGAGAGACAACCTCCAGTTTTTGAGACGGTCTCTCATGGGATGTTCTATAGTGTATAAGAGGTAGAATATTTTATCACATTTTTAAATTCACCCACGATGGTGATTATTTCGTTTATTACTAAATTTAATGGCTGAAAATTAGGTTGACTTTAGGTGAGATGTCTATTTGTATTTCAATGGTTTTCGTGAAGATAGAGGCTGCCTGGCCGGCATTCATATTTCTTGAAAAAATATACTTCGGCCAGTTCAATGGTTTTATAAGGGATACAGATATTGGTATTGTGGGGTAATAGCAATCTTCGCAAAGAAGACATCAGAAGAGGGCCTGGTTGTAGGACTGATGGAAATCTCACCAGCAGCAGCAACTACAGTGAGTCACGTCCCAGGGTGGAGTCCTCATTCCACCCTCTTGCAAAGTCGGGCGTATAATGACTCCAGAGCTTTTTTTTTCTTCTTTTGACATTGAAACCCGTTTCTAAGAGGTTAATCTCATTGTTTTCGGAGAAAATTCAACAGTCGAGATCTACTTCAAGAGATAGGTCTTTTTCCCTGAATTATTTCATGGCTTTTCGAGGAAACTCTTTAGGAACACAGGTAAGATCTACATTTTAAGTCCTTTTTGAAAATATATACTGATAGGCACTTGCCGAAGCTTCAAATAGAATGTATTGTTGCTTGAAAGGTCAAAATATAGGCAGACGAAAGTTTCCGCAGAAAACAGAATGGACGCCTTCTCGCCCAATGCTACTGGTCCAATAGCGTCGTCCACCCTCTCATCAGAGAAACATTTACCATCCCCGGACCTACTATCCGCCGGGCCTACAGTACTGGATCTTCGTGGTGGTCCTCAAGTCATCGCTTGAATTTCTCAGACGAAATCTTCAATGTATGTGGTGGGGATCGTCTAGGTAGATATTATTTCTCTATATATCATTATCACTTATTTACTTATCCAAGTTTTAAGTAGGTGTTGTACTTATAAATATTGCGCTTCAGGAACCTGGGTTTTTATAAGTACTTAAAATGCCAATAATTAGTAAAGATTGTGTTAATACACCACACCGTACTACGGGGCGGGCAGCAGCACACCAATTATAGCGATGAACTGGCTCACGCACACACACAGGAAAAAACAAAACAAATAACAAACGATAGGATCAAAGGCATTGTCTTTTTTGCGGCGCAGGTTTTTGCTCGTGTCATCAGCTAATGGGTTGTGATGAATAAATAATATCGGTGACCTGGATAATGAATGAGCAGATGGATGCATCTGGGGATCCTCTGTTTGAACGCTCCAAACTGAAACTTTCTGTACCCTTCAACAAATATTTAGATTCTTCCTCAACCTATCGCATCTTGTAAATTATTTTGTCCAAATGTTATTTTCTCCTCCAGGACAGAGGACATGTTATCTTCCAAAAATATCTATTGATTTATTCTATTTAAATAATAATTTGGTTAACCCAAGGTTTCTGAAGCGTACAAAAGTTCTTATATTTAAAAGGAACACTTTCTTCCAACAAGCGCAATTTTGGGTTAAACATTCTTCATGGTGTTATCTCTTCTAGCAAAAAGAAATGAAATATATTCCAGCGCACTCACATTCTCTAAATGCACCCTCTCTTTCAAATGGGTCACAATCTCTTCACAGATAAACTTTTTTATAATATCTTAATTCCATTTCCTTCTATTTTACAAAGGTGGGCATTATATTGTAGCAAAGTATTTATTATTTTTTAACAGTGTCATTTTTTTTGTTTATATTTTGCTACTCTGTAACTTCCCTCATTGCTTATCTTTTGTTTATCATTCATAGTTTGTTCTTGCCTTAAATAAATTACTGTGTCATCCCGAAGTTTGTCTTTCCTAATTTTCCACGTGGCAACATTTTAGGAAAATCAGAAAATCGAAAGATTATCTAAAACGGTCTCTCTCACATACCGTTATAAATCTTCGCCACATTTCGAGGTCCTAGTTGCCACAGGTAAACAACAAGGTCTTTTGAAAAATGAGAGCTATTCATTTAAGATATATGTAGTAATCCCGAGGTGGAATGTACTGGGCAGTCGTGGTAGTGGGTGCGTGATGGGATTCCCGCACTGGGACAGCAAGAGACAGAGGCAGGTCTAGATGGTAACTCCAGGAAGGTAGAGGTAGACCACGGACGAAGACAGTCGGACCATGGGCGTCACGGATGCCCTACATCGCGGATAGAAGGGGGGGTGAGAGATCTGACCGACCGTATGACAGCGTCGCTCTGAAACAACTAAAACACCACCCTCTTTGTCCCAATTCTTGGGGGCTTTTATATGAGACGTTCGCAGATGGCGATGAGTTCTGATTGGTTCCCATTAAATCACGCCACCTGTCAAGCGCTGATTAATTATGTCTGGCCACGTGTCGGCCACCTGCTGACGGGGGGGGGGGGGGGGGGGGGGATGAACTCATTAGCATAAACACCTGTTCGTCTGGTCCATTGGGTCGTCTGGACTATAGTGTCGTCTTGATCTACCTTTACCTCTTTACTTTATTTGTCACTTCTATTATTACAAGTATGATACATATTTTTACATAGATATGGTGTTATAACAAATATTAGAATAAGGCTGTGATCTATCTATGTCAAAATATACTACATATATATAAATAATAATCCCTTGATCGTCTCTACAATATCGCAGACTCAAGTCATAGACAACATCGTCCTTGGAAAACTTGGATGCCCATCTTAAAACCATTGCTTCGGCTTATTGATCCCATTTATTTTGACTTGAGAAGTAACTCTTATTTTTCAAGTTTGATGTCGTCCCCATCAAAATGGTCACATATATGTTTTGGTATTGTTAGGAAAAAGAAAATATTAATCAAATATTTAAACGAAATTTGAATACAGAGTAATACCACAATTTACATAAGTCAAGAATTACGTGTACGTGATTTTGACTGTTTCTCCAGTGATGATATCTTGTGATGGCCATTGGACGTGCTCCACGCCACATCTGCGTGAACTATTCTACGAGCGTCCAAAATAATGATAACCGAGGGTCAAGCCAGTAGTAACGAGAGGGACAGTCAGGGCGTGGAGAGTTTTCCAGTACCTCTCTGCACCTTGGAGGACCTTTAAGAGTTCTCACAGAGCACAGGCAGTCGTGGTCGAGGCAGAGAGGAAAGCTTGGGAATGTCCACACACAAAAAACGAAGATACACAGTTGTAGTAGGAAAATTCCGTGAACAGATAGGAGTCGAGCTAAGAGCAAGATGGAGATAGAAGAGTTCTTACTGTTCTAAATGGTCGATGAGGTGGACCTGGGTACAACCGACGAGGGCTCACGCTGATGGTGACTATATTTTTTTCGGCTAGGGCAGAGGCCTTATATACCTTTGCCGAGGGGGGGAGAATGGACTTTGAGCGGGTGCAAAGGGCGTGGGGCGTCTGCGGTATTCTACACCCTTTGACCTTGATGGAACGACCTGCCAAATTCCTCTTTAGGGTTGTTGGATTTCTCTCTCGATTTTAGACGTTTTTGAACTTCTCAATCTTGCTTTAACTCATCTCTTAATCTATTATATAGTTTTATTTATTTATTCTTGGCTTGTACAGAGTACATTACATATGGTGATGCAATGGCACATGTCAATCATGCGTATAATTATTTATAGATGGGTTTCTATATACAACATGACAATCTTGTTATAAGTATTATACAATATAGGGTTGTTGGTTTAAATTACCATATATATATATATATATATATATATATATATATATATATATATATATATATATAATTTTTGGTCGCAGTGGTACATCCTGCTCCACGCTGACGAGCGCCAACAGCACGAAACGCGTTCGTGGATGGCTTTTCTTGATTTATCAAGAAAATGGGTTGGCCAAATATCAGGAAACAGGCTAAATGAATGTTTAGTTGATTTCTGTTCCACTAGATGGTGCTCTGGTATCTAAAAAGCACATTTGCTCTTGGTCAGGATATGCCTTTTTTTATTTTAAACTAGCCGAATGACCCGGGCAACGCCCGGGTTTCTCCGATTAAATGTTTTTATTCAAATACTATTCGTTACAATTATAAATTGGCGCCGTGGATGTCACTCTTGTGTCCCGCTCCAAACTTTGTGTCTGAGAAGCGATATTTTTATAGAGAGATGATCTGGCTTCATGTCTTCTGCTCGAATGAATGTTTTTATGCTACAATTTTGTTCCTGCATACTAAAAATGAACTGGCTCACCCGCGGTCTCTGCTTTTTGGAATTTTACCGATATAATTTTGCATCTGATAATCAAATATGATACGTATTATTGCCATCATCATTTTCTGACTAAAAAAAAAAAACAACTATTTTTGCTCAGAACCTGTCAATTTAAATTTTTCTTGGCTAAAAATCAGATAAATATATCTTCCAGATTTTCTCTATGTCCTGTTAAAACACGTTTTACATGTACATTAGGTCAGCTGATATTACCTCCCATCTTCCCCGGTAGAGGCGCTGCTTGCGAACGAAAGGACAAATTTGCAACGCAATTTGCAAATAACTCGAAGAATATTTGTGATAGAGACCTGAAATTTTCACTAAATGTTTTTCCAGATTCTACTCTATATACTGTTAAAATTTCAGTCAGATTAGTTACGTATTGTGGACGTGTATAGCCGACATAGGAACAAACACACATACATACATACATACATACATACATACACTGACTTTTATATATATAGGGATATATATAATTGTATTTTTGAAATAGTGCAGAATGTGCACTTTTGAATGTATTGAGAAGATGTCAATAAAATTATTTTAATTGTCAAATTGGCTAGTCAGCATTTGAAAGTCTATTCTCGGTGATGGTGGCGTAACAGCATGGAATAGTTTAAGAATAACAATCACATATAATAAAGCGTCTGTTCGTTGAAGCCGAATAGGATTGGTCCATTCTGTGTGACGTGTTCAAACCTGATTGGCTTGGCCGCCCCCCCCCTACCCCCCCCCCCCCCCCCCCCCCCCCCCCCCACTTAAGTGACGTGCCGCCTGAGATGGTACTGACCACGGGATGAGATGGGACTGAGCACGGGATGAGATGGGATTGAGCACGGGATGAGATGGGAATGATCACGGGATGAGATGGGAATGATCACGGGATGAGATGGGACTGAACACGGGATGAGATGGGACTGAGCACGGGATGAGATGGGACTGAGCACGGGATAATATGGGACTGAGCACGGGATGAGATGGGACTGAGCACGGGATGAGATGGGAATGATCACGGGATGAGATGGTAATGATCACGGGATGAGATGGGACTGAACACGGGATGAGATGGGACTGAGCACGGGATGAGATGGGACTGACAGCGGGATGAGATGGGACTGAGCACGGGATGAGATGGGACTGAGCACGGGATGGGATGGGACTGAGCACGGGATGAGATGGGACTGAGCACGGGATGAGATGGGACTGAGCACGGGATGAGATGGGACTGAGCACGGGATAATATGGGACTGAGCACGGGATGAGATGGGACTGAGCACGGGATGAGATGGGAATGATCACGGGATGAGATGGAAATGATCACGGGATGAGATGGGACTGAACACGGGGTGAGATGGGACTGAGCACGGGATGAGATGGGACTGAGCACGGGATGAGATGGGACTGACAGCGGGATGAGATGGGACTGACCACGGGATGAGATGGGACTGAGCACGGGATGAGATGGGAATGATCACGGGATGAGATGGGAATGATCACGGGATGAGATGGGACTGAACACGGGATGAGATGGGACTGAGCACGGGATGAGATGGGACTGAGCACGGGATAATATGGGACTGAGCACGGGATGAGATGGGACTGAGCACGGGATGAGATGGGAATGATCGCGGGATGAGATGGGAATGATCACGGGATGAGATGGGACTGAACACTGGATGAGATGGGACTGAGCACGGGATGAGATGGGACTGAGCACGGGATGAGATGGGACTGACAGCGGGATGAGATGGGACTGACCACGGGATGAGATGGGACTGAGCACGGGATGAGATGGGACTGAGCACGGGATGAGATGGGACTGACAGCGGGATGAGATGGGACTGAGCACGGGATGAGATGGGACTGAGCACGGGATGGGATGGGACTGAGCACGGGATGAGATGGGACTGAGCACGGGATGAGATGAAACTGAGCACGGGATGAGATGGGACTGAGCACGGGATGAGATGGGACTGAGCACGGGATGAGATGGGACTGAGCACGGGATGAGATGGGAATGATCACGGGATGAGATGGGAATGATCACGGGATGAGATGGGACTGAACACGGGATGAGATGGGACTGAGCACGGGATGAGATGGGACTGAGCACGGGATAATATGGGACTGAGCACGGGATGAGATGGGACTGAGCACGGGATGAGATGGGAATGATCACGGGATGAGATGGAAATGATCACGGGATGAGATGGGACTGAACACGGGATGAGATGGGACTGAGCACGGGATGAGATGGGACTGAGCACGGGATGAGATGGGACTGACAGCGGGATGAGATGGGACTGACCACGGGATGAGATGGGACTGACCACGGGATGAGATGGGACTGAGCACGGGATGAGATGGGAATGATCACGGGATGAGATGGGACTGAACACGGGATGAGATGGGACTGAGCACGGGATGAGATGGGACTGAGCACGGGATAATATGGGACTGAGCACGGGATGAGATGGGACTGAGCACGGAATGAGATGGGAATGATCGCGGGATGAGATGGGAATGATCACGGGATGAGATAGGACTGAACACGGGATGAGATGGGACTGAGCACGGGATGAGATGGGACTGACAGCGGGATGAGATGGGACTGACCACGGGATGAGATGGGACTGAGCACGGGATGAGATGGGACTGAGCACGGGATGGGATGAAACTGAGCACGGGATGAGATGGGACTGAGCACGGGATGAGATGAAACTGACCACGGGATGAGATGGGACTGAGCACGGGGTGAGATGAAACTGACCACGGGATGAGATGGGACTGAGCACGGGATGAGATGGGAATGATCACGGGATGAGATGGGAATGATCACGGGATGAGATGGGACTGAACACGGGATGAGATGGGACTAAGCACGGGATGAGATGGGACTGAGCACGGGATGAGATGGGAATGACAGCGGGATGAGATGGGACTGACCACGTGATGAGATGGGACTGAGCACGGGATGAGATGGGACTGAGCAAGGGATGAGATGGGACTGAGCACGGGATGAGATGGGACTGACAGCGGGATGAGATGGGACTGAGCACGGGATGAGATGGGGCTGAGCACGGGTTGAGATGGGACTGAGCACGGGATGAGATGGGACTGAGCACGGGATGAGATGGGAATGATCACGGGATGAGATGGGAATGAACACGGGATGAGATGGGACTGAACACGGGATGAGATGGGACTGAGCACGGGATGAGATGGGACTGACAGCGGGATGAGATGGGACTGAGCACGGGATGAGATGGGGCTGAGCACGGGATGGGATGGGACTGAGCACGGGATGAGATGGGACTGAGCAAGGGATGAGATGGGACTGAGCACGGGATGAGATGGGACTGACAGCGGGATGAGATGGGACTGAGCACGGGATGAGATGGGGCTGAGCACGGGATGGGATGGGACTGAGCACGGGATGAGATGGGACTGACCACGGGATGAGATGGTACTGACCACGGGATGAGATGGGACTGACCACGGGTTGAGATGGGACTGAGCACGGGATGAGATGGGACTGAGCACGGGATGAGATGGGACTGACAGCGGGATGAGATGGGACTGACCACGGGATGAGATGGGACTGACAGCGTGATGAGATGAAACTGACCACGGGATGAGATGAAACTGACCACGGGATGAGATGGGACTGAGCACGGGATGAGATGAAACTGACCACGGGATGAGATGGGACTGAGCACGGGATGAGATGGGAATGATCACGGGATGAGATGGGAATGATCACGGGATGAGATGGGACTGAACACGGAATGAGATGGGACTGAGCACGGGATGAGATGGGACTGAGCACGGGATGAGATGGGACTGACAGTGGGATGAGATGGGACTGACCACGGGATGAGATGGGACTGAGCACGGGATGAGATGGGACTGAGCAAGGGATGAGATGGGACTGACAGCGGGATGAGATGAAACTGACCACGGGATGAGATGAAACTGACCACGGGATGAGATGGGACTGAGCACGGGATGAAATGGGACTGACTATGTGATGAGATGGGACTGAGCACGGGATAATAAAGCGTCTGTTCGTTGAAGCCGAATAGGATTGGTCCATTCTGTGTGACGTGGCGTGTGACGTGACGTCGGCAATTTATTCGGTGAATATTTGAGGAATAATATTTTTTAAATAATTTTATTTTTTAATTTAGCTTGATTATTTTATTTTTATAAACAATGTCTCCTAAAAGAGCCCTTTCTATTGTTGAGGCCATCGAAGCAAAGCAACGTCGTATTGAACAGCAGCGACAAAGACGTTTAAATTTACCCGTAAGAGAACGGCATAATGAACAACAACGGCAATACCGAATGAATATGAGGGAAAATCAAAGAGCCCTTCAAAGGGAAAACAGTAGGCTGAGGATGCAAAGAATTCGACAGGGAGATAATCTACCTTTGCCAACAGGGACATGTTTCGAGGAAGATCAAATTCCCCTGCACTTTTGTGGCCAACTTGATCAAGTTTGCCCAAAATGTAGAGCAAAGTATTTCGAATTGGAACAAACGACATACAGTAAAACTTTTCATAAATGCTGTTCCAAAGGAAAAGTCGAACTTGAACCGATTCAAACCTCTCAATCCACCTGCTCTAGCCGATCCCGTCCTTGGACGGGCTTTTATACTAGTACTAAATAAACAGGTATATGAGATTTACAAATAAATTTCTTTTCATTTGAAACTTGGCCGAGCTTTCAGGTACTTGTTATTTGGTGGTTAACCCAGCAGGTTCCTGCTGGAGCGTACAGCTTTCAGAATCCCTTTCTTCAAACAAACAAATAAAAAAAAAAAAACGAGATGCGGCAAAACGAAATGGAACAGATAAAATCAAGATCCTAATTTTGAAAAATAAATTTTATTATATAAAAAAATTAACCTTTTTTATTTCAGAGTAAGGTATATCCTGATCGTTAACTAAAAGCTGCTAATTGCGCCATCTGTCTGAATGAAATCAGCTAATCGTTTAATTTTAATTATTCCAGAATTGCCATTTTTTCAGCCAAAATAAAATTTAAAAAAATCAACGATTAGTTGTTATTTATTTCGACAGATGGCACAAGCCATTAGCAGCTTTTATTTTCACAATCATGAGATGCCTTTCTCTTAATTTATCAACCTGATTCCATTAAAATTTCAACTTTTTTTTTTTCACTGTTTTATTTCATTTTTATCTTATCCCATGTTTTTTTTTTTTTTTTTAGCCTGAAGAAAGTTTCCCTGAAAGCTCTCCGAGTTTCCAATAAAGATTGGGAGATATATCATATGTTGATTGGCTGAAGTCAATTATTGAAATTTCAAAAAGTATTTCTAAACTGCCAACGGCTGTACATAGAGTCGTCAATATGAGCGGCCGAGATAAGTGTAATGGCAGTAGTCCATTTAGTCACATTAGCTACATACATCATTGCGACACTAGATAGTTAACTTCCTCGTTAAGATTACAAACTTTTAAAACTAGATTAGTGTTCTCCGTGCTCTACTTGAGTGAATGCTTGTCCAATCAAAAATGTTTTTAAACTAATGTTCATTTCAAATATTACTATTATTATTAGTTTTATTATTATTATTTATCCCAAGTACACGTGGTATTATAGGTCATGATAATTATGGTGGGTAGTTAGCGACCGCTTTTACTGGAAGTGCACCACATGTCTTACACATGTAGCCGCTTGACTTTTGCATTTTTACAAATGCTAATTATTATTAGTAGTAGTGTAATGCTAAGAATGAGTCCGTTATTTATTGACATCACCAACATTATATCCGAACTCCAATGTTGGCCGTTATCGAGCTGATTAGCACATTTTTGGGTCAAAACTGACCCTTGACTCCTTCTCCAGACCTAATACTACATCGTGGATAGACGTATGCTGAACAGACAAAACCACAATCCAATAAACAAATGCATACATTTCATTTTTTTCCCAAAACAGATGTGGGCATTTTCCAAAGGCATACGCGCAAACATAAAGTATTTTTTTTTTTCAACATAAAAAATCACTCTCTCATTAACAAAAATTATTAATGTGAATTAATCTATAAAAGAAAAGACCACCTCAACCGTCAACATAGACGCAAAAACTATCCGCCATAAAAGGTATAGTGTGGCTTTGCCCTGAGTCTGCTGGTTGAAGCTAGCGGCCCATTTTAAAGCAACATATCGCGATAGATCCTTTAACATATCGTGGTTTTGGTTTTTATAAATTCTACAATGTCACCGTTCGGAGGAGATTAATATAATCGCCGAATGCCGTGGTCCATTTGGACGAGGAAAGCGAAGACTAGAACGCGGCTGATTCCACACTAGCCTGTTCAGTGATTCGCTAACCTTGACGTATGCACGGTGTGGCCACTGGACTTGCGTCGGACCTGGAGGCTGTCGTTGGGTGCTGCACTGCCTGGAGTACAGGAGCTCCATCTATGCTTCCTTTCTTCCTGTAGGTGAATCTGCATAAGACCGGTGGTCTTAATAAAGCTTTGTGTGTATATCGTGGTTTTAAAAAGAGACGGCAATAGAGCCATGCCAATAGCTCCATTCTCTCTCCCTTGAAGTAACCCGGATTCCTGGAGCGTGCTAAAGTCGCCGGTAGCTCCATTTAACACGCGTCTCCGTTGAAAGGACATGTCAAACTTGGCAGAATGATGATTGTGAAGAAAGGTACGGTGAGCTCGTCCGTACATTGTGTGGAAATGGTTGGATCGACTGACCAAGGGAATGGCCCAACAGAATGGCCTGCCAAGTGCCGACCGAAGCCAAGTGTTTCTAAAGAAGCTTGCTGATATCGCAGCTGCTCTTAAAAATAACAACAGGGGTTTCTCCAGGACCACTCGCACTTTTTATAATCAGTTTTAGGAAACTACTGTCAGGAGGGGGAGATTCAGCACTTAGAACCGTTACAATACAGACGAATGCCCGTTCTGTGGGAGCACTTAGAACCGTTACAATACAGACGAATGCCCGTTCTGTGGAAGGGTCTAGAACTACAGCGAATCCTATACCTAACTAAATTGAATAATTTGTATTATCATTAAAATTATATATATATAATGACCATTTTAACCATGGTTGCTATTGCTAGTTCTCATATTTCATTCATACCCCATTTTTTTTTTCTGCTACAGTCCTTCCATTAGAAACATTTCTCCAGTGGTCTTTTGATTATGAATATAAGATCGAATATTGCCGTCTTGTTGTTCTATATAGTGTTATATAGTAAGTGTTGGTTTTCCCAATATAACAACAAGGTATGAATTAAGTGATCCATCATTTGACGACGGCGAAAGTACAAATCCAGAGAACATGAAGGCGGAACAAAGGATTTTCCTCAAGGAGAGAATTAAGGCTAATGCGACTCGACAATGGGCGGAAGTAGGGCTCTTATCGCCGCCGTTTGTGGCTCCGATATCGACATCTCACCAGCGGTCAGTGGGAGAAACCCACTTGTTGTGTGCGTGGACAGTTCTGTCCTCTGGCTCCGATATCGACATCTCACCAGCCAAAGTCAGTGGGAGAAACCCACTTGTTGTGTCCGTGGACAGTTCTGTCCTCTGGCTCCGATATCGACATCTCACCAGCGGTCAGTGGGAGAAACCCACTTGTTGTGTGCGTGGACAGTTCTGTCCTCTGGCTCCGATATCGACATCTCACCAGCCAAAGTCAGTGGGAGAAACCCACTTGTTGTGTCCGTGGACAGTTCTGTCCTCTGGCTCCGATATCGACATCTCACCAGCGGTCAGTGGGAGAAACTCACTTGTTGTGTGCGTGGACAGTTCTGTCCTCTGGCTCCGATATCGACATCTCACCAGCCAAAGTCAGTGGGAGAAATCCACTTGTTGTGTCCGTGGACAGCTCTGTCCTCTGGCTCCGATATCGACATCCCACCAGCCAAAGTCAGTGGGAGAAACCCACTTGTTGTGTCCGTGGACAGTTCTGTCCTCTGGCTCCGATATCGACATCCAACCAGCCAAAGTCAGTGGGAGAAACCCACTTGTTGTGTCCGTGGACAGTTCTGTCCTCTGGCTCCGATATCGACATCTCACCATCCAAAGTCAGTGGGAGAAACCCACTTGTTGTGTGCGTGGACAGTTCTGTCCTCTGGCTCCGATATCGACATCTCACCAGCGGTCAGTGGGAGAAACCCACTTGTTGTGTGCGTGGACAGTTCTGTCCTCTGGCTCCGATATCGACATCTCACCATCCAAAGTCAGTGGGAGAAACCCACTTGTTGTGTGCGTGGACAGTTCTGTCCTCTGGCTCCGATATCGACATCTCACCAGCGGTCAGTGGGAGAAACCCACTTGTTGTGTGCGTGGACAGTTCTGTCCTCTGGCTCCGATATCGACATCTCACCAGCGGTCAGTGGGAGAAACCCACTTGTTGTGTGCGTGGACAGTTCTGTCCTCTGGCTCCGATATCGACATCTCACTAGCGGTCATTGTAGAAACCCACTTGTTGTGTGCGTGGACAGTTCTGTCCTCTGGCTCCGATATCGACATCCAACCAGCCAAAGTCAGTGGGAGAAACCCACTTGTTGTGGGCGTGGACAGTTCTGTCCTCTGGCTCCGATATCGACATCCCACCAGCCAAAGTCAATGGGAGAACCAACTGGTTGTGTGCGTAGACAGTTCTGTCCTCTGGCTTCGCTATCGACATCTCACCAGCCAAAGTCAGTGGGACAAATTTATTTGTTTTGGACGTGAACTGTCCAGTAGACTCAGTTGGAAAGTAGTACATGTTTGAGCGAAATTGTGGCGTTATAGATTTCCTCGAACATTTCTGTAACGAATATTATCCTACTAGGCGAGGTAAGGAATTACATTTGGCTGAAATCCTAAATAATCCAACACTAGATATAAAAATAGACGTTGTGCGCGGGGCCGGTTGTCAACAGTCCCGGGAACAAGGTCAACTTCTATCCCTGGTCCTATAGCCACGGCGGTAGTTCAGTGGTCTATGAGGAGCTGAACAACTCCAGTCTGTCCATATAACTCACGTAGTGTGTTGGTGCGTCAATTTATATTGCTGAAGGCAAACATAGCGGTAGTTCAGTAGTTCATTAGGAACTATTTAATGAACCTGTTTATAGCCATTATTGTGTGAATAATGTGAAATTGCACGATAAGGAGATGCCTTTTTTCTTAATATATATATATATATTTAGCTGTGTAATAACAACTCTCTTTATTATTCAATAAATCTTAGTTGTTCTCAGTTTAAACGCTTCCTCATTACCGTGACCATATTTTTAATCGACCTTTTAAAGTCATATTGCATTTACATATACTTAAACTACTTTAAACACTTATTTTTAACCCTCTCAATTATTACAATTTGATGAGGATAAATTCCGAAAAATGACTTTTTGAAGAGTGCAGCACACTTACTCGTGTTTGGCATTTTATTAAACTAGAACAGCAAGCATATCCGTTTAACAAACGGAAGTTTGCCAGTCGTAAACTTAATGAAATAATATCAAGGGATATCTATTTTAAAATAAATACTTGTAGTTTCAAAATACCTTATTCCTTGATAACAAAAAGAAAGACAATGAATATATAATAGTTAAAACAGATTAATTAACATTTCAAAAATTGACTAATCTCTTTAGATATTATGTTATTAAAGATATTTCGTTAAAAGAAGGTTTACAAATCTGCATCTGAAAACACTTGGAGTATTAGTAAAACAAACACACTCGTACGCACGCTTTTAACATTCATCTTGAAAGTGTATATTTCAAAATGTAAAGCATGGTTAACAGATGACTTAACAAAAAAAGAAGAACAATTATAGTTGCATATACGCCATCAAAGAAAAATAAAGTCGATATCCTTATTTTTGTCCGTTTTGTTTTATTTAAAAAGACTCAGGAGTCCAACAATAACTAACATCTGTACAAGAACAAGTTCCTAGGAAGCTGTGCGAGGTGGTTAGCTTGGTTGGGACATCAACCACCATCTCCATTGGATCTATGTTCTGAGGCAAGGTCCTGGGGTCTTGGCAACTGCAACAATCCTATATAATATTGTGTAAGATGACAAACACGCGTGAGATCTTATGTCAAGTCTAACTGCTTCTACGTGTTGTTGACTTTAAGTCGCAACCTTATCGTATTCATGGTTTACAAAATTGTCGATTTTTTTTAATACTGATTAATTAAAATTCACTTGCAGCAATAATAATTCTTAACGAGATTATATCAAAATACAAGGTTGTTCCAAAAGTTCGTAAACACTTGCAAAAAAAATTGAAATATCCATATTATTCGCCGTTATGTAAATGTCTTTGTATTATTTATAAAGTAATTGTATTATATGTATTATATTATGTATTTGCCGTAATAATATTATTCACCAAGTAATAAGAAAAACACGAACTTTTGGAACAACCTTATATTGACGACATCTTCCTCAAACGTTAATCTACGTTGTTTAAAATGACTTTGAAATATGAACAGCAACACGATGCTAACGCTTTTAATCAAAAAAGATTCCAATTAATACCATGGCTCTAGATGTACTATCTCTGGAAAAGTTGAGAACAGTCCTGGGAATACCATACTCCCTTAGTTTAGGATGAGAGACACCGCAAATTTTCCTTGTAGAGGTTGGCAAACGCAATGACTGATCGCCACCATCATTAATTATTGCCAACAAAAATCTGTCGAAACGTTTCATTGTCATTTTTTTCTGATATGAAAAGTGGAAAGCTCAAATTCTGGATAATTCAGAAGATTTCGTTTCAAATCCACTTTCCAGTTCGTTCGTCAAGCCTGGCTTGTGATCCGAGAAGTCCACTTATTTGCATATTAGAAGGAACGTCACGAAAGGCGAGAGCATCTGCCAGGTCGGTTTACCCGACCGCGACGACCTCTGTGCCATTTAGAACATATTAAAATATGTAAAAAGTGAAGGTAAGTGATTTGTTTAGTGTAACAGGAGTCAAGAGCTTCACAGAAAAGCCTGGAAACATAGGACTGACTTATTCCACATATCTATTAGTAAGCGCCTAGTGTAGAACTTTGAGTTAACCAAAGAAGTATCGTGAGATTGTGAACCAACTTTATTGATCATGCTACTAAGAAGCGTGTATTTTGTTAAAATCGAGTACTATTCCGAAATTCATTGCTAAAAGCATTCAATCTCTTGCATACATTTCGTAGCATTAAAAATAGTTAAGAAGATTTGAGCTCTTTATTTAAATCTCTGAACTGGACATTGCGATTATTCAGGGCGTGAAACAATTGGTGGAGTCACAGTGGCCGGTGTCGCAACACCTGTCAGCTTAATCTGAGCTGTTTTCATGACAACATCGCACTTGGTCAATATTTTAACAAGGTTATTTTAACTCACAACGCCCTGTAGGCGAGCCCTTCCTTTAATGTCGTAAAGCTGGAGGCCTTGATCGACACGCTTCCTAACACTTCTGCGTAAATGGCATTTTGGAAAGGCTTACTTCATCTTTTATTAATTTATTTCGAGCCTTCTATTGGGGTTATACATCAGTGGAAGTAGAACAGTGTTATACAGCCGGAAGAAGTTGAAGAAGAAACGTGGAATTTGGATCAAATCAAATTCTTGTTACGTGCAACGAATGACTACATTTTGTATGTGCAAAACAATTAAAATTCTACCAATTCCTTCTAGGCCTAACACTTACTATTTCCAGTGATTCAAGTGGAAGAATGCCCAGTATTTAGCAACATGCTGCGGTTGTTTGCCTATCTTTAGTGGTCAGACCAATTACTTGAATGGCCAAAAATCGTGCCTGAAGGTGATTGGCCTGGGTTGTGGGAACACCCTGGCCATCTTGTGTCAATGCATCATCAATTTTGAGTAATGAAAGAAAGAACCCCCCCCCACATGCCTTGGACCAAGTGTAGCGGGCAGTTCGGGTTTTCGCCCAAATGTCTTGTGTGCCATTGGATGATGTTTTGTTTAAAGTTTTGCATTTTACAAAAGCAATAACATTTGTCACCCTTGACATTTGAATACAGAAAAATTCGAAAGGGTGATGTTATTTTCTCGTAAATGAACGTATACAAATTCAAAAAATCCAATAGAATTCCATTCTAATGTATTTTTCAGACATATATAACGTTTTTGAATTTCATATTTTGGTGAAGGTGTCGAAAATGTGAAGAGGTAGCCGAGTTGAATATAATTATACCTAGGTATACGGATTTTTAAACTAAAATTATTACATGTGTGAAACATACACTTGTAGGTGTGAAAGACACTTTATGCAAACCTTTCCATTTTGTTATAATTGAGACATTTCACGTGATAAGGATAAAGCGCGTCAACCGTCCTCCTGCCTTCATGGCCGATCAAGGGTGGGCAGAAGGAAATATATTCAAGATCCTCCATAAATTAAAACGGGGCAACGTACAGTACAGTAGACAAACATGTCTCTGGACCGTGACATAGGAGAGAGTTGCGGCAAGGTTACGCCACAACAGGCAATCCACTCCTCCTAGCTTTACGGCTCCCGTAAACAGGTCAACTCCTGATGGCTTATTGACTCATTTGTCGTGAGGGGAGGGATGTAAACATGCTGATGGTTTTGGAGGATACTCAACTATGATGGTCACTTAAAATATATATATATATATATAGTTCCTGTACAAACATGAGAGATTATAGCCTGAAAACATGTCTTCTGGAGGTGTTCTCTCATTGAAGGTAGAAAATTATATCAGATATTTTAATGCTACAAAAGCAGTCGCTCACGAAAGTGGTCGCATACAGCCGATGTACTGTAAGGTCCAATATGCAAAGTCCCCCGTTAAGTATATACCTATAGGTATAGGGGAGAGAGTTTGCTAGATTATTCAACAACAACAAAAAAACCTTTTATTAAGACATTTCGCCTTACATATACTCGCCACAAAGTCCAAGAAAAAAAAAAGCAAGCACACAATGGTGGTAAATTATTTTTTCCACGGAGATTTGATCGAGTGAACATTGACTTCTGGTAGGATCCAGGAAAATGTCTTCATGGCACTTTCCGCGCCATCTAGCTTATTATTTTAAACTTTAAAAAAACATCCTTTAGAAGATCATTATTTATATAAGGGGTTTAAGAAATATATACAGCCTTGTCGTCTTTCAGAAGAATCAGAATGACGTTAAAATGCAAATTTAACCAGTGTCTATTCGCCTCAATCAACACTAGATGATGAAGGCATCATGGGAAGTGCAGCGCATCCTCATCGATTCAACGAGGTAACTTCACCTCTATTACTAGCATCCGACACCAAATTACAACAACTCACACTACAAAGAACGCTACGAGAGATGACGCCATGACACATGAGAGACCGTGCATATCTCTCTCTTTCTTGGATCATATCAGGCCGTCTTAAAAAGGCTCAGGGTCACTAATCGAATGAGTCGCTCCTGGAAGGTTTTGCTGTACGGTATTTTCCTACATAAATCCACTGGACAAGTGGTTTCATCCGGAAGCAAAACCAAGAATTCCTTCAACAATGGCAGTTGTCCGGCGTTCTTCCTTCTAACCAACTCCGGTCTTTCCGTTGGCCGTTTCTTTCCTAGACCACCATAAAGCCTCAGTGGCGTCCCAAAGGAAAAGTGAAGTTTTCTCATTGGTGTGGGAGATGAAGGGTCAGCCAGGTAGGTGTCGTTCCGCTCTACTAATGAGAAGGGAGGAAGCTCGGCTAATTAGGCCGCCGGAAATGCAGGCCACCCGGGCCAGGAGCTCTTCGCCCTCCTCACCCGACAGACTCGAGCGAACCTGATGGTGTAGTTTTTTTTTATGGGAAAGACTAGTAAATGGTTCAAAAGATGCACATTTTCTAGCGAACCTTAGCAATTACGCTAAATTTCATTGTTTTTTTTTTTTTTAGAATAAAAATAAGCCATTTATATAATAAAAAAAATATATATATATATTTATTTATTTATTTATAGAGAGAGATATGCGCCTAGCTACTACGTCCAATCGCCAGATGGCTGTCCACTCGTTGCGCCAACATTTACTTCTCTCGCAACTTGACACCAGTCTTGCTTGAGATATCGGCCTCTTTGGAGATACTTCGTTAGAATGCTTGGCCGATGTAATGATGAGGCGCCGTCTTGCTAACCTAGGTTAGAGGCCTTTACAAATAATTCGTGTACACACGGTTTTAATATGAGAAATAAATAGTGAAACTTTTATCAAACGCCACTTGCTACCTAAATAAAAATGTATGCATAGATGTGGGAAAAAACAAATAGATATTTTTGATAAATAAAATTTATAGTTTGAACTTTATTGAGACCGTTTTAAAACCATTTTCAGATTGAACGCCCCAGAGATGCAACAAAGGATTAAGGCATGAGAGAAGTCAAAGGAACAAGGAAGCCGCGGTTCAACCTCATGTCGACCGGGGAGGGAAGTGCGGTCTGTACACGCAAGTGGAGACAAGCTGAGGGTAAATGGTAGACCTATTGGCAACGGTACGTATGACGTCTACAGCTAAGAGAGAGACAAGATAGAAGAGCAAACGACATACCTCTTCCATCAGAGTAGACGACGGGACGTGTGACCGAGGACACGCGCCCACTCGCTCGCCCTGTTGAAGGTAACGCTAGTGTCGGCCAACGCTACCTACCCACCTCTCAGCCCACCGTTCACTTGTACACAACACACGGTGTTTGTACGAAATAAAGTTTCACCAAAGGTCAATGCATTGGTTTTAACTATCTTTGGAGTAAATTTTGAATGTTCGAAAATATACAAACTCTAAAAATGAGAAGGAAATAACCATGTATAAAATGCATATGAGATATCCCAGGTGATGTAAAGAGCTAGCGACGCAATGAGTTTATGAACCAGCGAGACTGCCTGCCACTACCTTGCCTTCAATAGATCCATCTGTGGCGCTAGAACAACAACAGGCCCTCAACTCCCCTTCCATGCTAAGCTTCTATTCTAACAAAGACGATTTGTCTTCTAAAAACGATGTAGTTCAAGGCCCATCACACGCATCGAAGGTTTTGCTTCTTTAGTCAATATGTTCGACTAATTTAAATTAAGGAGAGGTTTTTGGTTTACATAGCACTTTATGAGTCTTTTAACTAATAAAATAGCAGGCGAAGTGATGTGTGAGAACGTTTTGTAATTACAATTATATTTAAGATTTATATCGTTATAAAACGGGAGCTAACCAACGCCATCCGAGAAAAATAGCACATCAAGTTGTAAAGAAATGTTATTTTTCATTATTCCGAGTACACGTCGTTTATACAGGCAGCTATGTTAATGATATTATCTAGGGGTTGTAACTGCTAAGAATGTAAGTACATTACATGTTCGTAAATTTAGAAGCAGTTCGAATAGACTTGAGGAAGAATCGGTGGGAGTATTGAAAAAAATGTTCGGGTTGCCAAAACGACAATTTAGATCCCCAAATGAACTTTCCTACGAATGTCCTATCGTGTAGACAGACGGCCAAGGGCGACCAAATAGTTCCATCAGGAAGGGACCACCGTAGGGATAGCTAACGTACAGGGCTAATGGACCGCGAAATGACAGCAGCGTTTTCCCCAACGTCCGGGCTCAAAATATCCGTGAGATCGCTTGGAGGAAGTTTGGACCTCAGCAGCTTTTTTTTATCATCATCAATTTTTACAAGTCCGCATTAAGTGATGTCATCAACAGGTGAAGCGAAGAAAAACGGCGGAACTTTTTATGCCAACATATCCTGCTGAGGAAGTATCGCCGAGAGACATGGTGAATATATGATCTAGACGTTCCATTGTCCCCTTTACACCACAGCATTTGACATTATCGCAGTGAAGTCACTATAGTGGAGTTGTGTTCGGAAAAGTATATTGGACTCGGTATTTCCTACACTGTATCCAAAATTAAATGAAAAAACGCATTTTTGAAAAATAGAACGCTATAATGAAGCTATAACAACGAAACTTGGCAAACATCTATTAAAATTTGCTGATAAATTCACCTGTTACAATATATTAGCACTTCATAAGTGGGATTCTTTAAAAGTGTTGCACATTTTGAAATAAATCGGACATAATGGCTTCCCATATCGTTTATCCGATGACTTAACGATAGAAAGGTATTGGGAGGATGGAAGCAGGCCAAACGATGGTACAGTGACGAGATCCTTGAGCACTATTCAAGATATTTCAGGGGTTTCATTGGCCCCCCGTTTATTTTTATGAAGAAAAATTCTCGTTCACATGGAGCAGTGTTCTCCAAGTGCGAGGATATTCAGAGGATGGATTGGGCAGCCAGATCTCTAGACCCGAATCCAAAGAACATGTCTGGGATGTCATAGGGAGATGCATTGGAGTTTGTCAGTTTCTTCCAGAATCCCCTCCAACTAACACTTTGAAGCAGTGGGATTTATTGGCTCAAGGCTTCCCTCCTCCAAATCCTGTTAACCATGATGAAAGGTCGTTTGCGAGAAATATAGAGGTGATCACATTCTCTATTTACTCCTTATTTATTGATGATATGCTGCCTCATTTTTGTGTATATTTGAAATAATTTAAATATTTATTCCTTTTTTAATCCATAGATTGATTATCCCTATTACTATACCTATTTATGTACCAAAAGTCGCCCCTCTCTCTTTAAAAATACATTACAACTATTCATGTGGTTTATTACCCAGTACAAAACCTAATGGGGGTACTATAGAATGAGCTACAACATCAGTTTTGACAAATTCAGACAAAAACCACCTGTATACCAATGGTTTCGGCCCTCAACAGTACAGACCTACTAGAGGAGTTAATAAATTCGTTAAATTGGCCAAAAAGGTGTTTATCGTTTTGTACTCGGGTGTAAACCAAATGCATTGTTCAAATGCATTTTAAAGGAGAGGTTCCACTTTTTAATAATTCCGCATCCTACCGCAACTTCGTGTATTATAGACTGAAAATCGGCCCTGCCCCACTCCACCAGCTTAAACACCTTTTTGGCCAATTCTATCGATTTCATTACTCCCCAAGTAGGATGTTATGAAATCGAAGCTGCCCCTGCTGTACTCATGGGGAACAAAGCCCGAAACCACGGTATACAGATTGGCTTTTTGTCTAAATTATCCAACACTGATGTTATGGCTCATTCTATATCACCACCATTACGTGTTGTACCGGGGTGATAAAAGGAAATTTTAAAGGGAGAGGTGCCACATTTGGTACATGAATGCCACCCCCCCGCATCTTTATGTTGAATATAGTTATTGTACATCAAATTTCATTATTTTGAATAAAGTATTTGTTTTTAAAAATGTACATTTTGTGTTCACTTTCACTTAATTTTAAACACCAGTGCATTTTATAAGTGAGGAAACTTCCAAATCCAAAGAAACTTACACACACACAATATAAAAATATCATAAAATATTCAATTGCTGAAATAAGATTTAATAACACTAACAAAAACATAACAAGGGGACGGATATCCTCTGGAGCCTCCGGTCTCTTCTATTTACATGCTATGTTTGAAAGTATTAAACATGATACAAGCTCACCTGGATTTATTTCTAGACTACGTCTTGTATTATTTAGATAACCCAGGTACGTGCAGAAGTCGTGTATACTGTATTTCTAACATGTGTAAGAAGACATTGTGATGCAACAGTTATTGCAGAGTGGTGGGAGGCTAGTTCTTTTTTCTTGAAATAGTTCTAGGGAGATATCTCCCATAAGTCGAGACATAACAACATCGATTAATCATAGACCAATAACATGCCATCTATACAAGTGTCTTCTAGATAAGAAACTAGCCGAATGATCCGGGCAACGCCCGGGTTTTACCCGATTAAATGTTTTTATTCAAATACTATTCGTTACAATTATAAATTGGAGCCGTGGATGTCACTCTTGTGAAACGTCCCGCTCCAAACTTTACATGTACATTAGGTCAACTGGTATTACCCCCCATTTTCACAGCTAGAGGCGCGAGCGAAATAGCAAATTTGCAAATAACACGACGGATATTCGGGATAGAGACCTGAAATTTTCACTAAGAGTTTTTCCAGATTCTACTTTATATACTGTTAAAATTTCAGTCAGATTAGTTACGTATTGTGGACGTGTATAGTTGACAAACATACATACATACATACATACGCTGACTTTTATATATATAGGGATAGAACTGTAAAACACGAATGTTTCTTTTTACAAACAAAACAAACTTCTACTTTCTTACTGCGATGAAAACTAGTGGGCTTATCAGTAGTGCTCATCACATTCGTTCTTTACAGCTCCATTTCTTATATAGAAGAAACTTGTATAGACGGCACGTTATTTCTCTATAATTATTCTATGTTATTATTTTGAAAATAGAGCAATCTCTCCATAAATAAATCTTCAAATAAAAAGGCATATATTGGATCAAAATATAATTTATTTTACCAATATTTCAGTTGGCTGAACGCCAACCTTTATAAAGGTATTAAAACGGGCTTGATAAAGGTTGGCGTTCAGCCAACTGAAATATTGGCAAAATAAATGATATTTTGATCCAATATATGCATTTTTATTTAAAAATATGCCATTATGTTTCAACTTATGAAAGACCCAATAACTATTTCAAGAAAAAAAGAACTAGCCTTTCACCATTTTTCAAACTTGTAATCTACTTATTCACACGTGATAACTGTCACATCACAATGACTTTTTAAAATGTGCTAAATAGAAATACAGTATACAAGATATAGTTGACGACTTCTGTGTGCTCCATGGGCTCGAAAATCATACACTTTGGTTAGTAGCCCGTAAAACCTCTGTACGCTCCAGGAATCTGGGTTATTCTATATACAGTTACGAGCGTCATTCCTCATCTCCTAATCAACTCTGTCACCGTTTGCTTTTTTTTGGAATGGCGCCCTCCTATTGGTTGGCTACGAACACGCCACCTTTACCCCCCCCCCCCCCCCCCCATCATGCCTCCCCCACTCGCTTTTTTCGTTTTTGTAACTATTGTGTTGGAGCGGGTCGCTCCTTATATAAATGCATATATTAGTTAATAACTAAATGGAATCCTCTCTTTCTTTTTCCCAGTATGAGACGCCTACGGAAGCCAACAGTACATAGACAGATAAAGCACATAGGCTATAGTTATTAACTAATATATGCATTTATTTAAGGCGCCAATTTATAATTGTAACAAATAGTATTTGAATAAAACATTCAATCTGGTAAAACACGGGCGTTGCCCGGGTCATTCGGCTAGTCTAAATATATAGATGGCATATATTTATTGTTTTATGCTTAACTAATTAATGTCTAACTGGCTTTGTCTTTCTTTTTGCGTTAGATCATTGCTCAATACAAATATTTATATGTAATTCTACTGTCTAAAAAGCTTATGTACATAGTTTTCTAAAATACCATAACTAAGATTTAGTCATTCATTGTTACATATATAAACAGTCCAATACAGTATTAGAGCTCTAAAAAGCGGTCTGGTAGATTAAATTGGCGATATTTCTCGGTGGGTTTACCAGTAATAAGCCAAGCCCTCTAACTATTTTTCATCACAGTAAGAACAGTCGAAGTTTGTTTTGTTTGTAAAAATAAACACTCGCGATTTACAGTTCATTCCTTATAGCGACACAGAGTTTTAAGGTGGTTATTCCTCCCGAGTGCATGTATGACGTTAAACCTCTATCCACCGTCCTCCATAAAAATCGTCCACTTTCCTCCAGCCACTATCGAGAGAATTCCACAGAGCTTAAGCAGCCAGTTTTCCTAAGTCAGCACTTAGGCTAGTATGGATGATTGCCTAAAGGAGATTTATAAAAATGGATCTAAATATTTTCGTAAACATATCTCCTTTGGAAGTTTCCTATTGAAATAATATATCGTTAACCACCATTTCCAACATTATTTATTGTTGACTCAGTGCTACCTTCCTCAGGGAAAAATGTGTTCGAGGATTTTAGCTTCTAATTATTCTATATTGTTTTGAGAGAAATACAAGTATGACTACTTTTTATTCAGACTAATCCCACATATAATGTGAAAATAAATATTTGTGAGTTCGTCTGGAATACCCCTCTGTGGGGAAATATAGGTTCACAACAAGACGTGGTTCTAATGTACACACACACCTGTACAGCAGCAGCTGGAGTGGAACTGTGCCGCTGGGAGGACGATGACCTGAGCTGGTGATTTATTTCCCTAGAGATGATGTTTCATAATCCAAGCTTGTATCACTTACCTTCATCAGAGAACCTGGAGAGAACAATCCCCTAGCTATTGATGTAAAAGCAATAAAATAGTTTATAACCAGGATTTCTAATATTTTACATTTATTCCATTTCCAATTCCATTAATTTCCATAATTCCATAGTGGGACTATGAAGAGTGTATGCAAAAAAAAGGCAATTTGGGATAAGGAATGACTAGCGTAATAAGTGGGAGAATGCAATAACAAAGTTTTACTGTAACTCTTTCGATATACAGTTGAACCACGCTATAACAACATGAGATCACAATTAGGATTTTATGCTGTTGTAACACCCAAGTAGCTGTTATATAGAACCACACCATTAAAACAATTAAAATTTAAAACCTTAGAATTGAGATGTTTTAACCATGTTACTGTTATAATGAGGTTCCACTGTATTTAAAACATGATCAAATGTGAAATAATTACCTTTAATAATCCAAATGAGAGTGTATAAGATGCTTAAAAAAAAAAGTCTTTCTGGTTTTGTTGTACACTATAGACTTGATGGCAAGGGATAAATGCTTGTGTTAATGACACTGTTGTGGCTCCAGTATCTCCTGTAGAAACCTCCCATGGTGCACCATTCTCACCTACAGGAAGGAGTAATACCCAGAGAACTGCCACTTTACCTGCCGAGGTGCTGGGCTGTCTAATAATTGCTACATCTGCTAATGACACTGTTGTGGCTCCAGTATCTCCTGTAGAAACCTCCCATGGTGCACCATTCTCACCTACAGGAAGGAGTAATACCCAGAGAACTGCCACTTTACCTGCCGAGGTGCTGGACTGTCTAATAATTGCTACATCTGCTAATGACACTGTTGTGACTCCAGTATCTCCTGTAGAAACCTCCCATGGTGCACCATTCTCACCTACAGGAAGGAGTAATACCCAGAGAACTGCCACTTTACCTGCCGAGGTGCTGGGCTGTCTAACAACTTGGAGATTCTGGAGAGTCGGATGCAGAGAACAACGGCTCTAATGATTTTCTGCAATCACACATCAGCAGACCTGTCTGCCCTGGTACTACTAGTGACATTAAAAGTTGAATTTAAATTTTTAATTTTTTTTGCAGCACGATCAGTATTCTTCAGTTTATGACACTCCTCAATATACCTAAGTTGAAATATATAAATGAATACAAATTTGAATATTCTGACTGCTCAAATGAGCATTTTATTTGACTGATCGCCATTTACTGAAAAAAATATCAACTAAACACATTTATTTAGACTTACTCCATATAATCCTTTTTTTCTCACATGATTTAGAATACTTATACAAAATTGGCCTTAACTACCCATTTCATGATTTATTGAGAAGCTTTTAGGACCAGCCTTTTTGGTGCTTGAGGTACAGTCTACACCATGCTGACAAGGACCAACAGTTCAAAACGTGGGTTGGCTTTTCTTGATTACAGTAAAACCTCCATGAGAGGACACTCGCGCTGGAGTACGCCTCTCTATAAAGGACAGTTTTAATTTGCAAAATTACCATTTTTACTATTTTGCAACTCACTTGAAATTGTTTGATATTTTTGCTGTAACTGAAACCTGGTGCCACTATTTACTTGACCTAGCTGTAGAAGATTTTGAGTTTTACCAATCACCAGCTGTTAAACCTTCGAATCGAGGGAGAAGCTCTGGAGGAATCCTTTGTAGGAATTAGAAAAGAAATCCAAAGCTTAATCTACAAAGTTGAAATTGAGCCTAAATGGATCTCGGTTATATTTAAACTGGCTTCAATAGCAGACTCACCCCTAGTGTGTGCAATTTTTGTTTACTTACCCCCAAGCGAATTACAGCTAGAAAATCTAAAAAAATTGTTTTGCTATGTTGAAAATAAAATGCAACAAGGATTCGAAATAGTTTTAGGCGGTGATTTAAATATTCGCATTGGCTACTTGGGTGCTTTCCACAACTTGTTCCAGATCCCAGTTATGCTTTCCGTCTACCGTACCTCCAGAGATCCAACCGTGTCCCCCCTGGCTGAGACTCTTGTCGATTTCCTTGATGATAACTCCCTCACTATACTAAACGGAAGATCTATTAGTGATAAAAAACGGATGCTATACTTTTATCTCACATCAGGGGTCTTCAGTTTTGGACTTATTCATGGTTTCTCCTGCACTACTGGAACTTGTTCTTGACCTAAGTATAGAAAGTTTGCCTTACTCCGATCATTTGCCACTTCTTCTAAAACTAAACGGATCAGACAATACAAAAGCGAAAAGCTTACCTCTAGAGTATATTCCTGTAAAAAAAATTACCTGGTCAATAAATAAAGCTTCGACATATGAACTTTGTCTCGAAGACCTAAATGCTCTCCAACTACCGGAAGACGCCTCAATAGACCTATGTGCTGACACTCTTACTAGCAGGATTCAAACATCAATGATGAGAGCAGGAATGCTAACAAAGGGAAGAGCGGATAGTACGCGGTCTAAGCCATGGTTTGACGGAGAATGTTATACAGCAAAAACATATATGAAAAAAAAATCTTAAGTTATATTTGACTCTCAATACTCCTATTTATAAAGATTTGTTTATCACGAGTAGGATTCGCCGCTAGGTGGCCGGACAATAAACAGCACGTGCAGCACCGCTCCGGTAAATATAGTTATATTACTAATATTTCAGTGTATATTTGCCTTATACTATGAAAGGGAGAATACGGTTACTCTTAATACTTGTGGTATGCAACACTAAATATGTAAATTTACTCAAGGTAACGCACTATGCAAAAATCTCAGTACGACGGGATAATGATGGACAACGTGGTCAAAATATAAACTTACCATCTGGGAATATATCTGGTAACCAAAAAAGACTGCTATGTATCATTCTGGCTCTATTATTTATCTCAGGCATTGAACAAAACCCAGGCCCCCCAACCAAAAAGCAAACTACATTGACTGCGCCAATACATTCAGGAGAGAGAGAATCAATAGATGGCGAGCTAAAAATGCTAATCTTAAACATGGCGGCGGAAATAAAGAGTCTAGGAGAGAGAATTGACATCAGACTTACCAAAATAGAGACTCGAATGGACGCTTGGGATATGCGATTCTGCAATATGGAGGAGAAGCTAACTAAATGTATAGAGTCTCAACAGGCTACAGAAAAATTGGCTTCATGTAATTCGTTAAAGGTAAATGAACTGGAGGCTAGAGTCGAATTTTTTGAGACGAGACTGCGTGAGCCCAATCTAGTGTTCTATGGTATTGAGAAGGAGGGTGACGAAAACCAGGCAGATTGTAACTTAAAGATTCAAAACATAATTAGAGATAAAATGGAAATCGGAGATGATTTAAAAATAACAAAATGTCACCGACTTTCACGCGGATCCAATGCACCAGTTCTTGTTGTGGTGCCTGATTATGCTGATAGAGCAAAAATATTTAAAAATGCCTACAAACTCAGAGATACTAAAATTTCGATAAGTAAAGATTATAGTAAAAATGTTAGAGAGCAACGGCGCATCCTAATTGCAAAAAGGAAAGAATTGGGTGAAAGGGGAATAAAATCGAAGTTGAGAGATAACAAGCTTTTTGTAAATGATAAAGTCTGTAAAGTGATGAATGGCCAAGTTGTTGATAGCACAGGAGCTGCTATATAGCAACAACCTCGTAGAAACAATTGTGTAAATTAACACAAAGCAATAACGCGCCATCTATACATATAAAATAAAAGGATTTAAAAGCGCGAATGTTTCTTTTATACATAAAACGAACTTCTACTGTCCTTACTGCGATGAAAAATTATATTGGGAGGGCTTGGCTCATCAGTGGTGAACCCTCCCAGCGGTTTCGCCAATTTAATCCACCAGACCGCTTCTCAAAGCTCTAATATTGTATTGGATCATTCTGCTTTTATATGCTACACTGAAGGATGGAATCTTAGAAATGGTTTTCAAGTAAACTATGGACATAAGCTTATAGGACAGTAGAATTATATTCAAATATTTGCTTCGAGCAATGCTCTTCAGCAAACTATAAAGACAAGGCCATTAGGAATAAATTAACACAAAGCAATAACGCGCCATCTATACATATAAAATAAAAGGATTTAAAAGCGCGAATGTTTCTTTTATACATAAAACGAACTTCTACTGTCCTTATGTATAAAAGAAACATTCGCGCTTTTAAATCCTTTTATTTTATATGTATAGATGGCGCGTTATTGCTTTGTGTTAATTTATTCCTAATGGCCTTGTCTTTATAGTTTGCTGAAGAGCATTGCTCGAAGCAAATATTTGAATATAATTCTACTGTCCTATAAGCTTATGTCCATAGTTTACTTGAAAACCATTTCTAAGATTCCATCCTTCAGTGTAGCATATAAAAGCAGAATGATCCAATACAATATTAGAGCTCTGAGAAGCGGTCTGGTGGATTAAATTGGCGAAACCGCTGGGAGGGTTCACCACTGATGAGCCAAGCCCTCCCAATATAATTTTTCATCGCAGTAAGGACAGTAGAAGTTCGTTTTATGTATAAAAGAAACATTCGCGCTTTTAAATCCTTTTATTTTATACAATTGTGTAAATAGAAGAAATACGACATCAAAATCACAAATTAATTCTCCACCCAACAATCAAATAACGGAAAGTTACTTCGACACAAATACATGTAAATTTGATTTTCAAGACGCTGACAATGCAATTTTTTCTGAAAATTCGCGAGACATCGCGGAAAAAAATAATATGTTGGAATATAAATGGTTTCTATAGGATTCTTTCGATATTTCCACTCCTCGAGCACATAAAGAATTACGAAATTTTTGCTCTACTTGAAACATGGTGCCTGAACAGGACTAACATAACACTAAAAGATTATCAAATTATCGAATTACCTGCCACCAAAGAATCTGGAAGGGGAAGAGGGTCAGGGGGTATGATTGTCGGTTTTAGGGAAGGCGGGCAATATAGATTAGACAATTCAGAAAAGGATGGCACTTGGTTATCTATTTTCTTATCAACAAACACAAGAGCCCTCCAACATGTTATCTGTTTGATATTTGTATACCTTCCTCCAAACCAAATACAGCTGCATAACTTAGATAAAATGTCTACATATATTCAAAAGCAAATAGCAGATGGAAAGGAAATAATTTTACTTGGAGATTTAAACATCAGAACTGGGAAGATGGGAGGACTACACAATCCACTTAATTTCCAGCTCCCTCTAACAATATTTTTGATTGCTATGCTCTGAAAGAAGAAAGGAGAACCCTTATGCTCAAAACTGGGCAACTCTGTGCTTCACTTCCATCAATAATTGACAATATGACCCAGAATAAGTATATTGCTACGGCGTTTTATGGTTTCCACAAGTCCATATCTCAGAAGAAGGCCAAGTGACACTCACTCCTTACTTTCTTACTGCTACTCTTTTTGTGTTGTTTTTCTTGCTTCCCTCTTTCTTTTTCTTGTTTTTTTCCTTTTCTTCTGTATATATCGTTATTTCCTTTGTCTCACTGCTTTGTTCTTATGCATACCTCTGGTGAATCCTGTATAGGGTCAGTGACCCTGAATAAAGGCTTTTTGTTGTTGTTGTTGTTTGTTTATTACAGGTAAACGCAAATACTTATCATTGCTCAAATACAAAAAGAACAAATATTCTGATTCTGTTCAAGCTGCCCTTAGCAATGTTAGGGACTCTGCCGAATTTTGGAAAATAATTGCGTCCTTTAAGAAACGGAATAGCACAAAAGGAAATATTGACATCTCAGAGTGGGAATCCTTTTATCAGGGTTTATTGTCGCCTCCTCAAAGAATTGTGGCTGATATACCTACTCTACTAATTCCTATTGACTCCGAGCTGGACGCCGAAATTTCACCTTTGGAAATGTGAGGGAAATCGCTAGCTTGAAAAACAATAAAGCAACAGGTTACGATAGTATACCAAATGAAGCTATCAAAGCCCTACCTGAGAATGGTTTAATCCTTTTATCTAACTTATTCAATAAAATATTAACTAAATCCCAAGTTCCTTCACAGTGGTCAAAAACCATAATCCAACCAATATTCAAAAATGGTGATCCGAATGCACCATCAAATTATAGGGGCATTGCGCTTATAAGCAACTTGTCAAAACTTTTTACATCCATATTAAAAAAATAGACTAAGTAATTGGATTGAGAATAGAAAACTCATAGCGGAAAACCAGGCAGGATTCAGAGGGGGTTACTCGTGCCAAGACCATATCTTCACGCTTACATCACTGATCCAGATGACATTAAACCGCAGAAGAAGGAAACTTTACGCATTCTTTGTTGATCTTAAAAAAGCGTTTGATACAGTTCCACATTTACTATTATGGAGAAAGCTTGCGCTTGTTGGTTTAAGTGGGCGATTTATCAAACTCATACAGAACTACTATGCTCAAATGATGGCAGCGGTCAGATGGAACGGCTCTTTTACAGAATTCATCAAATACAATCAGGTGTTCTTCAGGGTGAACCTCTTTCACCGTATTTATTTATTATTTTCATTAACGATCTGGTTGCTACACTGGATGATTCTGACCTGCCAGGTATATACTTACCGGGCCATGGAACTATACACCTCCTGTTTGCGGATGATATAGTCCTCTTTGGTGAATCCAAGATAAATCTTCAAATAAAGATTAATCTAATAAAAAGATATTTTGAGGAAAATGGTTTAACTCTGAACCAATCCAAGTCTAAAATCGTAGTGTTTCGAAATGGAGGCCGCTTGGCCAGATCTGACGTTTGGTTTTGGGGCCAACAACCCTTGACAGTATCTTCAAAATATACATATCTTGGCTACCCCTTAACCACCAAGAATACAACTGCTTACGTGGCGCAGCACTTTAAAAGCAAAGCATTGGTTGCTACAAACGCAGTATGGAGAATACTATCTAAGTCAAGAACCAAATCGTTCGGAGCAGTGATTAAATTACTTGACTCCATAGTTTTATCCACGTTGTTATACTCGGCCCCCATGTGGGCGACAAATCAGATAGTAGTTGTAAACCAGATCCAGGATATTTTCCTACGGCGATTTCTTGACCTACCCAAATATACTCCGGGCTACATCTTACGAACAGAAACCGGAAGGATGTCCCTTGAATTAAACATTACGAAATTGATTCTAAAGTTCTGGATACGGATTCTAAAAATGGACAGGACAAGATTACCCTATGTTTGCTTGTCCCAGCTCTGGAAAGTTTCAATTGTGGGAAAAGCAGGTAACAACTTTATTCATAACTTGAATAGCATCATTGACTCTAGGGGTTTTTCTTTTCTTAAGAACTGTGAAGATTATATGGTTGTGCGAGGAGAAATGCCTAGAATTATTCAAACCACAGTGGACCAGCTACTCCAATTTGACCGAGCTAAGATACAAGGCTCAACTCATTTTATTCACTACCAATCTCTAAGTAGCTCGTTTATGACGGAGGACTACTTACTATCAAACCTCCCTTTGAAAATTAAACGATTTATAGCCCGTCAAAGGATTCTATGGCTGCTTTTCCGCGAGGATATCACGGGATTTTGGAACAGCGACCCTTTAAATTGCTACTTCTGCAATGTTGGCATCCAAGACAATTTGGTCCACTATCTATTCCATTGCCCATTCCTACATGAAAAGAGACTGGAAATTCGCGAAATTTCGGAGCTAGCTCACTACAATGAACAACATGTATATAAAATCTTTAATGCTCTCCTGCTGGATAAAACATTTGTTTATAAATATTTTAAATTTTTCAAGGCGATTGATAAAATGAGAGAAGAGATGCTCAATTCCACAGACAACGGCTGATTGCTCCCCCTCCCCTCTAAATTGCTTTTCTCCTCACTCATGTACATATATAACCTTTAGGGGAATCCCCTTGTAAGACAATAGTGTCTTAATAAAGGTTTTTGTTGTTGTTGTATTTTGCAACTCTCCAGGAAGAGGACTCTTTGGCTCTGCAATTAGGTGTCCTTTACAGGGAGGTTCTACTGTATCAAGGAAATGGGCTGGCCAATATTATGGAATAAACCCAAATCATCGTTTAGTTGATATTCATTTCACTAGATGGGGCTCTGATGAATACAATGCTCATTTGAGAGATCAGGATTTGCCTATTTTTTCATGTCACTACCTAACCTTTTTATTTTCTTCACATAAAAATAAAACAAATAGGGCTAATTCTAGTTACCTGAAATCCTCTAGAGGTAGAGGGGATTTGGTTAATAGGAAACAATAAGGCACAATTTGGATAATCTACTTAATTGGATAATCTACTTATATAAGTAGATTATATATTTGCCTTATTCTGTCTGTTTGTCTGTATGTCTGAAGCTCACGGATAGAATGCGCGCCCATTGGCTGCCAGCGAACACGTGGCCTCCCTGCCCCCCTCTAGACAACCCTGTTATCAGCTGTGCGATACATACACCTGTCTATAGCGGCCACTCTAGACAACCCTGTTATCAGCAGTGTGCTACATCCACCTGTCTAAACAGACCACTCTGTCTATAGCGGCCACTCTAGACAACCCTGTTATCACCAGTGTGTTACATTCACCTGTCTATACAGACCACCCTGTCTATAGCAGTCACTCTAGGCAACCCTGTTAACAGCAGTGTGATACATACACCTGTCTATACAGATCACCCTGACTATAGCGACCACTCTAGACAACCCTGTTATCAGCTGCCTGTCTATACAGACCACCCTGTCTATAGCGGTCACTCTAGGCAACCCTGTTAACAGCAGTGTGATACATACACCTGTCTATACAGACCACCCTGACTATAGCGACCACTCTAGACAACCCTGTTATCAGCTGCCTGTCTATACAGACCACCCTGTCTATAGCGGTCACCTTAGGCAACCCTGTTACCATCAGTGTGTTACATTCACCTGTCTATACAGACCACCCTGTCAATAGCGGTCACCTTAGGCGACCCTGTTATCAGCAGTGTGATACATCCACCTGTCTATACAGACCACCCTGTCTATAGCGACCACTCTAGACAACCCTGTTATCAGCTGCCTGTCTATACAGACCACCCTGTCTATAGCGGTCACCTTAGGCAACCCTGTTATCATCAGTGTGTTACATTCACCTGTCTATACAGACCACCCTGTCTATAGCGGTCACCTTAGGCGACCCTGCTATCAGCAGTGTGATACATCCACCTGTCTATACAGACCACCCTGTCTATAGCGACCACTCTAGACAACCCTGTTATCAGCTGTGTGATACATCCACCTGTCTATACAGACCACGCTGTCAATAGCGACCACCCAAGACAACGTTTTTAAAATATATTCGCACTCGGGTAAACCCCGGGCGTTGCCCGGGCCATTCGTCTAGTAGATTATAATCACAAGGTAATAAGACCAAATCCAAATAAATAAATAGTGTGTGACGTTTCGGTAAAACAGTACTTTTGTCTGAAGATGGTAACAATGCTGTTACCAAAACGTCACACACTATTTATTTATTTGAATTTGGTCTTATTATCTTGTAATTAATAGGAAACATAGGATGATTTGGTTATTTTTGTTGAATGACATAAAAACACACTTGCAGACAATACTCACTCAACATTATAAAAGAAGTCATTTTAAAAATATTTCAATATATAAATACAAGCCTATCGCTGCACCAATATATTTATTTCAATGAAAAAAAGGTTAAAAAATGAAGCCTTTTGATTTGTCAATATTCCTGACCTACTTTCCATCAACAAGTGCACTGAAGCGATGCAAATTCTCAATTCCCTTTTCCACAAACTGCGAGTTAAAAACCTATCAAGGTCACGTTGGGCAATTGGAAGGAGATATTGTGTAGTAGGCCTAAAAGAAATGCTAGACAGGCTGGTTTTGCTGTTTGAAGATGAAATTAGAGAATGTTTATAGCTGAAAAAATATATATATTATAAAATTGAAAAATTACATAAGTATATTTCCTAACAAAAATGACTGTTTACCCAAACAATATCTATAATTTGTTTACTACAGCAGTCTGTTTTCCATGTGCAAGGAATGATCAACTGTTATTTCTTTAATAAAGAGAGTAGATAGTTGTGTGAAGTGTTTCGTTTAATAGCAGACATCTGGGGGAATTCTAACACACCATTCTTTTACCAACTCCGCCTTTGCTGGTCCCAAACCTGGATGAAATAGGAGGAGGGGGATCAGTAACAATCCAGGAACACAGGATGAGCAGCGTTTGTACTCCATGTTAGGAGTGGCTGCACATGGCATCTGTTCCTCATGCCAGAGGCGGCCATTTCTTTTGGAGCTAAGTCGGCCTGCCACTGAGTAGTGCTACCAGTCTTAATGACAAAGGCAAACGCATTCTACTTCACCCAGTCATGATGGTTGTCAATGAAGAAGACTCTTGTACAGGCTAAGGAGAAACAAGATCAAGACTGAGCATTTGAGCACACCACTCTTTTACCGGCTAAAGGAGACACAATATCAAGACTGAGCACACCACTCTTCTACCGGCTAAAGGATAAATGAATATCAAGACTGAGCATTTGAGCACACCACTCTTCTACCGGGTAAAGGAGAAACAATATCAAGACTGAGCACACCACTCTTCTACCGGCTAAAGGAGAAACAATATCAAGACTGAGCATTCGAGCACACCACTCTTCTACTGGCTAAAGGAGACACAATATCAAGAGTGAACACACCACTCTTCTACCGGGTAAAGGAGAAACAATATCAAGACTGAGCATTCGACCACACCACTCTTCTACTCACTAAAGGAGAAACAATATCAAGACTGAGCACACCACTCTTCTTCCGGCTAAAGGAGACACAATATCAAGACTGAGCATTCGAGCACACCACTCTTTTACCGGCTAAAGGAAAAACAATATCAAGACTGAGCATTTGAGAATACCACTTTTCTACCGGCTAAAGAAGACACAATATCAAGACTGAGCATTCGAGCACACCACTCTTTTACCGGCTAAAGGAGAAACAATATCAAGACTGAGCATTCGAGCACACCACTCTTCTACCGGGTAAAGGAGACACAATATCAAGACTGAGCATTCGAGCACACCACTCTTTTACCGGCTAAAGGAGAAACAATATCAAGACTGAGCATTCGAGCACACCACTCTTCTACTGGCTAAAGGAGACACAATATCAAGACTGAGCACACTACTCTTCTACCGGCTAAAGGAGAAACAATATTAAGACTGAGCATTCGAACACACCATTCTTCAACCGGCTAGAGAAGAAACAATATCAAGCCTGAGCATTTGAGCACACCACTCTTCTACCGGGTAAAGGAGAAACAATATTAAGACTGAGCATTCGAACACACCATTCTTCTACCGGCTAAAGAAGAAACAATATCAAGACTGAGCATTCGAACACACCATTCTTCTACCGGCTAAAGAAGAAATAATATCAAGCCTGAGCATTCGAGCACACCACTCTTCAACCAGCTAAAGGAGAAAAAATATCAAGACTGATCATTCGAGCACACCACTCTTCTACCGGCTAAAGGAGAAACAATATCAAGACTGAGCATTCGCGCACACCACTCTCTACCGGCTAAAGGAGAAACAATATCAAGACTGAGCATTCGAGCACACCACTCTTCTACTGGCTAAAGGAGAAACAATATCAAGACTGAGCACACCACTCTTTTACTGGCTAAAGGAGAAACAATATCAAGACTGAGCATTCGCGCACACCACTCTTCTACCGGCTAAAGGAGAAACAATATCAAGACTGAGCATTCGAGCACACCACTCTTCTACCGGCTAAAGGAGAAACAATATCAAGACTGAGCATTCGAGCACACCACTCTTCTACTGGCTAAAGGAGAAACAATATCAAGACTGAGCATTTGAGCACACCACTCTTCTACCGGGTAAAGGAGACACAATATCAAGACTGAGCATTCGAGCACACCACTCTTCTACTCGCTAAAGGAGACACAATATCAAGACTGAGCACACCACTCTTCTACTGGCTAAAGGAGAAAAAATATCAAGACTGAGCATTTGAGCACACCACTCTTCTACCGGGTAAAGGAGACACAATATCAAGACTGAGCATTCGAGCACACCACTCTTCTACTCGCTAAAGGAGACACAATATCAAGACTGAGCATTCGAGCACACCACTCTTCTACTGGCTAAAGGAGACACAATATCAAGACTAAACACACCACTCTTCAACCGGCTAAAGGAGAAAAAATATCAAGACTGAGCATTCGAGCACACCACTCTTCTACTGGCTAAAGGAGAAAACAATATCAAGACTGAGCATTTGAGCATACCACTCTTCTACCGGGTAAAGGAGACACAATATCAAGACTGAGCATTCGAGCACACCACTCTTCTACTCGCTAAAGGAGACACAATATCAAGACTGAGCATTCGAGCACACCACTCTTCTACTGGCTAAAGGAGACACAATATCAAGGACTGAACACACCACTCTTCAACCGGCTAAAGCGAGAAAAAATATCAAGACTGAGCATTCGAGCACACCACTCTTCTACCGGCTAAAGGAGAAACAATATCAAGACTGAGCATTCGAGCACACCACTCTTCAACCGGCTAAAGGAGGAAAAATAACAAGACTGAGCATTCGAGCACACCATTCTTCTACCGGTTAAAGAAGAAACAATATCAAGCCTGAGCATTCGAGCACACCACTCTTCTACCGGCTAAAGGAGAAACAATATCAAGACTGAGCATTCGCACACACTACTCTTCTACCGGCTAAAGGAGAAACAATATCAAGACTGAGCATTCGCGCACACCACTCTTCTACCGGCTAAAGGAGAAACAATATCAAGACTGAGCATTCGAGCACACCACTCTTCTGCTGGCTAAAGGAGAAACAATATCAAGACTGAGCATTCGAGCACACCACTCTTCTACCGGCTAAAGAGAAACAATATCAAGACTGAGCATTCGAGCACACCACTCTTCTACTGGCTAAAGAAGAAACAATATCAAGACTGAGCACACCACTCTTCTACTGGCTAAAGGAGAAACAATATCAAGACTGAGCACACCACTCTTCTACCGGGTAAAGGAGAAACAATATAAAGACTGAGCACATCACTCTTCTACTGGCTAAAGGAGAAACAATATCAAGACTGAGCACACCACTCTTTTACTGGCTAAAGGAGAAACAATATCAAGACTGAGCATTCGAGCACACCACTCTTCTACAGGCTAAAGGAGAAACAATATCAAGACTGAGCACACCACTCTTTTACCGGCTAAAGGGGAAACAATATCAAGACTGAGCACACCACTCTTCTACTGGCTAAAGGAGAAACAATATCAAGACTCAGCACATCACTCTTCTACTGGCTAAAGGAGACACAATATCAAGACTGAGCACATCACTCTTCTACTGGCTAAAGGAGACACAATATCAAGACTGAGCACATCACTCTTTTACTGGCTAAAGGAGAAACAATATCAAGACTAAGCACACCACTCTTCTACTGGCTAAAGGAGAAACAATATCAAGACTGAGCACATCACTCTTCTACTGGCTAGAGGAGAAACAATATCAAGACTGAGCACATCACTCTTCTACTGGCTAAAGGAGAAACAATATCAAGACTGAGCACACCACTCTTCTACCGGCTAAAGGGAGAAACAATATCAAGACTGAGCACACCACTCTTCTACCGGGTAAAGGAGAAACAATATCAAGACTGAGCACACCACTCTTCTACTGGCTAAAGGAGAAACAATATCAAGACTGAGCACACCACTCTTCTACTGGCTAAAGGAGAAACAATATCAAGACTGAGCACACCACTCTTCTACCGGGTAAAGGAGAAACAATATCAAGACTAAGCACACCACTCTTCTACTGGCTAAAGGAGAAACAATATCAAGACTGAGCACATCACTCTTCTACTGGCTAGAGGAGAAACAATATCAAGACTAGCACATCATTCTTCTAACGGGTAAGGAGAAGAAACAATATCAAGACTGAGCACACCACTCTTCTACTGGCTAAAGGAGAAACAATATCAAGACTGAGCAATCACTCTTCTACTGGCTAAAGGAGACACAATATCAAGACTGAGCACATCACTCTTTTACTGGCTAAAGGAGAAACAATATCAAAGACTAAGCACACCACTCTTCTACTGGCTAAAGGAAGAAACAATATCATGACTGAGCACATTACTCTTCTACTGGCTAGAGGAGAAACAATATCAAGACTGAGCACATCACTCTTCTACTGGCTAAAGGAGAAAACAAATATCAAGACTGAGCACACCACTCTTCTACTGGCTAAGGAAGAAACAATATCAAGACTGAGCACACCACTCTTCTACCAGGTAACG
Source organism: Cordylochernes scorpioides (assembly GCA_030710605.1). NCBI lineage: Eukaryota > Metazoa > Arthropoda > Arachnida > Pseudoscorpiones > Chernetidae > Cordylochernes > Cordylochernes scorpioides. The sequence goes on from CP092867.1 coordinate 57,841,423, forward strand.
GAGAAACAATATCAAGACTGAGCACAACCACTCTTCTACCTGGCTAAAGGAGAAACAATATCAAGGACTGAGCCACACCACTCTTTCTACGGGTAAAGGAGAAACAATATCAAGACTAAGCACACCACTCTTCTACTGGCTAAAGGAGAAACAATATCAAGACTGAGCCAACATCACTTCTTCTACTGGCTAAAGGAGACACAATATCAAGACTGAGCCACATCACTCCTTTTACTGGCTAAAGGAGAAACAATATCAAGACTAAGCCACCACCACTCTTTACTGGCTAAAGGAGAAACAATATCAAGACTGAGCACATCACTCTTCTACTGGCTAGAGGAGAAACAATATCAAGACTGAGCACATCACTCTTCTACTGGCTAAAGGAGAAACAATATCAAGAACTGAGCACACCACTCTTCTACCGGCTAAAAGGGAGAAACAATATCAAGACTGAGCACACCACCTCTTCTACCGGGTAAAGGAGAAACAATATCAAGACTGAGCACACCACTCTTCTACTGCTAAAGGAGAAGAAACAATATCAAGACTGAGCACACCACTCTTCTACTGGCTAAAGGAGACAACAATATCAAGACTGAGCACACCACTCTTCTACCGGGTAAGGAGAAACACTATCAAGACTAAGCACACCACTCTTCTACTGGCTAAAGGAGAAACAATATCAAGACTGAGCACATCACTCTTCTACTGGCTAGAGGAGAAACAATATCAAGGACTGAGCACATCATTCTTCTACGGGTAAAGGAGAAACAATATCAAGACTGAGCACACCACTCTTCTACTGGCTAAAGGAGAAAACAATATCAAGACTGAGCACATCACTCTTCTACTGGCTAAAGGAGACACAATATCAAGACTGAGCACATCACTCTTTTACTGGCTAAAGGAGAAACAATATCAAAGACTAAGCACACCACTCTTCTACTGGCTAAAGGAGAAACAATATCAAGACTGAGCACATTACTCTTCTACTGGCTAGAGGAGAAACAATATCAAGACTGAGCACATCACTCTTCTACTGGCTAAAGGAGAAACAATATCAAGACTGAGCACACCACTCTTCTACTGGCTAAAGGAGAAACAATATCAAGACTGAGCACACCACTCTTCTACCGGGTAAAGGAGAAACAATATCAAGACTGAGCACACCACTCTTCTACTGGCTAAAGGAGAAACAATATCAAGACTGAGCACACCACTCTTCTACTGGCTAAAGGAGAAACAATATCAAGACTGAGCACACCACTCTTCTACCGGGTAAAGGAGAAACAATATCAAGACTAAGCACACCACTCTTCTACTGGCTAAAGGAGAAACAATATCAAGACTGAGCACATCACTCTTCTACTGGCTAAAGGAGACACAATATCAAGACTGAGCACATCACTCTTTTACTGGCTAAAGGAGAAACAATATCAAGACTGAGCACATCACTCTTCTACTGGCTAGAGGAGAAACAATATCAAGACTGAGCACATCACTCTTCTACTGGCTAAAGGAGAAACAATATCAAGACTGAGCACACCACTCTTCTACTGGCTAAAGGAGAAACAATATCAAGACTGAGCACACCACTCTTCTACCGGGTAAAGGAGAAACAATATCAAGACTGAGCACACCACTCTTCTACCGGGTAAAGGAGAAACAATATCAAGACTGAGCACACCACTCTTCTAATGGTCAAGACTGAAAACTAGAGAGACTTAGTTTATGTGAACTTTTTGCTTTCCTACAAAACACTTTGATGTAACATACCTTTCAAAATTCATTTCCTGCATTCAAATCTATTTTAATTTCTGGACAATCCTGGTGTAGCTAGTGATGAATGTGGTGAGAGGTTTCCTCAAGATATATCAAGCATGGAGAAATGGTACCATGGCAAATGAAGTCCCAATATACTTGCTGACTATTGCTGGATACTCAAGAGGGATGGTAGCACAGGCAACATATAGAAGAAAATTCTTTATAATAATTTTTTTAGGGAAAGAAATATTTAATTAATTCCTCTAACTACTAAAATAAACCCTTTCCTTATATTTCAATTGGGAGCTACTCTGATATCTTGAATGATAGAAAAACACTATATTTGAATTCAGCACCAAAATTCGCATTGAGGCAACATTTGTGATAAACAAATCATATTTTTTGTAAACTAACGTTATTTTAAATTGAAACACAATGGAATAGCGATATTGAGATATTTTCATGGTACACATATGTATTTCAAGAAATGGTTCTGGGCATCTTGTCTGACTGCTTTAGTCAGGAGATGCCTGGTTTCTTCCAAACACAGATTGACCAGGAGATGGTTAGTGACCATTGGTGGCTTTGTACAAATGTGAAACTATCTTGTAGACTTTATGTGACACATATTTTAGAACCAATTTCCCAGCATTAGCTACCTCTTAGCAACACTAGGTATGTTCCACCATTATAAAGCCAGTTCTCTCCTAACTCCTCTTTTCCATAAAATTATCCAAGATTGTTGTTGTTGTTGCTTATCCCCTTGTGTAAAGATTACACAAATTCCATGTAGAATGGGGTGTAGCTTTCATTGATCCGGCACCATGATCCAGGCATCCAAGATTGTTACAACATTAGAAAGCCAACATTTTCATTAATAAAATCCAAACATAGGTAAAATCTCTTAGGGGGAAATCTAAAACAAAACAAAAAAAAAGGATATTATTTTAAAAACAAGTAATATGCAAATATCTTAACCCTAATGAGACATCAAATATAAGATTTGAAGTGTGCTACTAATACACTAAAACAAAATTATAAATCAAATAATATTGATAAAAAAATTGACCTCCAAGCTTAAGAACCTACAAAAAAAAAATGTAATAATGAAATATGACAAAGGAAATGGTTTTGTTTTAATGAAAAAGAAGACTATAAACAAAAAAATATTTCTTTACTGAATAACCACAAAGTAATAAGACCAAATCCAAAAAATAAATAGTGTGTGACGTTTCGGTAACAGCATTGTTACCGAAACGTCACACACTATTTATTTATTTGGATTTGGACTTATTACCTTGTGTTTATAATCTATAATCCAAATTGAAACGTTATCATTTACTGAATAACAATGGCACCTATTCTCCTATATAAAATGATCCAACAAAAACTTCAAAATTAAATTAAATACCATACTTAAAAAACTAGAGGAAAATCAAATATATTAATTACAGTTCCAACCAAGTTGAAAAATTATGAAGCACATGTTCCCAATATATATGGTGCTCTAAAGGTCCACAAGCCTAACTGTCCATTGCGCCCAATAGTAAACAATAGACCTTCACCAACATATGCCTTGGCAAAATGGTTAGGAAAACATTTAAACATCTACCAGTGTATATTTTAATGAAATTATTAACTTCTATGAAACCAAATAAAAGATATTATTGACATGAAGCTAAATGAAAATCAAAGAATTATATCTTTGAAGTTGAATCCATGTTTACCTCAATCCCTATACCACAATTATGGATGCATTGAACCATGTGGTGAAAGAGAGAGGAATAAATAATTTGCTAAAACAGAATTTTTAATTGGAATAGAATTTTGTTTGAAAACAATTGATTGTATTTATGATGACCAAATATATCTAAAAATAAAAGGTGCAACAATGGGAAGTCCAATAGCACCAAATGCAGCTTATATCACTATAGGCCAATTAGAAACCTTCTTCTTCATTCTTATCTGGCCAGTTAGAAATCAAAGCTTTAAATTCACTTACAAATGATGTTTATTATTTCAAAAGATATGTGGATCACTTCATTATATTTATTAATCAGGGAAGTGAGCAAAAAAAAAAATTAAATACTTTCAACAATCTATGTCCTGATATCAATTAATCTATGGAAGTAGATAACAACAAATCAATAAATTTTCTGGACATGAACTTAACATACAAAAATAACATTACAAGGTTGAGTAAAAAAGTTTTTTAACACCAGGAAAAATGCCAATTAAAGACAACAGAAGAAGACAAATAGAACTTTACTGAAAGTATTAATTAAGAAGTTAATGGAAGTCATTCTAAAAATACAGGTCATCAGTATCTATGATGGTTTGTCACCTAACTGTAAGCAACCAGATTTGTCCAAGGTACTCCGGGCTTGGAAGCAGTTCCAACCTCATCTACAGTGTCACGTCCCCCAAATGTAATGTTCCATTGTAAAGACCACAGTCTGACAGGGCGGTATCAGGGCTGTAGGCAGGGTGTGGCAGTACTTCAATGCCATCAAGCGCTGCAAGCTTCTACTGCGTCTTCTTTGCCCTATGTAGCCTGGCATTATCTGCCTGAAGCAATGCGCATTTATGGTGAATCAGTGATGGATGTTTCTAAGTTAACTTGGTGTAGACCCGTTCCAACTGCTACAGTACAGATCGGCATCTACAGATCATCCTTTTGGGGCAAGCTCGAAATGGAGGACACCCTTGAAGTTTCACTACTAATATTATCACCTTCTTGGCAAAGCGATCTTGGCGGGCAATGGATGGCAGCTCTTGGCCTCATCAACCCATCATTTGTAACAGTTGTGGTTTACAAGGTGGACCCATTTCTTGTCCATCGTCACGATATGTTTCCAAAAATGATCATCTCGTGTCGAATATCAATCCCATGTCAAAGAGTTTCTGTGTCTCTTCTGTAGTCAGCTCATGGAGGTCTTGACGAGGTTTTTGTGAATGTAATCCAAATGATGCAGATGGTTCATATTGGTTCTTTGGCTGACATTAAGCCAGGGTGCCAGTTCCTGGCTACTCAATGCAGGCTTGTTCGCTAACATGGCCCGGAGATTTTCAGCTTTCAACGTCGTTAGCCGTCCTGTACAGTTTTGATCTGCAAGGCTGTAGTCACCATATTGAAGTGTTTGTACCAGTTTGATACAGTCACATGGGTCACTGTTCCCTCGCCTTTGGCTTCACACATTTTTATTGCAGCGTCTCTTGTTGATAGGTGTCACATGCTATGCTAATATGTGTTAAATAAACCCAGTGTTCCTGTTTGTCCAGTGGAATACTTCCGGTAGAACATGTTTTGTTTAAGACTAGGTACTATTATCAGTATATATGCAAAGTATACACATCAAAAAGTGCATCTGCTTTGCATATATTGCAGGTGTTAAAAAACTTTTTGCTCAACTTTATAACTGGCACGCAAGTTGAAGCATAGGGGTGTGATTTTTTTTTGTAAGGCTTTAACAAGAGCAGTTAACTATCTTGCACCCACACTATTGCCATAATATTGGAATCCTTGCTGCTGATTTTCTTCAAGACTTTAACAATCTAACAGTAATCTCCAAGCTTAACATAGGATATCAACTTAAGAAGTCTACTCAGAGCTTCTTTCCGATCTTGCCATTTACTTGATTGACATTGTGTAGAAATGTAGAAATCTTTGGGATGTTTTCAAAAATAGATTATTTTCCTTTAAGAATACAGCTGGATCTATTTGTTCATCTTCTGCAAAGTCTTTTATGCCATCCCCCCCCCCCCCCCCCCCGATTTGATTGAAAAACTTGATTAAATATACCTAGCTGGTTTAGCAATGTCATCTTTTATTTTTTCAAAAATTCTGCCTCCAATCCATTTAATTGAACAGATTTTAATTTTGATAGCTGACCTCTTAATGAATCTTTGATCCATCTATCAATCTCAAGTACTTTGGTATTTTCTCTCATGTACCAATTTATCTCTATCTTCAAATGGTTTTATCAAATTTGTAATAATTGGTTTGATATTTATAAAATTTGGGCCAAAATTTTTTAACGTATTTGTTAATGTTACAAGCATTTAGTGTCTTTGGATATTTGTTTTCAAATCCTCTAAAAAAATAATTCACTTAAAACTGTGTCATATATTTTTATATTCCAATATACACAAGGTAATAAGACCAAATCCAAATAAATAAATAGTGTGTGACGTTTCCGGTAACAGCACTGTTACTGTTTGTTCGCATTAGATGAATTTTCCATGAATGTTAAGGTAGCCTAAAGGCCATATTCTAATTCTAAGAGATTATTATGGACTACCATATTTTTAATAAGATGTGAATATTTATTGTAATCTTGACTCTGTGTCATTTTGTTGTAGAAATAATTTATTGAGTTCAGTATAAGCACTTATGTGAGCTTTCCATGATTTATGAAGACATTTTTCTTCAAAGGATAATTTGCTAAAAATGGGTGCTCTGGCACATATGTAATTACAAAAGTTGAACTGCTTTTCACATGTGGTGCACTTACAGTAAAAGCAGTCGCCTACTTTAACCTACCATGATTATCATGGCCTGTACCATGTGTACTAGGGATAAAGTGTGTGATTACACCATATTTTGAATTTCAGCATTTAATCTGATTGTATATTTATAAAATAGAGTAAAATTTTAGCATAACATGTAGTTAAAGCTAGAAAATGCACTTTAGAAATATTTAAATTTTAATTTTGTAATGTTTTTTTTTTTTTTTTTTTTTATGTCAAGTTCATGTCCAGGAAATATATTGAATTATTGTTATCTACTTCCATAGAGTAATTGATATCAGGACATAGATTGTTGAAAGTAGCTAATATTCACTTCACTGATTAATAATTAAAATGGAGTCATGCACATATATAGTAGAACCTCTATGAGAGAACACTCACAATAGAGGACACCTCTCTACAAAGGACAGCTTTTATTTGCAAAATTACCATTTTTGCTATTTTCCAGCTCTCCGGTAAGAGGACACCTCTCTCTAAAGGAAACTGGCTCTGCAATTAAGTGTCATTTACAGAGAGGTTCTACTGTATCTTTTGAAATAATAAACATCATTTGTAAGTGAGCTTTGATTTCTTCCATCCCTCCACAGGCTCCTCCCAGGTGGGCTGGATGACTTTCTGCTCCCTGGGTGACTTGTGCCTTTGGAGTTGCGACTGGTTTGCTTGGTTTCGAGCAAGGCTAGAAGGTCATCTCAATTTGGTCAATTGCTTTAAACAGAGTCAGTCAGCTTTGATTTCTAACTGGCCAGATAAGAAGGAAGAAGGTTTCTAATTGGTCTATAATGATATAAGCTGTATTTGGTGATGTTGATCTTCCCATTGTTGCACCTTTTATTTGGAGATATATTTGGTCATCATAAATGCAATATCTTGTTTTTCAAATAAAATCCTATTACAATAAAAATTATGATTTTGGCAAATTATTTATTTCCATCTCTTTTATCTCATGGTTTAATACATCCAATCCAGAGTGCAGTCAATAGAGGAATACCTACCTTCCAGTGATTCCTTAGCCGAGGATCACTGGGCTGTGATGGGATAGCTGATAGCTGGAACACAACATCCACAATGGCAACCACAGGAGTAAATCCTTCTAAAGTGAAATGTTAGGAAGGATGGTATCCAGGGTAGAGTTCAAGAATTTATTCAACAAAATTTAAAATATAAGTTTTTAAAAAACCTTTTTACTATGACACACTTATTTCAACAACAAAAAAAAAAGCTATATTAAGACCTTTTAGTTTTATACAGATTCTCCAAGCAGAAATGTAGGATACATGCAGGAAAAACAGTAATAGTACCTTAAGGGTAATATAAAATTTATATATAGGAAAAATTAATTAAGACAATCAAGCTAAGAAGTAGATTAGTATGGGTAAATTGGAGGAAAATAAATGTGACACACTCATATCAATGATGCTAACATTGTTGAAAATGAAAAATAGTAAAAAAGTAAAATTTTGGACAAACTGAGAGGTAAATGAGAATCATTCTTTTAAACATATAACTTTATCTCTCTTAAACATTCTCTCCAATAAGTGTTACTATAGTGTCTCAATAAAGTAAAGGGCTACTTCCGTCCCAATAAGCACAAAAACAGCGCAGAACTGTCATATTTCATAGATTGCTTTTTGGAAAATATTTAGTCTTCTTCTTCCTTATCTCCACTCAATCATATTAGGGTATCAAGCTTGTAAAGTTGACAACCATCATGACTGGGTGAAGTAGAATGTCTTTGTCATTAAGACTGGGAGCACTACTCAGTGGCAGGCCACTGACTTAGCTTCAAAATAAATGGCCGCCTAGTGATGGTAGAGAGCCATATCTTGATGAAATGATAGACAAAACTTAAGGAAGTTGTACCTTTTAGAATGCAGGGATTCAGACTCTGAAAGATATTACAGTGACCTTTAATACGAGGTGTTAGCGCGCCATCTGTTATTTTTTTTTGCTTATCCCTAGTACACGTGGTACAGGCCATGATAATCATGGTGGGAAGAAGTAGGCGACTGCTTTTACTGTAAGTGCACCACATATCTACACATGTGAAAAGCAGTTCGATTTTGCACTTACAAATGTGCCAGAGCCCCGTTTGGTTACTTGCACTCGCTGGTAGGGTTGGACTTTTGCAAGAATCGAGGGCCATTGGAGCATTTTTTTTTTTAAATCAGAAAAAAGTGCCCAATGCGGGAATCGAACCCGGGTCGTAGCGGTTGAAAACCAAGGGTTTAGACCATCCTTCCACCGCCATCTGTTATAATAAATTTGAACTATTTTTGACACGTATGATTCTTTTTTCAAAATAAATAAATATTCTACTGCCCTTAATGCAATGATAAAATAATGGGAGGGCCTGGCTCATCAGTGGTGAACCCTCCCAGCAGTTTCTCAAGTTTAATCTATCATACGCTGTAATATTGCATTTTTCGGTTTTCCTTTTATACTGATACTGAAGCTAGACTCTTGGAAATATACTGACCTTTATTGAAGACACACAAAATAACCAAGTAAGAACAAAATTGACTCTGCTCTAAAAAAAACAGACAACCAGCAACATTAGACTTTCCACTTCCTTAAGTTTTGTCCATGAGTGTAAAGAGATGGATGGTCAATAGTCATATTTCATAGAAATTGCTGTTTAAAAAACTTCTAATTGTTACTCAGAGTATATTTTAAATGAGGGGAAATATCAATGAAAAATAACTCATAAACCCCAAGACATCTTGAATTTTAAAAATGCTTTTCTCTTTAAAATTGAAGTCTCAATGTGCTAATGGTTTATTTTAGGTGTCAACAGTAGTGCAACCATCGGCCAGTGGGAAGTATCAATAGCTAGCTGTCCATGTGTGCCAATAACACTGTAGAAACAAGTTAGGATGGGCAGTTTGCTCATAATTTTTACTTATGGTGATAAAAAGGTTAATAAAGCAATAACAAAAGGCTGTCCACAGGGCGGGGGGGGACCACTGTCTCCATTGCTATGGCTGATATTATATGATTTGTTAAATAAAATGCTGATACCCAATTCTGAAATACTGTGTTATGCTGATGATGTGACAATAATAGTTTGGAATAAAGACAAGGATACTCTTAAAAATTTGATAGAATTAATCTTGGAAGAAATCGATCAATGGTGTACTCAAAACAAACTGATAATCATTCTTGAGAAAACTAACATTCTGCATTTTCACAATAAAGACTTGTCCGCAATAAAGTTTAAAAACAAAATAATTATTCCAGAACAAGAAATTAAAATATTAGGAGTCACTTTTGTAAATCATTTTAGAAAGAAAAAACTTAATTTCAATCCTTACATAGATATTATACTAAATAAAGCAAAAAGATTTAAAAATCTGCTACTGTCAATTTGCGGAAAAGCTTGGGGTCTGAGTACCCAAAAGAGACATTATACAAAACAATATTTAGGTCAATGCTTTCTTATGGATCGGAAATATGATATAAACTCGTAAATAAGAAAAATATAAATAAATTAAATTCCTTTCAATACCAAATGCTATTATGGTGCATGCAATTTTATAAAAGTTCTAATTGTATACATAGCATAGCCAAGATGCCTTTGCTTAACGATTTAATTGAATCCAAAGAAACGAAATATGAATTAAATAATTTAAATTTAGAAGAAAAACAAAAATACAATTTAGATGTCCCAAGCATAATAACGGATTTTATTGAATTTAAAATGGCTACCTTAAAGAAAAACACAAATGAAACTTTTCAAAGCTTCTTCCTTAACAGCATACCAAAATATTTCCGGCCAAACATTCATAATTATCAATTCATTTCTAATCATGGAAATTTCAGAAGCTTTTTTTAAAAGAATTAAAGTGGTGGAAGACTCGAGTTGTTTTTGTGGACATGAGGAACAAACCTCAATGCATCTTTTACTAGATTGTCCTGTTTTTCAAGATTACAGAATCGACAATAATTTAATAGTAACAGATCCAAGTATTTTTATTTCCAGTAAAGAAATGTATATTAAATTCAATACCTTTTGTAGATATATTTTAAATTATATAGCAACACAAATATCTTTTAAGAAACTGATAATTTATATTATATTTATTGTACATATTGCCAGACACTTCTTTCTTTTGTACACAGTTCTTTTTTTCTCGTTTTTTCTCATTGTTAACATCATATGACTATTCTATTCACGGCCTATAAGTATTGTATATATATGTATAGACAAATATAAAGGCATATGTGTATGACAGCACAAGTGTCCCTAGGGGGACATAGCACTCTAATTTTAAATAATGATAAAGCACAATTTTGATTATAGATACAAGAAAATAAGACCTAATCCAAATAATTTAATAGTGTGTGACATTTTGGTAACAATGCTGTTACCGAAATGTCACACACTATTAAATTATTTGGATTAGGTCTTATTTTCTTGTATCTAAATTGAAATAAAATTTGAAAATATATATGAGTGGTATGTAAATAAAAGTCATTTTAAAAATATTAAATAGGCCTGGGATTTAAATACCTTTTGCAAGCTTGGTTTCCATTTTTACCAATAGCTATATTTCAGTTTGAAAGTAATATATTCCAACCAAACAGCAGCAGCAACAACAAATACTCACATGGCTCAGGATCCAGCGGTGATCTAAACTCTGCTCTGCTGTCAGCCGCTTTCTGTCACATCACAAATTCTTGGTGTCATATACTGTTGTCACAAACTCTTGGTGTCATATACTGTTGTCACAAACTCTTGGTGTCACATACTGTTGTCACAAACTCTTGGTGTCACATACTGTTGTCACAAACTCTTGGTGTCATATACTGTTGTCACAAACTCTTGGTGTCATATACTGTTGTCACAAACTCTTGGTGTCATATACTGTTGTCACAAACTCTTGGTGTCATATACTGTTGTCACAAACTCTTGGTGTCACATACTGTTGTCACAAACTCTTGGTGTCACATACTGTTGTCACAAACTCTTGGTGTCATATACTGTTGTCACAAACTCTTGGTGTCATATACTGTTGTTACAAACTCTTGGTGTCATATACTGTTGTTACAAACTCTTGGTGTCATATACTGTTGTCACAAACTCTTGGTGTCATATACTGTTGTCACAAACTCTTGGTGTCACATACTGTTGTCACAAACTCTTGGTGTCACATACTGTTGTCACAAACTCTTGGTGTCATATACTGTTGTCACAAACTCTTGGTGTCACATACTGTTGTCACAAACTCTTGGTGTCATATACTGTTGTCACAAACTCTTGGTGTCACATACTGTTGTCACAAACTCTTGGTGTCATATACTGTTGTCACAAACTCTTGGTGTCACATACTGTTGTCACAAACTCTTGGTGTCATATACTGTTGTCACAAACTCTTGGTGTCACATACTGTTGTCACAAACTCTTGGTGTCATATACTGTTGTCACAAACTCTTGGTGTCATATACTGTTGTCACAAACTCTTGGTGTCACATACTGTTGTCACAAACTCTTGGTGTCACATACTGTTGTCACAAACTCTTGGTGTCACATACTGTTGTCACAAACTCTTGGTGTCACATACTGTTGTCACAAACTCTTGGTGTCACATACTGTTGTCACAAACTCTTGGTATCAGATACTGTTGTTACAAACTCTTGGTGTCATATACTGTTGTTACAACTCTTGGTGTCATATACTGTTGTCACAAACTCTTGGTGTCATATACTGTTGTCACAAACTCTTGGTGTCATATACTGTTGTCACAAACTCTTGGTGTCACATACTGTTGTCACAAACTCTTGGTGTCACATACTGTTGTCACAAACTCTTGGTGTCATATACTGTTGTCACAAACTCTTGGTGTCATATACTGTTGTCACAAACTCTTGGTGTCATATACTGTTGTTACAAACTCTTGGTGTCATATACTGTTGTCACAAACTCTTGGTGTCATATACTGTTGTTACAAACTCTTGGTGTCATATACTGTTGTTACAAACTCTTGGTGTCATATACTGTTGTTACAAACTCTTGGTGTCATATACTGTTGTCACAAACTCTTGGTGTCACATACTGTTGTTACAACTCTTTGTCATATACTGTTGTCACAAACTCTTGGTGTCATATACTGTTGTCACAAACTCTTGGTGTCATATACTGTTGTCACAAACTCTTGGTGTCACATACTGTTGTTACAAACTCTTGGTGTCATATACTGTTGTCACAAACTCTTGGTGTCATATACTGTTGTCACAAACTCTTGGTGTCATATACTGTTGTCACAAACTCTTGGTGTCATATACTGTTGTCACAAACTCTTGGTATCATATACTGTTGTCACAAACTCTTGGTGTCATATACTGTTGTCACAAACTCTTGGTGTCATATACTGTTGTCACAAACTCTTGGTGTCATATACTGTTGTTACAAACTCTTGGTGTCATATACTGTTGTCACAAACTCTTGGTGTCATATACTGTTGTCACAAACTCTTGGTGTCATATACTGTTGTTACAAACTCTTGGTGTCATATACTGTACAAGTTCTCATTTGGCTCTACATAGTCACCTCTCACAGCAACTGTAAGACACATCTTGCATTAAAAAATAGATTCATAACTATGTGTCATCTATTGAGCATCTCTGCAATATAGAAGACCCTTGGTGGTCACAAAGCCAGCATTAAAAAATTCAGGATGCCATCTGGAAAACATTATTCTAGGCTATGGTCCTCTTCAGTTAATCTATATATTAGCCATATAATATTGCCACTATGGCAAGTAATCACCTATTTGAAAGATTAATATTCCATGGTAGGTCTCCTATTAAATCAAAACCAGAACCCTGGACTGACATAGCACAAATCATGATCCCCAGGTGATATTCTGAATTTGCCAGAGCTGGGATCACAGACCAAAGTTTTCCAGATGTTTTACTTTATATTTTATTTGAATAAAGTGACAACAAACACATTTGTGAATATATTGAAACTTAGAAAGTTATTTTCTTTCTGCTAACTGGCTAGATGTTTATATATCTGGGGAAACTCTAACATGTTCTTGGAAAACCTTATCAAAAGAAATATACTCTTTACATCACAGTGTTAAAAATTTAAAGGATTCTAAAAAAGCAAGTGACAAAGCAGTATCAATCCAGAGAACTCTCGAAGTATTTACAGTCCGGTGGTCGTGGTCCCAGTCTGCAGAGAGAAATGGACAAGTCATTTATAATGGTTTATAATCTTGTAGCATCTTCTCTTTGATTCTTTCAGGCATGAGAGAGGTTTCTATAATTAATTGGCAATTGTGTTCTCTATAATTCAATATTTTGATTTTTTACAGTTAGTTGCATTATTATTTTATTTCTAGTCTTGTCCAAGTGTTGTTTTGAGAGTGTGGTGGTACTTATTTCCACAATATGTCCTATTGATGGCAACATCTGAGGCACACAAAGGTATGCCTCATTGCTGCTAACATATTAGTAGAACAGCCTTCATGCCTAGAGTGGCTCTACCAGGACTAAACATACTTTGTCCAGGGTTACCCCCACCATGCTGAGGCAGTTAACAGGTCCTGGGGATGTAGGTGTACTGTAGGTAAAGTTTGATATAGACAAGTGCCACCCCTGTCTAGCATGATGTTATTTGTTGAACACCACTACTTGACATTTTCTGCAAGAGGCTAGAGTTCACATCCATGGGACCACTTTGTTCTATGTCTTTTGTTGTTTCTTATCCCCTTGTGTAAAGATTACACGAATTCCATGAGTTCATGCTCCTCAAGCCGTTTGATGAGCAGCCTCTCCCAAAGGTCCTGTTATATGACCTTTTGGTGACTCCAATTTAAGCTAAAATATTTTACAACATTGTGTGTGTTATAAAGGGATATTTCACATAGTCAGGTAGACAAGACACTACTAGAGAACACTACATTACTAGAGACAGATGCAGGTACCTGGGATCCCGGACTAGGAGTGCTGACACAAAGTCCCGGGCTGACTGGCTGGCATGGTCGGACCCCAGGTGGTACTTGCCAACAGAGATATTGGAGAAGGTCCGCTGCTTGTCATTACCCAGGAATGGGGAGGATCCTCCAGTCAGCCTGGGGGAACATTCGGCCATTAGAACTGTGATGGACATGTAGATAGGCAGCAAAACTGGAAGACTGTAACTAAATGAAGATATCTCTTGCTTATGTGACTATAATAAACATTGCAGAGATGAAAACTGAGAGCTCTTAAATTAAATAACAATCAAGATTTTTTAATCTATAGAAATAAAAAGAAGAAACATTTGTCTGTTCCTCGTGTTTCCAAATATATTTGATTTATTCTGATGAAATTTGGAAACATAATAGAGATAACTCTGGAAGGAGTTACTGTCATAATCTTGGCATATGTAAATTAGTCTGAAAATAGGACAACTGGCATATATTTTTATATTCTGCCTGTTTCCACAGTATTTTATCTATCTGAATTAAATTTCTATATTACGATATATAGAGTATGTTGGGTACACGGGGGAGTAACCGTCATAGATTCAACAATGCGCTATATATGCATAACAATACAATTCTATATGGATGAATCTTTTAATAGAGTTAGTGTGGTTGGAGTAATTGTCATAGTTTGAATGCTGTAATAGACAACATTGGTGTAATAACAGCCTAATTTTCATATTCTGTAGTCAGAAAATGATAATGATAAAAAATTACTGAGGAATTTTCTTATCTTTTTCAAATACAACAAATAATATTACAACTAATACACTTTTGATAAAACAATATTGCTAAGAAGAGAACAAAGGTAAAAACAATGAGTCTCTTTATTGAAGATTGGCAAGCTTTAAGACTTTAACATCCTTTAACAGGCTGTAAAATGAATATAAGAAGAAACTAGAGGAGAAAGAAATGATAGATTTTAATATATATACATGTAGTAATTTGCATAAGTAAAAATATTTTACTATTTATCGATTAATATAATAGAAAATGCGATAATCTAGTAAAACATTTCTACTTATATAATTACTACATGTATATATATTAAAATCTATCATTTCTTTCTCCTCTAGTTTCTTCTATTCATTTTACAGCCTGTAGAAGGTCGTTATTGTCCAAAAGCTCGCCAAGCTTATATCTATCTCTTCAATAACATCACTTTTGTCTCCTCTTAGCAATGATATCCTTCTATTGTAAACAATATTGGTTGGTCATAATATTTACTCAGGCAAAACCTAGGTGAAGCCATTTCCTAGTACAATAGAACCTCCATGAGAGGACACTTGCGCTAGAGGACAACTCTCTACAAAGGACAGTTTTCATATGTAAAATGATCATTTTTACAATTTAGCAACTCTCTGGTAAGAGGACACCTCTCTCTAAAGGAGACTTTGGCTCTGTAATTAGGTGTCCTTTACAGGGAGGTTCTACTGAAGTAGACACAGTACACAATCTCCCTATAATCTCTCCATAGGAGTATAAGTTAACCAATGAAAAACACTCTGCTCAATTTCCTCTCTCAAATATTACTACCATCTTTAGTTCAATCTATAGGTCAGCTCAAAGAAGAGGCTGACAAGACCACATATTGCAATATCATAAGTCTTTTATATTTCCCTATATTTACATTAGCGGGGGGTTGGTGGAAGGCTGGTTAAACCGTTTGGTTTACGACCACTACGACCCGGGTTCGATCCCCGCATTGGACACTTTTTTCTGTTTAAAAAAAAATGCTCCAATGGCCCCCCCGATTCTTGCAAAAGTCCAACCCCACCAGCGAGTGCAAGTAACCAAACGGGGCTCTGGCACATTTGTAAGTGCAAAGTCGAACTGCTTTCACATGTGTAGACATGTGGTGCGCTTACAGTAAAAAGCAGTCGCTAACTACCCACCATGATTATCATGGCCTGTACCACATGTACTAGGGATAAGAAAAAAAAAAAAACATTATTACAAAAACATTCAAATTCATTCAAAGTGACACTAGGTAAAATACAGTTTTGAATATCTCACGACAAATTTTTGGTTGAAATAGGGTGGAAATCTGAAAGAGAATTGGTCAGAGAATTTTAAAAAGTATTAAAAATTAGAGTTAAGTGTTGAATTATAATCAGTTAGATTAGTGAGGTTGTACTGTATAGCCCAAAAAGTAAAGTTTATTAAAATAAAGGAAAACCAACCATCCCAATATTTGCAACATGTGGTTGCATGAACAACAGTGATTATGAACCATTGATCAAGAAAGTTGACATCTTGACCTTCAGGGAGACCCACTAAGCCAAAGGGAGTGGAAAAAATTGTTTCAGACATCTACATCTACAATCTACATCATTTTCAACATTATTAAAAAAAAAAAAAATTAAAAAAGTAAGTTATTTTTTTGTGTTTAAACTACCTCATTGGCAAACCCAAAAGTCAAACTGCAAAAGGCTATATGAAGACCATTTGGCAGGTAACAATTATAAATTCGTCGTTATTTTTGATGAAGCAATCTTCTGTATGACTGAAAAAGGACTTTGTGAACTTGTCGTATAAAAGGGAATAAAGAGATGGAAAAGTTTCTAATAAAAAAGAATGAAAAGTTCAAAGAGCACTTTGTGTTCTTGGAACCTTGCCCTTGATTAGGGCTCCAACAAATGTCAAAATTAATGTGAAGTATACTATATGGAAAGTTCCTTAAAGCCTTTGCTCAAGTATCACATTCCTGAACAAGTGCACCACGGTGCTGTGAAATGTCTGTTTCACCAAAGCCAGTTGAAGGAAAAATTAGAATACATGTTGTCGCATACCTTGAGATATTTGCATAATATTGTTTTGTTTTATATATTTTTACATTTTGTTTCTTATGAAAGGTTGATATATTTGCATGTCCGCGAGAAGCGCGATGTATATATATAGGTAGGAAAAATAATAAAGTTAGAGTTTCTATTGTCATAGATCTTCTCATGTCTCATAAAACTCATTCTTCTAATATAGAACATCACAATATGGCGCAGCCGACAGGATCCTCAAGATCGACCATGGAAAGCCTCATCAGGGCGATGGCGGACCAGCAGCGCTTGATGAAGGACCAGCAACGCTTGATGATGAACATTCTTTTTGAAAATAAGAATGAAAAGGTAGATGAATAAGAATATTTCAGCGAAGAAGAGGAAGAGGAAGAAGAAAGAAGAGGAAGAGGAGGAAGAAGAAAGCCTTGAGTCTCTAGAAAGCCTTGAGTCTCTGGAAAGCCTTGAGTCTCTAGAACGCCTTGAGTCTCTAGAAAGTATTGAGTCTCTAGAAAGCCTTGAGTCTCTGGAAAGTATTGAGTCTCTAGAAAGTCTTGAAAAGTCTGAAGTAAGTCTTGAAAAGTCTGGAGTAAGTCTTGAAAAGTCTGGAGTAAGTCTTGAAAAAGCCGAAGTTGAAAAAAAGTCTGTTGTAGATGTTGGGCAAAGTTAAAAGGCTCAAGTTGAAAAAAATTCAGTTGTAGAAACGGAAGAAAGTGAAAAAGCCGAAGTTGAGAAAAAATCTGTTGAAGCAAATGAAAGTGAAAAGGCTGAAGTTGAAAAAAAGTCTGTTGAAGTTGAAGAAAGTGAAAAAGCTCAAGTTGATAAAAAGTCAGTTATAGAAACTGAAAGTGCAGAGCCTCTTACGAAAGAGGTAGATGTTATTGCTGATAGTGGAATGGAGCCTAAAGATTCTTTAGAACTGTTAGGATTTTTATAAGTTGTTTTTCATAGATTTATATATTTATATTTTGACCAAATGACCGGACGACTTTACATGTATATATTTGGTTTTAAATGATGTAAATTAGTTAGTCATGACAGGAAATTAAAAGTGTTGATTTTCTGAGAGGTGTTTGTGTTTTACTCTGCTCGATTGTAGACTAGGAAAGAATTGGTTCCTAACAAGAACCTACTAAGGAGTCGGGTACTGGCGAAAAAGAACCTACTAAGGAGTCTGGTACTGGCGAAAAAGAACCAAAGCCTGGTACCGGCAAAGAAGCACCTCCAAAGGAGTTGAGCCTCTCCACCACCTGGAATAACAGAAACACCATCACCGAGTGGCTGGAGGACAATTGCATCCCTTACACTATGGAGCCTCTTCAGAAACCTGATAAAGTGAATTCTAAAGACGGAGATAAAGAAGATGGTAAAATCCATATAACTGAAGAAATTATTATAAAAGATGATGAACTTCTTCCTGCATCTTATACTATTGATGGTCATGAATGTAGATGGGATGAAATCGAACGAAGCGATGCTTTTAAAAAGGAAATAAATATTTTTGATGCTTTAAGAACCTTACAAGGTAGTGCTCAAGCCAATCTTTGTTATCCTAAAGATTTTTGGATTGTTCGTGATTTGGGATCTAAATGTTTTTCAAATATTATTGAAGATAGTGAAAAGAATAATTTGGATTTGCATGATATGAATTTATCTCATTTTGTTGTTTTTCATCCTGAATATGGAGGGAAATCTCTAAAGAAAGTATTGGAAAATGGAAAACTTTTGCCAGAACAATTATTGAGCATTCTTTGTCAGATTTGTATTTTGATGAGTCATGCTGAGCAAAACATCGGGTTGGTTCACAATGAAATAAGTCCCAGAAATATTCCGATACGACCGACTGCTCAAAGGGTTTTGAACAACGACATTGGAGGAGAGAATTATGAAATCCCAACCAACAACTGCATTGCCAAGTTGAAAGATTTTGAGATATCTCGACTTGTAAAGAATGATAATCCTATTCCGAGTGTTTTTTACGAGAATGTTTCTCAGCTAATTTGGACCCATAATAAAATGCAACTTGTATCGAGGGAAACTGTTTCTAGAACTGTAATTACTCCAATATTATATACTCCGGCCAGTTGTCTAAAAAACAAGTGCCTACTCCAGAGGAAAATCTTAATTTAGGAGGCAAGTCTCCAGAAAAGTCTGGTAAAAGTGCTGAACTGGAAAGGATTGCGAATCCGGTAGATTATAGGAATATTATGTTGAGTAGTTTGAGATCTCTAAAGATTTCAGAATCCTATGACTGTTCAAAACCTGCAGACGATGCCTCTAATCCTGCAGACGATGTCTCTAAGCCTGCAGACTATGCCTCTAAACCTGCAGACGATGCCTCTAAACCTGCAGACGATGCCTCTAAGCCTGCAGACGATACCTCTAAGCCTGCAGACGATAACTCTAAGCCTGCAGACGATACCTCTAGGCCTGCAGACGATACCTCTAAGCCTGCAGACGATACCTCTAAGCCTGCAGACGATACCTCTGGGCCTTCAGACGATACCTCTGGGCCTTCAGACAATACCTCTAAGCCTTCAGACGATACCTCTAAGTCTTCAGATCTTCAACGAAATAAGAGACCTTCAAAGGAATCCCATCACAGGAGTGATGAGAGGTCATGGAGGGGGAGTCTGTCGCATACCTCGAGATATTTGCATAATATTGTTTTGTTTTATATATTTTTACATTTTGTTTCTTATGAAAGGTTGATATATTTGCATGTCCGCGAGAAGCGCGATGTATATATATAGGTAGGAAAAATAATAAAGTTAGAGTTTCTATTGTCATAGATCTTCTCATGTCTCGTAAAACTCATTCTTCTAATATAGAACATCACACATGTTAATCATAACAACAGATTCTCACCTTTGCCAGTCCCAAGCCCTGATGAAAAAGGATGAGGGGGAGCAGTAACAAGCTTTCTAAAAAACCTTGGCTCAGTTGGCCCAGCTGATAGTACCCTGTAAGGGATCCTGATCCAGGGATACAGGATGAGCAGCGTCTGTACTCCATGCTAGGAGAGGCTGCACACGGTGTCTGTTCCTCATGTCAGAGGCGGCCATTTCATTTTAGAACTAAGTTGAGTAGCGCTCCCAGTCTTAATGACAAAGGCAGATGCATTCTACTTGACCCAATCATGATTGATGGTTGTCAAAAGTCTCAAGCTCAACAGGCTTGATACCCTAATAAGATTGAGTGGAGATAAAAAAAAAAGAAGAAGAAGAAGACGGATTCCCTATCTCTAGCTACATGGATTTTTTTTTATTCATTTGATTTGGTTATCTGAAACAGCAGCTGCATAAGTGAAAAACCAAAAACTCTGAAGGGTGTTTGGAAAGTATCAAAACAGTACGGTCAACTTCAAGGCCTGATTTTGTAGCATATTTAAAAAGATTATAAATCTAAATATAATACTCAAAATGAAATATGAAAATTGAACTATGGCAAGTTTCTATAACATGGGCATGTGTGGTGGAAGCCAGTGCAAAGGAGATTAAGAAATATCTTTGGGCACATTCTGTATCAATGTTCTCCCAACATCCCATAGTACTTCTGATTGTTTACAGCTGAGTGAGTACTCCACATTTTATAAAGCTGGTGTTATAACAAATTCACTTATTTTTTTGACTCTGATAATTTGTAGAAAGCCAATATAGATGGTCTGCTGAGGTTTGTGCATTTATTTTCACATGAATTTACTATTTTAATTGAATATTTTTCCTCCTTGAAAATTCCCTTTTCTAAATTTTGCAAAGGTGGGTTAGTTGCTGGGGTGGAAATATTATTATTATATTTTTTAAAATGGATTATTAAAAAAAAATCAGAAAATGGATATATACGCAAAACACACAAATAAAATATATATCCATTTAGCAAAACATTTATTTATGCAAGGCATTTAAATTGTGGCTTGAGAGATGTTAATTTTTGTTTATCTTAGCCATTATGTTTTAGATTAGTCTTTGCAATAATTGATTCTATACACTACCTATAAAATCAAAGTCTCTGTGGCAACTGAATTTATAACAATAGCATGTAAAACAGCCTTTACAAATTTATCTTATATGGGAAAGAAATCAATGTATAAGGATTCCAAATTACTATCTAGCAATTTTACAAAAAAAAAATCTTTAAGAAATAAACTTGCATTACGATTTGGATATAAGTACATTGTAGGTATGGAATTATTAAGATAAAAACAAATGTAACCTCTGAAGAGCAACATGGGGACAGACCACCATGGAATCATATGTAACAAAGGTAGTTCAGTAGTAGAGCTCACAACATGAAGGTGATGACCCCAACACTCCACATATCAGTGGCCAGGGACACAGGGTCATAGTTGATCACTTCTGGAGCTGGGCAGGCAGGCAGGTTAGACAGCCGCCGGGCGGCACGGGGGTGGAAGCCACACTCACCAACAAACTCGGCCGTGCCCTGGGTCTCCCGCAGCTCCAGCCCCGGTGCCAGCTCCCGCGCCAGGCCGAAGTCCACCACCTTGAGGTGCTGCCGACCCTGCAGCAGGAGGTTCTCGGGCTGCAAGTAACTCCACGTTAGCCCCTGTGCTGACTGACATCCTTTCTGTGCTGAGCTAATTCACTCTCGACACCAAATTGTATTTTATAAAGTACAACTTTCTTCTAAATATATGAACCTTAAACACTCTTTTTAAAAACCTGAAGCTCCGAGAAATCCAAGAATATTTATTTACCTCTGCACATCGTCGTGTTTATATAAGTAAATTTTAATTTCCTTTATTGGGGCTAGCACTTCTTACAAGTTTTCAGGTAAAAAAACTTATCCTACCTCTTTCCTCTTTTGAATGCGCGCGTTGGTTAGTAAAATCAAATGAATTAACTTACTAAACAGAACTCATAGAGAACACATCTGTAGGTTGGGTAGGAATTATTCAGCGCTTTTTTAATCCTAGAGGACAATCTTCTACAATTGGTATACTGGATAGGAGAAAGATTTGGGAAGGCTTGGTTCATCATTAAACAACATCACCAAGAAATAAACCTTCACAAGAAGACTATATATAAGCAGAGTTTGTAGTTACTTATATATTATATTGTAAATATATATATAAAGTAAATTTGCACTCGCGCATTCTTTTCTTAATATTTGTTGTATATATTTTTTGATTTTAATTAATTAATTGTTCCCACAGAGTATGTGTGTAAGATCACAAGTAAATAGGCGCTAACCGTAAGAAGATTAGTTTCTCTTTAATTGTGTTCTCTCTCTTGTAAAATCAATAAAGATAATGTTTTATTTTAATAGTATTTGAATCAGTTTTATTTAAAAAGTCTAAGAGCAAAGCCAACAATATTCGTATAAATATGAAGTGTAGATTAAATATATCTATTTATACAAATGTATCTAAATATACAATTGCGCTAACACGACCGTTTGAAGCTTAAAACGATGATGATAAATATCATTATAAAGATAAAAACTTATTTTGCTAGATTTATATTTGTAGGGAGAGAACGGGCACACACATTCCTCTATCTTCAGATATTCTGTCGAGGTTGGTTGTTTATGAGGGGACGATCGGAGATAATATGATGATAATTCATAGCTCCAAATTCAATCAGCCTATTTGAAATTTGATTTATTTCGGGTGAAAATAAACTCTCTGGGAAAACCGATGTCATGCTCTTATATCATTCACCTATTGTTAAATATATGAACTATAAGACATCGCACTTTTTCTATTTGATTATATATATACAGAGAGAGAGAGAGAAAAACAAAAGTTAAAACAATTATTAAAGTAAGATAATTATCCTGAGATATGACTTGAGGAATAATCAATACACGATTGCTAGTGCTTTGAGTTTCTATAAATATACCATATTCGTGCACAAAATTTTCGAACCAAATCGTTCTACTAAAGCTTGTGTACGAATGTGTTGTGCTAAAAGAAGCTCGCTATCCCGAAAAATAGCGATAGCTTATTGATCTTTGGGCAATTCTCGTTGTATTTCTGAAAATTCTTCCTGGCAGAAAATACATCAGAATAGCTTGTTCCCTTCATAAGCAAGGTTAAACAACCATTGAAAGGGAATTGAAATTGCAATAAAAAATAGGAAAAAATATAAAATAAAAACGTTAGCGACGTGTTTCTTTATTGGTATGGCAAGCTTTCGGATATTTCTATTGTCCTTATACCGGTAGCATATCTACATAGTTGAGAAAATGAAGATATATAAATAATTAAAAATCATTTGCATATATATATATTTAAAAAAATACAAATAAAATGTATATAAACATTATATATACATAAGACTATAAGACATCTGCATATATATATAAACGAAAAATAAAAGTACAACAGAATAAAACAAATACCTTGATAAAGGTTGGCGTTCAGCCAACTGAAATATTGGTAAAATAAATGATATTTTGATCCAATATATGTCTTTTTAATTAAATAAAACATATGCATATAAAACTGCGCAAGCAAAAACATTAAATAAATAAAAGGAAAAAACTAGAAAGTACTAATCAAAAACTAGCACCTGTCTAAAATGAAACAGAGGGTGTGAAAGACAATCTGGAGTAGGAAGATCCGAGGTTGGGTTATTTTTACCTGACAGATTGGTGCTGGGTCTGTAAATGATGTTTAAATCAAAAGAGACGAAAGACTCTAACATCAATTTTGGTACTTGGATTTGATGTGTTAAGCTCTAATATTCGTATGTTTACTTTAAATCAGTAAAATGTGGGGACACGGAACATTCTACTATCTCTATTTGTCTAAAAAATTTGGCAAGGTCTACATAGTTTGGCAGTTGACCAAAACTTTAACAAATTAAGTTTTATATACGACCTAATTATTACATAATTGATAGTGTTTTTTCTCAAATTTTCCGCTACATTTTAGAGATAGGATTTGACGCCATAGCTGGAGGGGTTCAGCTCAACATAATAGCTGGCTGGAAATATTTCTTCTTTTCTACGTGGCGGAGTCGCCTTCATCTATACGATACAGAGTTTTGCACAATACACGAGTACCTTCTTGATGACAAATATTGACTTCTCGATAAAATATTGTGTAAAACTGTTCAGCACTGTTTCGTCTTTAATCCTATAAGACGAATTTCTACAAGTATTGAACTGAGGATGAACAAGATTTGGTTCATCTTTGATGAACCTTCACAGCGATTTCACCAATTTAATCCACTCGTTCGGTACAACTATTTTTTTCCCCGTTCTGCTTATACACAAGTATAATCAGTAAGTATAATCAGGATTGGAAGCTTTATTATTGGTGACGGTATTTTACTAGTGTGTCCAATTACTAAAGAAAAATATGTTGAGGTGCAGTGGTGAATCTATAGACAGCAATGGCTGTAAACACGAAATCTTTACCAGCTAAACCTGTTCAAAAGCTGTACAATCCAATGGACTATTCCAGTGGCCGAATGTCGCGAGCTCACCTTGAGGTCGAGGTGGACGACCCGCAGCCCGTGCATGTGCCTCACCGCGGACAGAAGCTGGGCCACCATCAGGGCGGCCTCGGCCTCGCTGAAGTCCGCGATGTGGTGGAAGAGTTCGCCCCCGGGCACCCTGCGACAGACTCTGTGATACAACGAGGAGCAACCATGAAACCATGTTAATTACTTTTCAGAAACTTCACACATACCAATACATTACCTTTATTCTTACCTTAAATACACTCACATGAACTGATTAACAAACTACAAGATAGCCGCCATTGGTACAGCTTGCTGAAAGAGCCAACAGCCCGGAGCATATTTGTAATAGCTTTTCTTTATAAACCAAGAAAAGTATTCGGCTCAACTTTACTTCAGGACTTTCTTCCCATGTTAATATCAGAGCATGTTTTCTCCTCAATTTTAGCCTCTTCTTTTCTATGAACATTGTTATTTCATAACTTCAATGTGATCTCGGACACACGTAAAACTGTTTCCACAACTAACCACCTCTACAGCTGCTATCTCGCTATTGCAGCCGATAGTCTCGGATAGACAACAATTCGTTGTGGAAGTCACCAAAGTAAAACACAAAAGATTGGTAAACCGTTATTTTCCTTTCCTTTCGCCCGCGACACCGACTCCTCAAATTATCTATTTTATTATTGTGCTAAGTGGTTTATAATATGGTTGGATTAGTTTATTTTTGGTCAAGAAGCCAAGGGAGATCATCCCTCCTTTCATGGGAGATCCTTGTCAGACGCGAAGTGCCGTCTATAGTTTTTATTTTCTAATGCATGTCCGTGTAAAAAATAACTTGGTTCGGTCGTCAATAAGTGTACCTCGCTCCTCGAATTTGCACAAGCACGGAACAATATTAAAATAACAGCGTTCTTATATAAAAGTTGACGCTAATGTTGGTTGTTTTAAAAATGACGCACCGTAACGTTAATGCGTTCAAGAAAAACAAAGATCAATGATAGATTTTATGTGCAGAAAGGATAACCCAAACGGAGATATCTAAAGGAGAATATCGTCCGGCTACAGCGAATGTCCCCATTGTCCGTATGCAAATAGAGCAGTCAATTCGACATAGACAGAATGTCGCTTGAGAACTTGGAGTGCTCTGGAGCACCAAAAACTGTGCTGGTGCCGTTAAGCAGAAGCGCTTTTAGATGTCATCGAAGGAAGTTGCTCCATTTCGCCGCAGATTATTCCATATCCTTTTCATTATTTAGAGCTTCATATCAAATATCATAAGGCAGGTCCTGAGATTACGAAAGAAAATGTGCACATGGATGCCTCATTGTCCGGTACTTTCTCAGAAAGAAAAATGATGGCAAAAGAACTCCTTGATTGATATCGAATTGAGCCAAAGTTTCTGGAACGGATAGTGGCTATTTATGCAACCTGAAGTTTCATGCATGGACAACCATCCAACAAACAAGACAGCATGGAATTGCGGTCAAGTGTTTGCGCCCCAAAAGCTACGCCGGAATCCATTTTCGATTAGACTTCTGTTTACTATATTCTCATCGTCTACGATATTTACTATTATTGTAATAATTGAACAAGGGGGTTTACGGTTGTTCGAATCCCTACCAACGGCTTCAACGATCCAAGCTGATTCCAGTCCAACTATTTGGGTGAGACTATCAAACGTTCAGGACTTCCGGTGAGTGACGCTGGATCCTCATATGGCTGTAGTTACCATACAACCTAGTGCTTGTTTTGGATGGGAATTCTAATACATCATCTTACAGTCCCGACTTGTGCGTCTTGTTAGAGCCGTTAAACAGGAGTATGCGAGGACGCCTATTCATCTCAGACGATGAGAGACATTCACGACCAAGATCTTTCTTTGATGCCAGAATTGTGGAAGAGAGACATTATATTAATAAAAATTACTTTCATTTACTTCTGTGATGTTATTAAACTTATTTATTGATCACACCAACCACTTTCATAACTGGAACAGACCATGATAATCATGGTGGATAGAAGTAGGGGACTGCTTTTACTGTAAATGCACCACGTCTACACATGTGAAAAGCAGTTCGACTTTGCACTTACAAATGTGCCAGAGCCCCGTTTGGTTACTTGCACTTGCTGGTGGGTTGGACTTTTGCAAGAATCGGGGGCCATTGGGGCTTTTTTTTTTTATTAGAAAAAAAGTGCTCAATGCGAGAATCGAACCCGGGTCGTAGCGGTCGAAAACCAACGGTTTCGACCATCCTTCCACCGACCCCTAGAAGGGATCTCCCGATCCCTTCTAAAAGCAGTCGCTCACTTCTACCCACCACGATTATCATGGCCAGTACTGCGTGTACTAGGGATGAGCAAAAAAAAAAACTTTCCTCACTTTTAAAAATATTTTTTTACAAAGTAAATATTTAAAACAAAATTTTATACATTATTAAATATCTCTCTCTCTCTCTCTTTTTTAATATTCATATATCGTTGTGTTTCTTATTTCCATAGTGGGTCTGACCTAAAACACAGATCAAATCCATTAGTTCTTGATGTTTTAGCAGCTTGAAGATATTTCCTATATAGGTTGTTCCAAAACAAAATATACATACATTAGGAATGTTAACAATTCGAGATAAATTTCCAGTCTTTAATCTGGAACTGTTCTTTTGGCAACACGTTTTTATGGTCTGTATCTATAATTATTACAACAACAATTTCAAGAATCAGAACAGGACATTTTAAGGGGATGAAGATAAACCCAAACATGACTAGATCCTACAGGAACTGCAATAACTATTACAATACCCAACTCACTCCGGACCATATATACAGTTGCCCGGCCATCCTTGCAGCCCTCTATATGGCAGACATCAATCCAGAAGAGGATATCCATACGGACATGGCACCTCGGTTGACTGGTATTGTGATCAGGATGCATGGACCGATCTGATCTGCTCCATGAACAAGACACCACCACCATTATTGATATTACACAGATTTATTTTGAAATTCAATGAAAGAAGAAGATTGTGATGACCGGCCAGAAAGGTTGGTGCTCCGACGTGATCTATCCATCATCCTTCATTGTGCGGCGGACATATCCGCCTCCATTGTCCGATCTAACATCTCCGCTGGGGTCACATCCTTCCCAGACTTTTTACCACCAGAGTGACGATTCATTAGCGTTCTTCAATGTGGCAATAGGGTGTGTATCTTCATTTTTTTTTTTTTTTTTCAAAATTTATTGTTACAATTTTTTTTTCTATTCGTCAAAATGTTCCAGCGTTATGGATACAATTTCATCGAATATTTCCAAAATACAGAAACTAAGGCTTTAAAAGTTATATTGGATTTCGGTATATCAAATTCATTTACAAGCCATTATCCATTCATAACTAAAATTAAGATGGGGAAAAAGTGAAACAAGAACTTCCTTAGCTACGCACGATTCGTCCCAGAATGAAGAAATTATCCGAAGAAGAATGTGAAAGCAAAGGTTTGAATTTTTAAACACTTGAGTGATGTTTTATATAATGTTCTAATATATATTTATATTGGTCTTTTTGTTCAAAATAGAGCTTTAGAAAATATTTAAAAAATCTGCATTTTGAGGTGAGAAATAGAGTATTATCTCTTCAGTATTCCCATCGAGATCTCTTTACCTTCTCAGCTCCTATTCAGGGGCATCTCTTGTATAGACAGACGTTCACTAAAATTTGTCATACTAACAAAATGAAAAAAAAAAAAAACGCTCACTTTTAGAAATAATTTCATTTACAAATAGAATATCATGACTAGTTTCTTTTAACTTATTGACTATTCTCCACTGATGGAAACCTAAATACAAACACCATATAAGGATTCGATAGCTCTAGTGCACCGAGACCCTGATCATCTTGTTTCAAGTCCTTTTTCTGTGACCATCGCCTGGTTACTGTTGACATTTCTAGGTTATACTTTCTGACGGCCGCCCTCTTGAACCCGTCCGAATAAGATTAATCGTCCATAAGGCCAAGTCGCCTTCGAGGCATTTAAAATCTCCTCCTATATATATAAACAAATTTTCACGTTATTGATATTTATGGAACGCTTTATAACGGTTAATCTGAACACGATCATTATGCATTCCTATTGACTTTGTGCTATCCTACCGGTTGCTTGAACCTTGTGCCAAACTTTCAAATATCTGATAAATAATTATATTTCACTTTTTTAGTAAAACCTACATGGTTTTCGGATTTCTACTCGGGTATAAGAGCCGGGTTTTTAATACCCGGGTTTCTGGAATTCGGGTATAACCATTCTCCTTCGATGTAACTCGGATTCCTGGAGCAGGTAGGACCACACATACAAAAGGTTTTAGACAATTGCCGGTAAGAATTTTTATTGATTCTGAAATGAATTCACAAATTAACGAGCGCTATTTCAATGTGTCGTTCCCCGAAGAAGGTGAAACATTTACCTAAAATGATCGCATTCTGTTGCGATTATCGGGAATGGTCTTCACAGATGCAACTTCAGAAGTTCTGTAGATGGTTAAACGCAATAAAGATAGGTAGCGTGCGAGATAGTAAACACTCTACCAAACTTTAAAACACAAATAAGTTGAGGCGATATGCTAATCTCTAAGATCTCTGGAGTTTCATCTACACCAGGATAGTCCTGATATCTACAGCTATTCGGTTTGCGAGAAGGATGGCTTCGGGACTTTGTTGGCTATTTAGCAACATGTTCCAGAATATACGTCTTGTCGTCAGTGGAATTGAGGGAAAATTCAAGGAAGACATTGAATTGAGGAGAGAACTCAATTTTTTATTATGTCGATGAGAAAAATTAATAACATTTAGCTTTTATTTTTTCCCTAAGCCATTAACTGTTGTAAGAAAATTATTTTGCCTGTCTCTCGAAGCCAAAAGGGTTAAAGACACCTATAGATCGAAAAAGAAATGGAATCAGGATCACAAGAAGAAAGTGTGTTCAAAATCTTTGTTTAGGTATTTTACTCAGGAAAACTCTTGAATTTTGCATTTTTAAAGCATTTTCACCAATTTCTTCTTTTTCTGGTTTTTAATCTTACTTATATATACAAGTATTGCATATATAAATTATTAGTGAAAATTATAACATATTAAAGAAGAATTTACAGTCTTATGTCATTATAGCTTGCAAACTAAGGCGCAAAAATGAAAAATGTCGGTAGCTCTTTTACAAAGTTAAAAAGAACTTGGAGAACTTTCGTCAGCCATTCAAACAAGGAAGGCTGTGGTTTTCAATTAACTCTCTCACCGACATTAAGGCAACGGACCACACCCTGCCATGGGGAACAATCCCACAATTCTGGAGGAATGCTTGGGAAGAAGAAAAACCAGAGCCGAGTGTAATGTGAAAGTCTTGAATGTGTCCTTGTTTTTATTTCTATGGAAATACGAAACCCGCGAAAATTCAAAATTCGCGATACTTTTTGAACACACCTCGTATACAAGTTATATTATATCAACCATGCTAAATTATGGTAATTCTTTGGTCAAATAAAAATGCGACGAGCGGGTCACATTATTTTTTTAAAAGCGAGAGATGCCTTTTGGAACATGCTTTACACATCTCATCAACAAAATCACAATAATATTGTTGATAAAATTGATTTTATAATGTATGAATAATTTAAAAGTGTGCAGGGAAATTATTTACACTAAATCATTAAACAGATATTTCGATAGGGACAGGAAAGCCGTAAAATATACGGTTCCAAAAAAAAAATAAAAAAATTCCGTGAAGTTTACATCTCCGCCAGTTTATACACAACGTTACAGTTTGTACGAGATTCTACTATTTAAAAAAGTCCATTAAATCATAAACTACCTTTACCAAAAATGCGCTTTCAAATGTCAGCTATAATAGGTGAACATGCGAATGCATTTGGTATATTAAATTGACGAAAATCCACCGCTGATGTGAAATAAAGGCTTTTGAAATAGTCAAACTTCCTGAAGGCGACTTCCTCTCTAATTAATTATAAAATAGTTTTTTAACACTTTCATTAAAAAATGCACTAAAAATGGGAAAATATTTCAGCTACCGCCATTGAACAATTAGATCTGAGTCTGAGGGCGATCATCGTATATTGAGAGAAAAGGTAAATATTTGGAGAAACTTGCTCATCAGTTGTTTATATCAAATCACATTAAGTTGGAAATTCTTAATGATCGTCTCTCGTCGCTTTTATTTTGTTTTGCTATTGCTTCTGATAATTTCTGTCATCAACCTGATTTTACACACTTTTTTACTTTTCACTATTATGTTAGTGTTACCTACCTCCCCAAAGCGTTCAACCTCTCTAAAGCGTTCAAATTTGTCCGAATTTCAGTGTGATCACTTTGGGAAGATTTGATTGGATTGTAGCTGGTCGACATTCTCATTTAATACCTATCGGATTCCAAAGTCCTAAATTCGATTTTATTATTTAAAATGATCGTATGTGAGACCAAACTGTTTATTTTAAAATATTGTGTATACGTGTGTTTGAATTAAAAACATATAAATAAACTTGAATTTAAAACGTTTTTATTAATTTTTAATATTAGATATATGAACCACAATATTATTCGACACCATCAGAGCATATGCAGGATGACATCATGGAAAATAGCGACGACTAATGGATGCCTTGTAAATATTTAATTGCACCTAACCTTAGGATTAAAAAAAATAATAGAATCTAAGACCGAAAATTTCTGGTCATTAGGCTCGTCGGACATATTAGGCAAACCGGGCATAGAATGTATTAATGTTGATAACAAAGGCTGGCTGGCGGGAACATGATATATATATTTTTTTTTATCACAGAATCCAAGACGAAATTATGCATATAATATTTGGATGCTCTTGCTTAGAGAAACAGAGGAAAGAAATTTTGGGTGACTTACCCTGGTCTCAACCTGACTGCCAACAAATTTGCAGCTGGATGAACACACTGATGGTTGATCAGGGTCTCTCCCTCGGTTTATATAAATTCTACAAGGCCGCAGTCGATGTCCGTTGGAGAATAATGGATTCGCCGAATGTCGTGGTTTGCTTGGAGGAAGAAGGCGAAGATTGAACGCGGCTGATTCCACACTAGCCCTCTCAATGATATACTAACCTTGACATATCCTAAACATTGGTACTTTAATTTAAATATTTAACCATGTATGGTTCCTTTTGCTCTGTATGTTTATTTTTTGTATATATGGTTATATTTCTTTTCGTTTGTTTTTTTCTTTCTTCTCTCTTTTCTTTTTCCTTATTACCTCTTGTATTCTAGTTTTTACTTTTGAAACATCTTCCCTTGCTAAATCCTGTAGAGGGGAATCATGTATAGGCTTGTGTGTGTGTGTGTGTGTGTGATATTTTTTTTATCGGAGAAGTGTGTCGTGCGCAAAGTGACTATGATGGGAGACCAAGAGTTTGGGATTTCCCGAATCGATGGTCCTGATTGGAGACAAAGAGTCGATCGGCCTGGCATCAGCAACAATGGAGCGGAATGTTCGGAACAAACAGACAATGGATCCTTATCGCAACTAAAACCATCAATATGTTCCAAGCGAGATCCCTAACTATACCAATGGGAACTACTCCTCGGTCGGGTCAGATGATCTCGCTTTTTGGGGGGAATGGGAACAGTCTTGATAAAATCATGAATGAAAACAGAAAACCAGTTGTAAAAAAAATAATAAGAAGAAGAATTGGCTCCCAGTGGTAAAATGGTTATAAAAATAAAACGCCATCTATCAGAAGGAATATCAACTAAACCTTGATTTCGTCATATATTTGAAGATTAAAAAAAAAAAAAAAAAAATCGGCGTTTGGTTTATTCCTATTCACGGTTCATCAGCAAAGTTCAGTCGCAGGAACAGATGAATCCCTTTCCATCATCATTTGATATATAGGCTCGATTTCAGGGGATCTATCCGACGGTTTCTTTCTCTAGTTTGATCTATCAAACCACTTCTATTCGCTACATACCAACTCTACACGTATTGCAGTACGCCTGTATGTGGAAGATGGTTCACCCTGTGGGATGGATAAAATAACTATCAACAAGTGTTCTCTATTACAATATAAGGTACTTCAAAGTTTAAAACTTCAATGTGACATCTTTGTGCTCTTTTGTGGGTGAAACATATATCTATTTTAATATAATTGGTCGACGGATAAAAAGGTAGCGAATATCTAGAAAAACAAATTTAACAATGAGCGCGAATTGTTATACGAAGTCTGTTAGAAAATAATCGACCTGATTTTTTTTTTTTTTTTTTTGCGAAAACCTGGTGGATTTCAATGAAGCGCGCCTGCATTGACGCGACCTTCAACCTTCATACGCCATGTGTGCATTCCCCCGCCTGTCAATAGCGTCAGTTGATGGCAAGCAGAGTTTGAGCGAAGTAGTGTTTAGTGCTCTGGTCGGATTTTGATTGCAAAGAAAATAACGGAACGACTGGAGCAGCGCTACTGTATCAAATTTTGCCAGAAATGAATGCCATAATCACGGGTGACGAGTCCTAGGTACGACCTGGAAACCAAATCCCAGTCGCCACAGTGGAAGTATTCCACGTCACCAAGACCAAAGAAGGTCCGCCAAATGCGCAGCAACGTCAAAATGATACCGACTGCTTTCTTTGACCCCCGCGGTGTGGAACACCACGACACCACAATGTCAAACAATCACCTAGTGATGTCCTCCGATGCCTACGTGATGCTGTGCGGGCGCAAGAGACCGGAGTTGTGGTCACCAGGCAATTGGCGTCTTCATCACGACAATGGCTCCAGCACATTCCTCGCACTTGATTTTTGGCGGGAAACCATATTCTTGTGGTTCGCCAGGCTCCTTACTCTCCTGATATGGCTCCCTACGACTTCTGGCTGTACTCCAAACTCAAGATGTCATTGAAAGGAAAGCGATTTCAGACTAGATAGGACATTATGACTGCAGGGACAGCAGAGCTAAACACCATTCCGAAAGAATATTTTTCGAAATGTTTCCAACAATGGCAGCAACGCTGTGAGAAGTGTGTAAAGTCCCAAGGAGACTACTTTGAGGGCGTTTAGGTTTCCAGCCTCCAGACATGCCTGTTTTTTCCGCCCGAAGGTCGGATACTTTTCTAACAGATCTCGTAGAGCAGTTTATTAGGACGTATACATCTAAACCACTGAAGAAGGAATTCTCTAGAAGAGAAAGGAGAAGAATCCACATGATTGACATGATATCGAATGGTCAGCCATAGTGTATTACCAAATAAAACAACTGGAAAATATTCTGTGTGAAATGTTTTCAGAACGCTGGGGAATATATATCAAGAAGACGGATGTGTGAGTAATTAAAGTCTTATCAGCGGTGACACACCTATGAACTAAACTCCATTGTTATCGCATTTAACTATCGTGCTTGCCCTTTGCCCGTCACTAAGATCCGAGACCCATTCTTTACAATTCTTCCTTGTGACAAGTTATAATGAAAACTTTCCAACTTATTGAACTTATTTGAACTAAAAACCTACGGGTTTTCACTGAGATACGCATTGCAGGGCACAAATGTTTATGTGCCATTTATACAAGGCGGGTCTCTTTTTACGCGCCTGATAAAATAGTTTTTAAAATGTAAAAGAGACAAAAAATGTTTCTTGATGCAAAATATAACTTTTCAAAACCGTCGCGTAATTCAATGCTAAACAGCTTCTTTCTGTGTGGGAGCGAAAACATCTCTGACAACCATGAAGCTTTCATTTCGGCCACAGTTGTCCAACCTTCAAAGGATTTGTTCAATTGGTCAAACAAGAAGACATTCCATGCGACAAGTCAGGTGAATAAGGAGGATACGGCATGACTGGAACAGTCGCCAGGTCCTCGTTTACAGATAGAGCCGTATGAGGAAAGGCATTGTCGTTTTACACAGTTTTATTTTTCGAATGTTTTATAAATATACGCGCGCTCGGTGTATTGAATCTTTACCCATTCCAGATTTCTGATAATTGTTCAATCTGCCGCGTCTTTGAGGAACATTTCGGAGATTTCGAGATCATGTCTTGGAACTTTGAGTTTTTTCATAAGTTCCGCCCTTCAATTTTGGCTCCATATTTTCCCGACAATTTTTAATTTCAGAAAATCACGTGTAAACATTTGTTTTGGTCATGGCTTGCTTACCATATGCTTTAAGCCAACAGTTCGTGTTTTTCTTTTTTGCTCAACAGAAAACAAAATCTGATATTATAGCACTGTTTCATTTGCATACTTGACACATTTTTCTAATGTGTTTTTATTATTTGATCTCTACGTTGCGTAAATTAGAGAGATATATTTGTAACCCAGGTTCCTGGAGCGCAGAACAACAACTACTCGGGAGCGCACAAAATAATAATTTTAAAAATATAGTAGATATATTAAGAAAAAGGCATTTCCTGATCGTGCAACTGAAAGTTTCTGATGGCTTGCGCCATCTATCGGAATAAATATTAACTAATCGTTGATTTTTAATTATTCCAGAATTGGCCAAATATAATGCAACTTTTAGTTGCACGATCAGGAAATGCCTTTTTTCTTAATTTATCCGCCTTATCCAAGTATAAATTCACTTTTGTACTATTTTTCACATAGTAGATATCGTTTAAAAGTTTTAAAAAAATAGCAAAGAATATAATGATGATAAAAGCGTGACCAAGTGATTTTATCTTCTTTTTTCAGTTTTTTAAACAGATTGATAAGACTTTTGCGAATCACCTTGTACAAACAGAACAAGTAAGGCCACATTGAACGTATGCTGTTTTAGGCGCCATCTTCACTAGACCCAAATAAATAAGTACTACCTGACTGACATTCGGTATCATTAAGTACATACATTCTCTCACTAAGTACTCCAGTCTGATGATTGCTGTGAACACACATATTGAATACTTTTGGTCTTGTTACACCTTGTGAGATTCTTTAATATTTAAATCGTACAATCCATACACCATGACAATGTTGCACATGCGACAGAGTAGGTACAACAGAAGCATAGCCACTCCTGTCAAATTTGATAATTCCTCGCGGCATCTTGTCAGTGACCACGTTCAGATTCCCAAGAAAATAGGCCGATATGAGGGTTGCTCGGGGCGTCTTGGGGCGCCCTCATTCTACCCATAGTCTCCTAAATCTTCTTTTCCAAATTTCACAACTAATATTTTGATACTAACATTGAAAATTCTATAATAGAGAGCAGTAAACTGCAATATTTGGTATTAAAATATGCCATTTTGCGGCGTTCCCTCTGACCCTGTCCCTACAAGTTTCTGGCACAGCCTTATCGATCGACGCTTCCATCGCTGAAATGCCTTAAGAAATCCCGCGGAGGATTTCTCTGGACTGTAAGTTGATGCAGAGAGACGTACAAAGAATACCAGCTGAAAATGTGGAGCTTAACCAAGCAAAGTGTTCATTAGTTAATACAGTAAAAGC
Source organism: Cordylochernes scorpioides (assembly GCA_030710605.1). Taxonomy (NCBI): domain Eukaryota; kingdom Metazoa; phylum Arthropoda; class Arachnida; order Pseudoscorpiones; family Chernetidae; genus Cordylochernes; species Cordylochernes scorpioides. The sequence continues at coordinate 57,877,354 of CP092867.1, forward strand.
TCCCTGTAAAGGACACCTAATTGCAGGGCCAAAGTGTCCTTTAGGGAGAGGTGTCCTCTTACTGGATTTATTTTTTTATTTATTTATTTCAATTCAAAACGCTATGTCCCCCTAGGGACACTTGCGCTAAATGTACATACAAATATAACAAAGAAAATATTCAACATGGAAAGATACACAGAAAGCGACTTAGAAAGATTCAAAAATGTTATTTACATATAGAGATATTCTTTGAATTTTATTTACAGTTACATCATTAAATTTAAAAAATATACATATATACACGCATACACCTATATATTGTTTACAACCATATAATATGTCCAATATTTCCTTGAGATCGTTACATCAAAGACCATTTTTCTTAATGAAGTCTAAAATATATTTACAAAGGAAATCAAATTAAACTGGATCTTACTGGATAGTTGCTAAATAGTAAAAATGATAGTTTTACAAATGAAATTTGTCCTTTGTAGAGAGGTGTCTTCTAGCGCGAGTGTCCTCTCATGGAGGTTCTACTGTATAGCACGATTTTTTTTCCCCGTATTCTAGTTGAAATTTTCTATCAAAATTAGCACAGAAACATTACATTTGAAAATCACTACATTAGATAAACATTTTGAAACTTAAAATGGTCATTAGAATGTTCGCGTCATTAATGAAGAAGCCCTTGCAGGATATACCTGGAGAAATATATATTTCCATACCTCGGTAGAATATTCACTAAATAATATACTGTACACACCCCTCTTAATCACAACTGTATCCGTTTTATTTCCCTGAGTCCCTCTCAACACTTCTTGCTGCCTCCCATATTAAACTCCAGACATCAATAACTTTATTTTGAGAAAACTGATAGAGAGACTTCAACTAATTTTAGCTTTGTGTATTTCCCGTTAGCTTTTTCAACATTTAAAACTGCTGAAAAAATAGGGAAAATGAAAATATGAAGTATTAATAATAGAAATTTCAAGTAGATTCTTAATTTTTTAATAACAATAAAGGGCTATAACAAGGTTCACACGCAAAAACTTCGGCAGTTACGCGTCATATATGCGGAAAATAGAAAGAAAAAAGAAGAAGAAAAAAAAAGGGGGGCGAAGAGCTAAAAACAGAAGAACCATGATAATATTTATTCAAACAATTTTGTATATATATATATTTTTTTAAATATAGTTTTAGATTTAAAATAAGAATTCCTAATGCGCGCAAATTGGAGATAACCTATCTGCAATATATAGTTGTTTTATAAATTTAAAATTAATATATTTTATTCGAGACGCACAGAGAGATTTACCCCCTGATGGGCTAAACAGGAGGATGTTCCTGGACCAATTACATGGTTGGTTAGCCACTAGAATCTTCCTGCCAAGCCGGTTGTTGGTTGCGAGCTTTTAGAGCACTTTAGTCTCTCTTTATTCGCACGCAAAAATATCAACACTACACACAAATAAAATTTGAAATTATTCTAAAAGTATAGAAAAGAATGAACAAAATCCTCACGGACATTTTGAACCATCAAATAATTAACTGATAGTTTACCAAAGTCAATTTTATTTAGAATCACATTTGTAGTCTACTCATAGTGTTATTGTCATCCTCATCTTGACACGACATCTGTCTCGTTTGCTAATTTGATTTCTCTTATGATTTTGTTTTAACCATAAAAATCGGTCTTATATTTGGCCAAGAGAAATCGTTCCATCTGAGCTAAACACAATCGCAGACCATTTATAAGTTCAATTTTTTGGTCAGCGCTCTTCGAATATACAGAAGTCGAAGAAGGACTGTGAGATTCGAAAGCTTGTTATACGGTCTTCCAATATCAGACGATCAAAACCTTCTTTATATCTTTAGTCTTCCCGTAGGATATTGTTTGTTGGCTGCCTTTCCTGAGAGCATGTTTCAACCATCTTAAAAAAAAAAAACAACGCTGCTCTAGGTCGAAATATAGAAGTAAACAATAACATTGTGTTACAGAATATAAATGATGATATATTACATAATCTGTGTGTGCGTTAATTTTTGAACTTAAAATAAATGCAAAAAAATAATATCAAGAGATTATTTTTGATAAATGGAGGGGCGTATAATGCAACGATATCTTGACGGCTGTTCAAAATTGGCCATCTGTTTGGTTTAGTAGATGTGTCTACCCGATGGGAACAACCGGAGTGTTCTGGTCAACAAACCCAGGTTTCTGGGGGAAACAAGGAAGAAACAATCACTTAGGAACTGCATCAGCTGCGAACCTAAAATGATTATTTTATGGATAATTTATTCTCCATATGTTGGTTATTAGACAAGGCTTAGCTCCTTGTTTACTGTCATAAAAACGAATATAACATTTTTAGAGACACATACATTAAAATTTATTACCAAATAATGCTACCAAAATACATATTTTTACGAATCGATAAAAACACACACAGTAGAGTGATAGCCCATTGGCTTAACCCGGTATCTTCTGAAGGTGGTCTCTTATCACAGATTGCCATGGCAGGCCACGAGTCTTTCAACCAAACAGTCTCTGATGAGAGACCACCCCCAGGAGGGACTGGATTTAGCCAGGTTTTTAGGCTATGATGTTCAACAGGGGACTCAACTGTACTTAGGGAAAAACAATAAGACATCTTTAAACGCAATATAAAGCAGTCTTAAATATCACTGATGAGGAGGAGTGTTTCAGAAAAATAAAAGATGAAAACACACAGAGTATGTCTCAGCCAGTTTGGTCCAATAATATCGTCGGTGCTCCAAGATCCAATAAACAGTACCGCAGTATCGCGAGTTAGTTAATTGAAGCCCGGCAGAATCTTCCGTACTTCGCCACAAACATTTCCTCTTTCGCTTGTTTACCGTCATTTGAAATTGAGGGGGTCAAGAGTCTGAACCTGGGTTTGTTACTTACCTTTTTCTTTAGGAAACATTTTAATACTCGCCTCAATTAATTTCTATAACCATTTAATAAAATGACTACTACAGCATCACAATTAGTAGAAAGCATATATGGTAGGTGGACTCGTTTATATTGAAACCCTTCGCGTCTAGAAATAAACTGAAACCAGTGTGTTTTAGTGGGGCGTGAAAGGAAAACATAGCAAGTAAACAACAGCTACTGTGGCCGCCAGGTGTGTGGTAGAAGTTCTAGGAAAACGTCATCTGCCCACAGCTGGCATCATACTGGGACTGGGTGGACTTTTACAAGTCCAGGCCGTTCCTGTATCTTTGGAGATAAAACAAATTTCAAGCATGTTTTGCCTACAGCACATGTGAAGGACGTCTCCGAGGAGTGAGCACATTTATAAAAAGAGCTCACAGTAGCGACGGAACATCTCAGGAAAACTAACTTTTAAATGTGTTGATGAAATCGAGCCATTGTTAGGCCGCTAAAACCATTATTAAAAAGCTTAAAATCAATGGTTACTAAATATAACCCCCTGACATAAATTTGTTTTAAATAGTGTGTATAGAATGACAAAAATCAAACAATTTTAGTGTCACACATATGTAAAAAGAAAAATTCCGAGAATCGAGCCCACGATTTAATATAGCACTTCGTTGTTCATTGCAACCATGGATTCTAAAAATTACATGCTGATTGGTTTATTGAGACCACGTGATAGTAGAGAACCAATATCAGCGGTTGAATAAGACCGTATAAATATTTTAAAAGGTGTAATAATACTAGCAAGCAAATGGTGGCACAAAATAATCTCCAGTGAGAAGCAGTAGCACTCAGGTCTCTGCTGGTCGAGACTTGACTTTACAGAAGTGACCGCTCTTGTATCACTGGAATTCTATCACAGAGGTCGGTCAAATATGTTGATTTCACAATTCAAAACTTCGTCTTTTGAAGAGAAATGGCATTTAGTCAATTCTCAGGACGGGTTCCTGAGACGATTACGTTTTATAGGAAGAAACCGATATTTTTTTAAAGAAGAAAGATGATAGTGTTAAGCAAAATTAAAGGTCTTAAATCAAAGATATTGTGAAATATTCCAAGTGATATAAGACACCGCGGCAGCAGTTTATTTCGCAAGATGGAAAGGGGGGGAAAATTCCGTCAGATTTGACATCCAATGAAAGAGCGGGACAAAGGAAGGCCACAGACTGATTGATTAACCCTTGGGAAAAAGGAGTGTGAATGATAATAAGGAAGGCAGGGTGAGGATTGTCTATGACCACAAGCCAAGTGAAGTCTCTTACAATCCACCTCAGCCCACGGAAGTTCGCTATTTTTAAGAACGCTTCACTTATTTTTTTTTACACGTCATTTTTTTTCTTCACAGAATCCATCTTTGTATCGCTCCAATGTTAGCGTATGCAACAAGCGCTGTTTTTTTTTTTTTTTTTTTAAGGGACGGTGCGCATCGGCGCTATATTCTATCGCCGTACTTGTACGAGGTGTGTTCAAAAAGTATCGCGACTTTTGTGTTTTTTCAAAAATTATTTATTTATTCATGAATACCTATTTTGTCCCCTTCAAAGTAATCCCCATGAGATATTATACACTTGTGCCAACGGTTTTTACAATCTTCGAAGCACTTCAAAAAATCCTTTTTTAAAATCTTGTTCAGCTCCTCCTTCGATGCCGTCTTTATCTCGTCAAGCGTAGCGTAACGTCGTCCTTTCATGGGCCTCTTCAGTTTAGGGAACAAGAAAAAGTCACAGGGGGCCACATATGGGGAATACGGTGGCTGCGGCATCATTAGTGTGTTGTTTTTGGCCAAAAAGTCGCGCACAAGCAACGTTGTGTGAGCAGGGGCGTTATCGTGGTGCAAAAGCCAATTTTTGTTCTTCCACAAATCCGGGCGTTTCTGGCGGATTGCTTCGCGCAAATTGCGCATAACTTGCAGGTAATATTCCTTATTGACCGTTCTATACTGTGGCAAGAACTCATGATGCACCACGCCCCTGCAATCGAAGAAAACTGTCAGCAAAACTTTCACATTCGACCGAACTCGGCGCGCTTTTTTCGGTCTTGGTTCGTGCGGTAGCTTCCATTGAGATGATTGAGCTTTGTTTTCCACGTCATAACCATAAACCCACGCTTCGTCACCAGTTATGACCCTCTGGAGCAAATTTGGGTCGTCGCGGACAGAGTCCAACATCTCATTAACAATGTTCATGCGATGCTGTTTTTGGTCGCAATTGAGCAATTTTGGTACGAATTTCGCGGCGACCAGTGTCATGCCCAAATCATTGATAAAAATCGAATGGCACGAGCCAATCGATATGTTTAGGTCCTCAGCAAATTCTCTAACGGTGATTCGACGATTGGCCAATATCATTTTCTCCACTTCATTAATTTTTTCGTTTGCTGTTGAAGTGCTTCGTCGTTCACATCTTCTCGGCCTTCTGAGAACATTTTGTACCACCGATAAACGTTGCTTCGCTCCAAGGTAGCTTCTCCGTATGCCACAGCCAACATTCGGAATGCATCCGCGCACTTAATTTCGTTTTTCACACAAAATTTGATACAGGTTCTTTGATCCATTTTTTTTTTTTTAATAGGTAAAAATCGAAGACGATCCAAAACACCTGCAAGCAAAGCAGCTGTCAACAATTAAGTGAACATTCAAAATGGCCGAGCTTGTCGGCATAAGTGAGAGACATGAGTACCAACATAAAGCCACAAAAAGATCGAAATTCGAATATACGTAACCCGCGAAAATTCAAAAGTCGCGATACTTTTTGAACACACCTCGTATTTGAAAGCCCACCGTACTGTATAGATGATTTACAAATTGAAAACCGATTAGGTACATTACGTTTTTTTTTTTTTTTTTAATGTCGAGAAAAAAAGAAGAATGAAATATTAAAGTGAAAAGAAGATATTTATTGAATAGAGAAGATAAGAGATCTCCCACCGCAGAAAGGACTTGTCAAGAGTGTCAAAACAGGGAACGAGCTCAAATATCGTCGAGGAAGTCGGTCCTCCATTAAGGAGGCTAATAAACCAAGTCGGGTGTAATACAAATAAAGGGAAAAACAAAAACAACAACAACACGCTGCCATCCCGCCGAGGGTAGGCAGGTCCAGACAATGGCCATTGTCGAGCGCGGTGGTCTAATTGGGGCTGAGCGGCGGTCAGGGCCGCGGTTCCCAGGTCCGCACCGTGACGGCCAGCGCATCATCGAGGAACAAGTCAACTCCTGAAGAAGTGTTGGGCGATCGAAGAACGTTGGAATAACCGGCGAGTAAATGTGACAAGAGCAAGAAGAAGAAGAAAAAAAAAAACCTCTTTGAACAACCGGCAATGCAACACGGAGCTCGAAAGAACAAGGTTTGGGGGGACATCCACAGAAGAAATGCAATAAGAAAGTGGAGGGGAGGATGCTTGAAATAAGTTAGGAACTGCTGGAGATGAACCATAGCACCGGGAAATAATGTGCTCCAGAAGTATGAGCAGAGAGAAGGGGCGGATGATAGTTCGACCTCAAGTCTCTTTGAGAGAAGCATTTCCTGATCATGCAATTAAACGTTGCAGATGGGGCAGAGATTCACCTATTGGAATCATATAATATAAACGTTGGTTTTTCGGAAACTTCAAGAAATATCAAGTTTTCAGTTTATAATTATCCTGAGAGATGGTCTGCCTCTCTCCAGCAACGCTTGGTTGCATTACTAGGATGGGACTCCGAGATATTCTTCTTTCCTACTTTAAAAAACCTCTGTTTAAACATTAGCGTTTTTGAATCGAATACATTATTCTGTAGGAGTACAGACAATTTAACCCATCCCCCCCACCCCCCCCTTTTTTTTTTTTTTTTTTGCTGTCTGCCATCAAATATATATAAAGATGGTTCATTAGTTAGTAGTGAGCACTCCCAGCGGTTTCTCCAAATTAATCTACCGCTCTACCATTGTATTGGATATTGTTCTGCTTATATAACCGGTCATTTGAAGGAATTCTTGGAAAATGTATTTAAGGGGAAATTATGGACACATAAGCTTTGGGAGGCATTAGAAGTATATTTTACAAATATTATACAGCACAAATATTGAATGAGCATGGCTCTTTGGATAAATAATTCACAAATAATAAGCAGACCAACCCAGTACAAGAGTAGAACGGTCTGGTAGATTAATCTGACGAAATTTATGGCAGGGTTTATCACTGATGAGCCAGCCCCTCACAATATATTTTTCTCATCACATTAGGAAATTATATTACATTAAAAAATAATAATAATAAAAAATAGCACGGAATTATTTTATTTATACGATCTCTCTGAATAGATTAATTATCTTGTAAGCTGGGAAGACCATGAGCCTTAAAGGAAGCTCAATCAACGGGAGGCAAGGAAGGGAACATAAGGAATTGGTAAGACGCGGGGAGGGCCGTTTTCTACTGGAATTTTACGGTGTGGACTGAAATAGCTTTCTAATTCCTGGATATCGGGATTCGGTTTGTCTCTCGATATCGGAATCGCCGAGCTAGAGTGAGGAACGGCCAGAGAGATGTCTCACAATGCTCGTCATATTTCACACACACGCACACATAGGTTTCACCCAAAGGTTAGCAGAGTAGCATCAGCAATGTAAGAAGTCTGGCCAGTGATAGAATCAATCAAAAGCCAATGTAGGTAAAAAAAAGAAGAAAAGGTAGGCCAGAACCCAACGATCCAGAACTGTTTGTATAATTATTGTGCTGTGAAGTCGTGCGAGGCCGAGATTTCACCCTGAAATCAAAACCTTTTTACCCAAGACATTAATACAATGGCCGTCGAAAGAGGGTCGACCCATTGTGGAGGGTCCCAACTTGTGCGAGTTAACAAGCTTCTTTTTTTTTTTTTTTTTGGAACAACTAGCCTATGCTTATAGATCATTTTCTAGTTATTTCTTGCTCTATTTGCAGCAGTAAAATTTACCATGTAGTACCACGGAGTAAATTTGAGAAAGGAAAGCACCAATTTATAAAATGTTTCAGACGCAACTATTGTGATATTTATTGCTACAAGACATTTCCCGTTGTATTTACTAAGTTTCTTTTATATTTCTTGAAAAACGATTATAATGCACATCCAAATGCGCCCCATGTGAAGGATACAAAGGGCATAGAACTTATACAAAAATGGAGATGATGAAGCCGACCTGTTGCTCGAAGAAGCTAACGTGATTGGACTGTCCGGAAAACACGTTAACTGAACATTTCACAAAAAAAAAAAAAAAAGGCTGCGCTAGGGGTGATGGAATAATAACTTGAATTAACAAGCGGATAAGCATTAAGTGTCTCTTGGGAACAATGTTTTCGAAAGATGACATTCGGGTTAGGCAGCTGTGTTCAGGAAAAAAATTAATGAAGGAAGAAGCTGGATGAAGGAAGATGCACCTTTCTACGTCCCTGTAAAGGTAACCGCAAAAAAAAAGAATAGAGAAGCATCGGTAGGAACATTCTATCAGACCTGAATTAAATCAGCCCTGGTTTACATTCTTCTTTAGTTTTACGATCGTCTGCAAATATACTTGAATCAAAATGGGATAGCTCCGGATTTTTTTAGGCAGAATGAGGGCGACATTTTCTGAAGGGCCGTGTAAAATTCCATAGAGATAATGGCCAGAATGGCTGGCTGGACATGGGCTGAGCGTACGATACCATTAGTGTCGGGATGTCCATGGGATTCCATCGATATGTATCCATTCTGTGAAAGATGAAGGAGTTGAAGTTCTAAATGTAAAGGCGAAATGGTCTAAACGATGTGAGATGGGATTTGTAATGCAGAGAACTTACGTTCACATAGGTGCAGTAGTCAAAGGTGTATTCATTTTTTATTCAATCGTAGTTTGTGTTTATCAAGTGAGCGAAGATTTAGAATCAACGCTTAACTGCACATTTTAAAGTGATGCGTGTTTTTAATTATACATTATAGAGAAAAAATATATATATATATCACGCCTTGCTTTGAAACAAGTATTAAATCGTTGGTTTTAAATCTCTGTTCACTTGATAAATATGTAGTAATGCACACACAGAAGCAATTGTTTGCTACGATGTACCACATTGAGGTGTATCTGCGGTGAGATATTGGTACCGCGATGTGCCAGGTAACTCACAGCTCGAGCAGCAGGCAGGGCTCGCCGCCCTCCGCCCGGCACACGTCGTGCAGCCCGGCGATGTGGTCGTGCCGGCCCAGCCGCCGCAGGATGCCCGCCTCCCGCTCGGCCAGCTGTCGGGCCTGGCTCCGTCGCCGCCGCGCCTGCTTCGCCGCCCACTGCCGCCCCGAGTCCCGCTCCACGGCCCGCCGGACCACGCTGCTGCGCCCGCTGAAACCCATCGAAACGTTATACACGGAGTCCAGGAGACGTTGGGTGAACAGACAGACTGTATGTAGCCGGATAAAGTTTAGAACTAAGAAATGGCATCAAGGAATGAATGTGCTTTTATTTGATGTTTGAAAGCTTGGTTTCGGGGATAGCCTCAACAAAGAATTTTAAGGCCCATTGTCACGGTGTGTTCCTAGGTGTACCTGTCGCTAGCAGTCCATTGTTGGGCAAGAAATTCCCTTCGTTCCGCTTTTGGGACCTAGTTGGTATTTCTAAACAGTTTGGATATGTATGTCGTCAGCTCTACTATAAAGATACTTGAGCAAATATTTACCACATGAAGTCGTTAGTGAGAGTATGAGGGAATATTGAAATATTATTTATAAAGAATGTGTTTAATCAATTCCACATGTATCTAAAACATTATCAACTAGTATGCCAATGTTCTTAATATTGTGAACTATAGCGTTCAGCCGTAGAAGACCTGACCAATTTGTATTCAATCACAAATCTAATATCACCTCTGCTGCGGTAGATCCACAAGTGGGACATTGTAGCTGCAAGCTATCCAGGGGCTTTAACCATCAGCGAAGGGCCCACCCATTCCCTGTCAAAAGGAGGAGGCGCGAAGCGGCGTTTTTATTCATCCTCCCTTATTGTTTGGATGATAAATCTTTATAGTGGCGTGGTCCACATGTCACTGATTTCACATGTCTTCTACATTTCCTACATGACAATGTTGCATTACAGCGAACTTGTTCTCTATCCTGTTCAGGTATTGTTGCTGCAAAGCCAGGCAAGATAACGCCAACATCATTTGACCTGATTGGCCATAAGTAGTAGGATTGAATTTAAGACGCAAGGATTCGTCATTTTGTATATTCGGTCACATGTGATTCTCTTCTCTGTATTATTTTTTAATATGGAAGATTTTTAAAATTATTATTATTTTAAAAAGGCGTGCACGATTTAAACATATAAGGTAATTTTCTAATAACTGCTTTATCGGTACAATATTAGTTGGAGTTTGAAAATAGTCCCAAATATTTCACACATTCTGTATAAATTTCCAAGAGAATAACGAAATTGATTCCTTCTTATAAGTGTTAAATGACATAGAAGTGGACTGTGTCTAGAACCTTGTAGAGTAGAGACACAGGTAGACAAGGAAGTATTTCTGGTGAGACAACTTGGGTCTATGGTCTCTTCAGTATGGCGGGCAAACAATAAGTGGACGCAGACATGTGAATGTATAAGTAACGCGCCAACCTAGGTAATTCCGGGAGAATGGTGGTGGTTCGAGAGGCAGCAATAATGGGCGATTTTGTCGAGTGACCCCGAGGTCAGTGATTGTCCCAAGTTGGGGATAATTTCCCAGTTATGCCAGCGGTGGGCGGGAGGGATCAATACAAAGACCAGACCGCTCTCCCTCAGTCAACGGCGTGGTAGAGCAATGCAACTAAATACAGAAACAATTGCAACTAAATCCACCTTCTATTATATATATGACTACCTTTTGTTATTTGTTCTTTTGTTTGCCAACAATTTAGGCTTTCGACAAATAAAAAAGAAAATCCTTTCTGCTTCTGGATTCGTGACAGTGATGTTTGTGAAAATACGCCCAAATGAAAAGCAAACTTTTTGTTATGTCGGAAAGGCGATTAAAAAGACAGAGCTTCGCAATTGGCTCCTACTTATGACAAGGGTGCGCATTCTCTTTGGAGACCTCAGTTACCTACCTATATTTACATACTACACTTGGGAATTACACTTTGCGCAACCTAGATTTCTTGTCTACTTATTGTATACGTTTCTATACCTCTTGTATACCACATGTATATTACTTTAGGCTTGTTGTTTACCCGGCGCATATTATTGCATTTGATTCATATACGGTAAATTTATTATTTTCTATAGGCAAATTAGAGTGTAGTTGGCGTGACTAAAGCGTCTGTCTACCGATCGAAATATTTCCAGGATCGATTCCGGGAAGAGATTATTTTTTTCCTTAATAGTTATAGGGCGTTTTTTTTTTCTGTAACATATTTTTGGTATATAACACAGTGACATAATGGCATAGCCGGGTTAGTCACCGTAAGAAAAAGCGTGTTTAAAAAATCAATGTGGGGCTAGGCAACCTCTATCTTTAAAATAGCAATAAGATTTTTTAAAATAGGAAATTTTGACACTGATTGATTGTCTCCACTTTAAAAATGAGAGAACACCGCCCATGAAAGAAGGATCTGGCGTGTAAACATTTTTCCATGGCCGAAATCGGCGGCCTCTGTGAAGGTCTATACATCTCTGTAGCCGTGTGGTGTGTTTGAACTTTGCCATTGATGTGACATTTCCATGGAAACTGACAGGAAATACTGAAACAACTGACCAACTTATTGAGCTAAATATTCCAGTAGAGGTAGGGGGCAAGCAAAACTCGGCGCTTGGGCCAAACTTGAAATATAGGAATGAAAACAATACAAAACGAGATCATTTGCTGAGTGTACATGTGGTATATGGGAAAAGGATCCTGAGAATCTTGTCGACTCTCTATATTAAAGTGCTTTGTCCTGAGAATCCTCGGGAGTGGATGGGGTTTTGTATGTTTGGGCAGTCGTTATCAATGGCGGTGGATGAAAAAATCGGCACACTATATCGATTAATGAATCACAAAACACCTCGGAATATTAATCATTGGCGGCTCGGGAGAGGAGATGGAAGGATTTTCGCGATTAAATTGGATTGAGATGACTCACATCTTGGACCTCGAGGCACTACTTTTAGAAGATGCACACACACGTCTTGACACACACGTTACCGACCGAACTCTGGTTGCCCCGCCCCCTGGCTTGGGTCATGTGGGACCCTGCTTGACCTTTGATTGGTCCCTGTCTCTGTCGGCCATGATGGTAAATTTGGTCGGGAAGAAGCTTGCCTAACATCCCAATCTCTCAGGACATTCAACTCTGGAATATGAGGGCCTCTTTGTTCTAAGTGACCTAGATACACGACTTGGATCTGTCGTTCTTTTCTCTTCTACTTCTTCCATCTCCTCTTCCTTTGACTGCCATCTTTATTTGAATCCATACAGAATACATTATATCCAACATGGTACATAATTATTTATTAGACAATATTCTTTATAATATTACATACACAAACTTTTATTTCTACTGCGTGCACCATTCATCTATTCGAACTTTAGATTTTCTTTGTGAACATAATCTATAATCCAGAAAAATAGAATCCTAATTAATTAGACGAATGACCCAGACAAAGCCTGTATTTCCTCTAGTGCATTTTTTACCCGAATGTTACCTTTAAAAAAATGTTTAAATAGGCCAATTGAATTTTGTTGTATAACGAATATAAAGTTTTACGAAGGAGCCTCTTTTATTATACTTATGCAAGCTTTCGAACCTTTCGGTTCTTCCACAGGCGTGGCTAGTATGACTATACTAACAGGGTATAAGCGCGCTTGAGCCATTATATACAACATATAAATTTACATGCGGAGTGATATTTCAAATGTAATTAAAATGGAAATAGGAATTATGACTATAAAAATAAAACTATGTAAATGAACTTAAATATTTTTAAAATTTAGATAAAATTATGGCAAAAACTTTTAAATACGTTAAAAGTTAAGTAAAATAATGATATTCACTGTATGTAAGCAGTGCGACACTTTAAAATTTCGTAAAGTTTAAGACCAGTATAATTTAAAACATCTCAACACAGAAAAACCAAGCGGGGGTCCACTCCAACCCGACCACACACCCGAGTATATCACTGGATAACTATTGAGATATTATATGATATATTTCCGGTAGATCTATTTTCCTATTGATGCTGTTTGTTTGTGTTGATATGATGGATTCCAGTACCAATCTGTGCTGCTTATTGTTTATGTGCTGATATAGGATTTTAGGATGATCTAAGTTAAAGTTATGGCCAGTGTTTGAAATATGTTGGTATATAAGTGATTTCGGGTCTCTATTGTTTATGTTTCGTTTGTGTTCGGTGATTCTGATATACGCGGTTCTGCCAGTCTCCCCCACATAGGAGGCTGGGCAATCCTGGCAAGAAACCGCGTATACTGCTCCGATGGAGTGGATGGGATTGTTGGGTGTGTCTGCTTTGGTGATAGGATTCCTGAGGAGGGCAGCAAGATTGGGAGGGCTGTTAAAATAAACTTGGATACCATATGGGCGAAGGATTCTGGAAATGGTAACAGAGAATGAGGAATATGGAAGATAGCAATTTCTCCTCCAATAGCCCGGTAGCCTATAAAATAAATACAGTCAGGACTTTAACCAAAAGAATGCATACGCATTGCTCATTACCTATATTCAAAGCCATAGAAAAAACAGAATTACCACCCTTCTAACCACTGCAGGATACCCAAGAAAATTCATAGATAAACACACGTTTGATCCCACTGCTCCGAGGACCTCCACGACTTATAAAGCAGTTTGCTATCTTCCATATTCCTCGTTCTCTGTTACCATTTCCAGAATCCTTCGCCCATATGGTATCCAAGTTTATTTTAACAGCCCTCCCAATCTTGCTGCCCTCCTCAGGAATCCTATCACCAAAGCAGACACACCCAACAATCCCATCCACTCCACCGGAGCAGTATACGCGGTTTCTTGCCAGGATTGCCCAGCCTCCTATGTGGGGGAGACTGGCAGAACCGCGTATATCAGAATCACCGAACACAAACGAAACATAAACAATAGAGACCCGAAATCACTTATATACCAACATATTTCAAACACTGGCCATAACTTTAACTTAGATCATCCTAAAATCCTATATCAGCACATAAACAATAAGCAGCACAGATTGGTACTGGAATCCATCATATCAACACAAACAAACAGCATCAATAGGAAAATAGATCTACCGGAAATATATCATATAATATCTCAATAGTTATCCAGTGATATACTCGGGTGTGTGGTCGGGTTGGAGTGGACCCCCGCTTGGTTTTTCTGTGTTGAGATGTTTTAAATTATACTGGTCTTAAACTTTACGAAATTTTAAAGTGTCGCACTGCTTACATACAGTGAATATCATTATTTTACTTAACTTTTAACGTATTTAAAAGTTTTTGCCATAATTTTATCTAAATTTTAAAAATATTTAAGTTCATTTACATAGTTTTATTTTTATAGTCATAATTCCTATTTCTATTTTAATTACATTTGAAATATCACTCCGCATGTAAATTTATATGTTGTATATAATGGCTCAAGCGCGCTTATACCCTGTTAGTATAGTCATACTAGCCACGCCTGTGGAAGAACCGAAAGGTTCGAAAGCTTGCATAAGTATAATAAAAGAGGCTCCTTCGTAAAACTTTATATTCGTTATACAATTATACTTATTATACGGAGTTTACCTGTAGAAATTGAATTTTGTGTTAAATAAGTTGTTATCTGTGATAGAGAGATCCACCTAAACAACTAGCAGCTAGATAGATTTTTATTTTAATATAAAGAGATAGGAAATCAACGAGGTTTCTACCTTGAAAATGAATTTTTATTATCAAGAACTTATTTGGCATCATTTTTGGTGTTACAGATAAGGTGCAGTTAAATATATATAGATAGATTTTGGCGTCTGCTCCATATACTCATGTAAATTCTCACGGCACACACACCACTTGTCTAGAGCAATGCCGCTAGTGTTTAGAACTGCTAACTACTTTTAAACAACTATGGGCAACAATGGTAGTCCGATGTTACTTTGAGAACAATGGCATTGAAACCATGATGACGTGGCGAAAATAGATTTGGTTCAACATTCCTGACTACTCTATCATCCGACATCCCAGCGAGTTGTGTCCTATTGCATGGAATAATGCACAACCTGCCTCGAACGGCCACACCGGCTGTGTGGACACAGGTTCCCACTTGAGAAGCCCGTTCGCCTTAAGACAGGCTTTTGTGTAGTTAGGAAAATTTGCGAAAATGACAACAAAATGCATAATATGATTTTTATGTCACCAGGATTCCAACTTAACATAGGATCCACTTCAAACAGATTTTATTCTATTCGATAGTTGAATCAAGTCCCGGCGATTGACTCCCACTGGCCTGCACTCCTAGTGATGGGTTTGTTTTAAAATGGCCGTGCTTAGATTCCAGTCCCCTTCCTTCTCAGCCCATGTTGATTCACAGCTGGAGGACCTCCTCTCACCTTTTACTGGTAGTAAGATGTGGGACACCCTCCCCTTATTGGTGTTCCATTCCTCTCTGTATTCTGCCCCTTTTCCCAACTATTTCTTCCTTCCCTGTAGCAAATCTAATCTTCCCTTATCTCTTCCCCTTCACTTCCGATGTTCCTGGTCTCCATTGTCTGGTCCAGCTTATATACACTTTTCTGCCAGGACTCGAGTTTCAGTTGCATGTGCAATAATAAATGTCATGCAATGGTTACTGATAGGAATAAAGCATAGGACTAAAAATTCCAAGATACAAAACTAACAATAAAATTATTTATGGGGGGAAAATGAAATAAAGGGAATATCTCCTGAACTGATTGCTAGCCCCATTTATTGGAAAAATTATCAACTGTGTGTTATATATTTACTCCGATAGATGGCGTAAGCTCTCAGTGACGTTTAGTAGCACGATTTAATAAAAAAAAATAAAAGTAAGAGTTTGTCTCATAGAATGTGTAAATATTTTATTATATAATATCCCTACTCGGAATATTTGCGTCAATACACAGTTATCCATTGCAAGTATTAAATTATTACAAAACAATTAAATCAGAAGAGTTAGAGACTTGATCATCTAAGCCAGTAGGACTATCATAAATATATTTACAAAATAGAATGTAAATAGAACCTCCTCTGTTTCTTGCCATTATCCCAGAGCACTGGAAAAGATCATATAACCAATGGCATGGATCCCCAATGTCTAGACGTTTGGGACAATAAGAACAGTTGTAACGGCTCTTGTTTACAGTCCAGGACGCTCTGTTACCGTTTTGTTTTGGAACAGTGATTTTATCTGCTGCTAAATATGCCACGTGATGTTACAGAAATTCAGTAGGATGGATAAATAGTCGGGTAAGGAAGGTTGTTACAAAATGGTTAAAATAAAATGCATCACGGAGAAAGTTTGTCGCTGCCATTTGAAAGGGGCTAAAAGATAAAATTCATTTGCTATAAATCTATCTCTTTTTATAAATTAGCTGTGCATTACATAGCCGGAATTCCGCCAAATCTCTACTCCAACATGAGCATCCAATATAATGAAAAGGCATGCCATCTGTATATGAAAAAGGAAAATTTTCAGAGCAATTTTTCCTTTTTATAAATAAATAAATAAAACTTTCTCTACGTTGGCAGGGTCCATCCTAAATTGTTTTATTGCAGAAAAGGGCGAAGTAAGTTTGCGTTTATCTAAAAAGAAAAATTGGCGTAAAAAAAAATATTTCCATAGTGCATTCAATCTAAGATGCCCAAGGTGCTGCTACACTCAGTACATTCCATCCGAGATACCCAAGGTGCTGCTACACCCAGTGCATTCAATCCGAGATACCCAAGGTGCTGCTACACCCAGTACATTCCATCCAAGATACCCAAGGTGCTGCTACACTCAGTACATTCCATCCGAGATACCCAAGGTGCTGCTACACCCAGTGCATTCAATCAGAGATACTCAAGGTGCTGCTACACCCAGTACATTCCATCCGAGATACCCAAGGTGCTGCTACACCCAGTACATTCAATCCGAGATACCCAAGGTGCTGCTACACCCAGTACATTCCATCTGAGATATCCAAGGTGCTGCTACACCCAGTACATTCCATCTGAGATATCCAAGGTGCTGCTACACTCAGTACATTCCATCCGAGATACCCAAGGTGCTGCTACACTCAGAACATTCAATCTGAGATACCCAAGGTGCTGCTACACCCAGTACATTCCATCTGAGATATCCAAGGTGCTGCTACACTCAGTACATTCCATCCGAGATACCCAAGGTGCTGCTATACCCAGTACATTCAATCCGAGATACCCAAGGTGCTGCTACACCCAGTACATTCCATCTGAGATATCCAAGGTGCTGCTACACTCAGTACATTCAATCCGAGATACCCAAGGTGCTGCTACACCCAGTACATTCCATCTGAGATATCCAAGGTGCTGCTACACTCAGTACATTCCATCCGAGATACCCAAGGTGCTGCTATACCCAGTACATTCAATCCGAGATACCCAAGGTGCTGCTACACTCAGAACATTCAATCTGAGATACCCAAGGTGCTGCTACACTCAGTACATCCAATCCGAGATGCCCAAGGTGCTGCTACATCCAGTGCATTCAGTCCGAGATTTCCCAGGCGCCTCGACCCTAGATAATAATCCAGGGCCGAAGAGAGCAATCCTCTTGAAGCATGCAAGAATTAAGGCAAGAAACGGTCGGAATAATTGGGCCGCCAACAAAGGGCGTGCCGTCAGAATGCGGGTGGCCTCGACCAGGGTCAATGTTGTGTCCTGATGGGATCGACGCCGGTTTGTCTGGCCGCTCCTTCCTTCTTTCAGGTGTTGTGTATCTGGCCTAGTGGTCATAGACACATTGTTATGTCCCAGATATTAACATCTATTTATAAATGTTCTTTCCAGGACCACATGATTCTTCCCAAAGTTCTGAAAAAGATAATGTGTGCCATAAACTCGTCACCATAAAAATACAAGGAATTCCAATTATCAAATACAGAGGGTGTTCCATTTTTAAAATAACGTTTTTTGCAACGCTATAGCTCGCGAAAGAATCGCGCGATTCGCGTGATGTTATATATATTCGAAAGAATAATCATTGAAATATATTCCATCCCAAAAACTATTTTTAAATAAACGAAATGCCTAAAATTATAAATGATCTTGTAAAAGGTTACGTTTTCACACTTTCCGAGGAGAAATACTCGTTTACCCAAATATTAAAATTATGAAAGAAAATAATATTTTGATATTACTAAGTTTACAATCAGTCACATAATAAAGGAAAACAGAGAAAATTTTGATATATATGAAATTAAGCGAAAATATTCCTCCGAAAAAAGGTGCCTGAAGAAACCTTTAACTCCAACCGAATGAAAAATAAAGGAAATGGTTGTCAGAGAGAATCCATCTTCTCAAAGGAACATTTACACAATAACCAATGTACCACTTTCTACCGCTAACCGTATTATTAGGGGGGAAATCGGCTTTAAAATACGTAAAAAGGCGAAAGTTCATGTCTTCAAGCCACACCATATTGAGGAACGAAAGACCTGCAGCAGGGCCCTTTATGAAAAGTACCTGACAGGTGAAAAAATGGAAGGATGTTGTTACACTGGACGAGGCATGGGTTTACCTCAATCATAGCAACCAACCCCGAGCTATTTACTACGCTAACTCTTAAATAAACACCTTTCAGAACTGGGTCAAGCAATGTAAGGAAAGTTTCTCAAAGGGCTTCATGATCGTTGCAGGTTTCTGCTAAAATGGGAAGCTTCCAATAAAGAGGGTGGACCCAAATGTCAAGATAAATTCACAAATCTACCAAAGACTTGTCTTAGACCAATAAGGTCTCGTTTTTTGTATCCAAGTGACTCGAGATCCTGTGCCTGCATCAAGATAAAGCCACGAGTCATACATCACGTTCAACACGTCAATACCTGGTCGCAAAGATGAATGAAACCGGCATATCCTACATCCATTTAAAGCACATCCCTGGAAAATCTCCAGAATTGGCCCCTATGGATTTTTGTGCTTTTGGCTTGCTTAAAACTGCTTTTAGATCTAGAAATCCGAAGATACTAGAGGGTCTCTAGAAAGTCTGAGAACGTAACCTTTTACAAAATCTATATATATAAAAATGAATGTATGTGTGTCTGTTTGTTTGTCCTTTATGCCTGACCAAACCACTCATTGGATCGCCATGAAACTTTGGGAAGTTATTTAGTATAGTACTGGGAAGGTTTCTAGCAAATAAAATTTTTGAAATAACTTTTCGCCTAGAAATAATCAAGATAAATATTCTAATTTATCTGTTATAATTCAACAATCTGCTCTAAATATTATCATGATGATACGATGATTTTGTAATGTAGAAAATTAGGAAAGACAAAATTCAGGATGACACGGCAATTTATTTGAGACAAGAATAATGTTACAATTCAAAGGCAAGATACTATTCCTTTAACTTCCAATTACCGAGGGAACCAATTAATATTGAATTTATTCAACTTATCGAGTATTTTTCAAGGGACCGGGAAAAAATGTTCACTTTATCGAGAGATTCGTTAAACAAACCTTTACTCGGGTAAAACCCGGGCGAAGCCGGGTACATCCATACAAGAATAATGATACAATTCCAAGGCAAGATATTATTCCTTTAACTTCCAATTACCGAGGGAACCAATTAATATTGATTTTATTCAACTTATCGAGTATTTTTCAAGGGACCGGGAAAAAATGTTCACTTTATCGAGAGATTCGTTAAACAAACCTTTACTCGGGTAAAACCCGGGTGAAGCCGGGTACATCCATACAAGAATAATGATACAATTCCAAGGCAAGATACTATTCCTTTAACTTCCAATTACCGAGGGAACCAATTAATATTGATTTTATTCAACTTATCGAGTATTTTTCAAGGGACCGGGAAAAAAATGTTCACTTTATCGAGAGATTCGTTAGACAAACTTTTACTCAGGTAAAACCCGGGCGAAGCCGGGTACGTCCGCTAGTCATTTATAATTCTATATATTTCGAATTTTTTTAAAATAGTTTTTCGACGAAATATAAATCAATGCTTGTTCTTTCTAATAAATATAACATTACGCGAATCGCGCGATTCTTTCGCGAGCTACAGCGTTGCAAAATCGTTATTTTAAATATGGAACACCTTGTAGAAGCAACATTAATCAATGGGAGATATGTCATAAAATTTCTATATTTTTGCGTTATTCAAAATAGGAATTATTATAAAGAGTAGTTCATGAGCCAATCTTTATTAGTGGAGTCTAAGTGGTATCTGGACAAAGCGGGCTTGGGAGAATATAAAAGTCGGAGTTGGGCTTGGTTCAGCCAGGTTAACACGGTAAATTCCGCCTATGCTTCCTCCCCCCGCGCCATAGTTGGAGGAAACACGTGCGGTACAAGTCCGACCAAAGACAAACGACTAACTCGGGGCAACAAAAAAATGCCGGAAGGCCATTAAACTCTGCCGTGCCTTCGGAGTTTTGTCCCTTCCTCTGGGTCTCTCGTCGCCAACTGATAACAAGACAGGACATCCGGGCGACGTCAAAACATCATTCTGAGAAGAAGAAGGGGAAAAGAACCTCTTTCAATGAATATCCGTGTATTATTATGTTTAAAAAGAAACATTCGTTCTTTAATGTTTTAATTTCTTATATATAGATGGCGCGTTATTGCCTTAAATTAATATCAGTACATTTGGAAAAGGATCAGGACATTTCGATACATTTCTGTCAATGTCAACTGCAGTGAGTGGATTTCAAAGAGGTTAGCTTTCGGGTCCATCACTCGGTCAATCCGCGGGTTGTTTGTTGAAAAGTACATTCGCGTTTTTGGAAATAAAGAAATCCCATTGTATTTGACATCTTCGTGTCTTTCACAACAAGGAACCCCCCCCCGCGAGTGTTTTAGAAAAAATAATATCTACTACACTACAAACAAAAGAACCACCAAGTATATCTACTCTACCATCACCATCTTGGCATATCGCAGAGGTGCAGTCGGGTCACGTCCGCTATAAACCTTCCTAGAAGTATAGCCGTAATTTCTTTATCACCGCTTGTAATTTAATAAGAGGTTAATTATAGGGCCGCTTTATAGCCCGCGGGAGGAATAAAAAGAGAAGAGGGATTATAATATGTATTTTTATAGCATATCTATCATGGCGAGGTCGCTACACTTGGACCGCCCGTGACAGTGAGACATTCACAGATAATAATGTGTCGCCAGTTATCCATTGTAACTGGCGTCCATATTTCATTCATATGTTTGTATATTTAAGACGTAAACATGACACGGGTGCTTTTAGTAAAATATGCGATTATATATATGTAAAATATCTTTTACTAAGAGATATATAAGGACTAACATCGTTAATTACATAGCTGTTACATATCCCAAGTACATGCATGCTATTATAATTATATTGGGTAGGGGATTGACATCGCTTATACTGTAAGAGCCCCACATGTCCATATATGCTTAAAATATGTGCATTTTCTTATATCTGAACACGGTAGTTTGGTGGTGACCTGTGTTGTAAGTTTCACTCAATGCCAGGGTTGGGCTGTGACAGGTCTATGGCTCCGGTGGTGTCAGGACGGAGATCTGACGGTAGAAGTGAGGCACACAAGAATTACAGTATAGGTGAAGTCCGGTGAAAGTGATATAGAGCACACGTCTGAATTGGCAGTTTCGACACCGGATGTTTTGGGCGAGAGTTCCCAGGGACAGCATGTAAGTTTCCTATATCAGATATTTCTGTTGTTGGTACTTACTCCACTAGATGGTCTTATAAGATATCAAACCAACTCCATAAGTCGGTGATGTCTCAGAAGTTTGATCATTTTTCCTGGATGGTACCAAAAGTGTGGTTTTGTAGGGTTGGATACAACCAAGGAGATGTTGGGCACTATCGGTTTGGCACTTGGTGCACGTTGGAAATGTTTCCTGTTAACTTGAGATATCCGGTCTTGAATCGGGAAATTGTTTACTGTTCCTTTCTATTTAGGGTTTTGTATAATCAAAAGTGGGACGAGAACATTCCTATATATTGCACGAGTTATCAACAGCTTCCTCCACTAAAGAAAGAAACCGACGTTTTATTTTAACCTCTAGAGAATAACGAACCTATATACGGATAATTAGCATTTGAACTAAAAACATTCTTATAGTTCTGGAACAACCCACGCAAGATACAGAAGATAATTCAATAAAAGGAGACTTTGAAAACAAAGAGTAAACTAATTCAATATTTCAATTTGCTAAACACCCATCGGGTTTTTCAATTGCCTCTGCCTCAAATTTATTGGTTCAACAACAAAATTTGTAATTTATCTTTACGTCTAGATTGAGGTACGATTCCTGAGGTCAATCTTCAAAGAAAAACAGACTTAGATGTTGTGAATGAAGTAGTAGGGGGTCGGCAACCTGCGGATGTGAAGCTGCGTGTAGTACTCGCATGAATGAAAACTTTATTTATGCGGGTACTATTTATTGTTGGCAAGAAACTTTGGTTAAAAACTTTGAAATTTTGTAAATTGCAATTTTTTACTCTTCTGACTCAAAATATTGCCGATATAGATCTATCTAATATTCATGTTCTAGCTTCAGGAAGCTCGCATAGACAGCTCTAAGCAACCAGATAAATAAAATCTTAGCCTTCAGAGGCTCACACACAGTTTCGATTTTGAACCAAAAGTAGGTGAGCTATCGAGATTAAGGGTATTTTGCTAAATGAGAAGGAGGACATTTTACTACAATATTGAACCACACAAGCTTCAGCCCGGGGAACACTTTTGTCGGGATACAGAAAGACCTGTATTAAGGAGAAACCTGCCGGGGTCGTCTAGTACTTGAACCTGGATTAAGAAGTAACCTGTATTATCTTCAATCTCGGTGTCCTGAGATAGGTTTCTAGAGAGAATATGGTTTTACGGGCTACTAATCAAGGTGTATGATTTTTTGGCCCAAAAATGGATGTAGGAAGCAGGAAAAAAGATGAAGATGCTAGGTATGCTGGTTTCTAGAGTAAATATTCAGATTCGATACAGGAATGTACCTAACCACACGTTACGGGGGAGGGTGGGCAACAACTTAATCACGCGCACAGAAGGAGGTTAATGAGACAGCAGCGCCATTGTTCCCCGGCTGTTCCACATCTCAACCAGAGATTGTTCGAAAGACCAGTTTACAAATCTCTCTCTCTAAAGTCAGGGAAGTTCTCGGCGTCCCTGCACATCATCGGAGAATGCTTCAAGGACTTCAGGAAGAGTCCCAATGGCCAACGCGCGGCTGACGCTTGGGGCGATCTCAGAAATATTTCACCTTGCAGAATGATGATTGAGAAAAGCACATACAAAGTTTGAATCGCAAAAAGTCTTTATTAAGGCATTTCAGTCTTATACAAGCTTCTCTCTCTCCCCTGGAAAGTATTCTTAAGAATGGAGAAAAGAGTAAGACATTGAGATTTATATAGAATTTGAAATGTGTGGTACTTTTGCTTGATACTTTGTCACATAAATAGAATTCAACCACCTTGCCATGCTCGCGCTTCCCACGTCCAATGGGGTGGATACGAGACCTAACCGAGCGTCTGTAACAGACCGAGAAATATAATAGACCGATAATAACAGACCGTTACATAAACCAAAATAAAGGGAAACATGTCGCTAATTTTCAAACCCACTTGTATTTCAACTTTTTAATGGGGGGAGAAATCCGACCACACCAGTCCCTCCTGGACCCTTAGAATATTAGATCAAATTATGGTCCGTTTCCAAGGTGACTAACGTGACAACGGCATCCATTTTCCAATGGGACACGACAACAACAACAATAAAACCATTTTTTAAAGCGAACGCTCAAGGAGATAACTGCTCATCAAGTCTTAACCTCCCGTGTGTGACTGACTCATCTGACCTCCTCCTAATGAGCTCACACTTCTGATGAATCAAAAACGGCATATCCTGATTAACCCAAACTCCTATAAACGACTACCTCAAGGAGAAACAAGAAGAGTATTAACGTTTTTAGGAAGTCTCTCAAGGAAGTTTCTGTATATCATTTTTTAAAATTTGAACCTTTACCATTGGGTGTAGAAGGGCTACTTTGACAAACAGTGGAAGGCCGAAAATTCCTCGCCATAGATCGGCAAAAAGTTGATGGAGTCGTGGATTAGAGCCAGCTCTCCTCTATCCTTCCTTTCCTACAATAGCCCTTATTTAACTCTCAGTTTTGTGTTCCATTATAATTTAACTGAACCGTCAAATATATTACTTTTTATTTTTCAAACTTCTCTCGCCAAACCATTTCTAATCTATATCCGTGAGAGTAAACATTTTCATCAAGAATTGGGGAAAACGGGCTACGATGAGACAGAATGACTTGTTGGGTGACTCAGATTTAGTCAATATATATATATTCGTTTTTAAAATTACTTTTATAATACATTCAAAGTCAATCAGACTTCGTTAAAAACGACCTAAGAGAATCTGACCTGAAAACTGGGTAGCGATAAAATCTGTAATATCCAAATGTCCCATGGGTAGCCCATTATCATCACCCTTAGCTGAAATAGTCATGTCCACTCTTGACAACTGGATCCAACAGCAATTCACACCGGGCATTCACTTATGGAGGAGATATATTGATGATATCCTTTGTATATGTGAAACCGGACATGAGCTTAGCATCTTGTCTGTTCTTAACTCCTTTCACCCCGATATTTCCTTCAGTCATGAATCAGAAGTTAATAGTGTTTTACCTTTTCTCGACATACTCATTATTCGTACCCCTTCACACTACCACACAACAGTATATCATAAAATCAGTAACCCAACTTTCTATACCAATTTCAAATCATCCTGTCCTTTGTCCCATAAAATTAATACAGTCAGAACACTTACCAAGAGATTGGTCACACATTGCTCCCTGCCCATATTTAGGTCAATAGAATTCTCCAACATCAAAAAACAGCTTGCCCTCTCCCAATACCCTCACCATTTCATACACAAATACCAATACAACCCTGCTATTTTGAAACCCCTTATACCTCATAGAAATACCTGCATTTTGCCTTATTCACCACAATCCGCTACCATAGCCCGCATGCTTAAATCCCATGGCATCAATACCTATTTTAAAAATAATAAAAGCCTGGCCACCATTCTTAGACACCCCATTACCCGCATACAGAGACCTACCAGTGTTCGATCGTCTGGTGGCTCGGTCTACTCGGTCTCATGCAACGATTGTAGTGCAACCTACGTAGGTGAGACTGGTAGGTCCGTGGCCATCAGGATGATCGAACATGGTAGATGTATCAATAATAAAGACAGCAGATCCCTCATATACGACCACACACTTAATACTGGCCATTCTTTCAATCTAGCTTCTCCCACCACCCTATACACTGACATTCCCAGTAAACACCAAAGATTAATCATAGAGGCCATTTTATCCATTTCCAAAAACAGTATTAATCGTCATATTGATTTACCCGCCCAATATCATGATATATACTGCGTGACATTGAAAATGGAACACCAAGAAATAGTGGCCAGAAAATTATGCAAATTTCAGGGTAGACGCGCCTAACCGAGTTATGCAAATGATGTAAAATGCGCAGCTCTCGTGCGCACATGGAGTAAGATATAAGGGAAGGAACTTGCAGAAAGGACAGTATTCGTGTCGTTATTTCTTCAAGGAAAATCATTGTAGAAATTTTGTTCTTGTGTCAAAAGACACGTGTAATAACAGAGAATGCCAGGTCATCGTAAACGGAGGCAGTTCAAGCAGACAGACGCTTTTACGAGGGGCATGGTGATCGGACTGAAAAGGGCAGGTTGGTCCATACGTCAAATCGCAGCTGATACACACCTTGGTGCGTCCACGGTGCACCGACTGTGGAGAAGATGGTTGGAACAAGGAAATGTGGCAATTTATAGGAATGTCGGTGCAACCAGAGTGACGTCAGCACGTGTGGATCGGCGTATCCTTCGACAAGCAGTGGCGGCCCCACAAGCCACTTGTACCGCCATCCTGCAACATGTGCAAGACACCCTAGATCATTCCATCTCGACCAGAACCATTTCCCGTCGATTGGTTGCTAATGGCTTGCACTCATGCCGTCCGCTAAGAAGACTGCCATTGACCCCACCGAATAGGCGCCAACGTTTGGAATGGTGCCGGGCTAGATCGACGTGGATGACGGAATGGCACAGGGTCGTGTTCTCAGATGAGTCGCGTTTCTGCTTGTCCAGTGATAGTCGCCGTGTACGCGTGTGGCGTCGACGTGGAGAAAGGTCCAATCCGGCAGCAATTGTTGAACACCGTGCGACAACGTGGAATCATGGTTTGGGGCGCAATCGCGT
The DNA here is from genome assembly GCA_030710605.1 of Cordylochernes scorpioides. NCBI lineage: Eukaryota > Metazoa > Arthropoda > Arachnida > Pseudoscorpiones > Chernetidae > Cordylochernes > Cordylochernes scorpioides. Next base: position 57,903,760 of record CP092867.1, read on the forward strand.
ATGATTCCAGGTCACCTTTACTTCGTATTCAGGGCACTATGACGGCCCAACGATACGTTGATGATGTGCTGCGACCGGTGACACTCCCCTACCTTCAGGGGGTACCCAATGCCCTTTATCAGCAGGATAACGCCCGACCGCACACGGCTCGCATTAGCCAACAAGCTCTGCAAGATGTACAGATGCTTCCCTGGCCACCGTACTCTCCTGATCTCTCACCAATCGAGCACGTCTGGGACATCATTGGACGCCGTTTGCATGCCTTGCCACAGCCGCGTTCAGAAGACGAACTGTGGCAAATGGTTGAGAGGGAATGGAGAGCCATCCCTCAGGACGCCATCCGTACTCTGATTGACTCTCTACCTAGACGTGTTGCTGCGTGCATCGCCGTCCGCGGTGGTCCTACTTGCTACTAAGCCGACGCCGTTTTCACTCTGTATTATGACTATCATTTTGAAATAAAGATCACTTATTGTTCGACCCTGTCTCTCTCTGTCTGCCGAGTTTCATCACCTTCTGGCCACTATTTCTTGGTGTTCCATTTTCAATGTCACGCAGTGTATGTAGTAACTTAAAAAACGGATTAAACCCCCCCGTCTATTGGTCTTGTGTGACCGCTGATGGCGGGTTGAACAGTTGATATCTGGTAATTTGACTCCTTAATAATAGCATATGGCCATGAATACGCGTATTTAGAACTCTATCGTAGATTTTAGTTTTTTAGCGCAGATTCATGTTACTTTCCCGAATTCATGTTTTACCATAGCCATTCTGCAATTTGTATCGTTTTTAATTCTTTAACATTACACGATTAGCATGCTTGCGTAGTTGTTATATATCAGTAATTTAGATATGCAAATTTTAACCTGAATTGTATTTTAATGTACTATATACATCACATATGCAAATATACCTCAAATAGATTCCTATATAAAGTCTTTTGTTACCTTAGTTTGCTACCTGTTGAAGGGCGTGACTGCCCGAAAGCTTGTCACACGTTTATCTGAATAAAAATATTTTCTCCTTAATTTTCATTACTATTTTGATCCAAATGTTATTGTTTCGTTTTTCCATTGAGTGAAAACATGGGGTTTGGCCAGTCGCAACTACACGGATTTTTTACTCTTAGAAATCAATATCGAGCGTTTGCGCAAAGGAGAAAAAAATACAGAGAGAGATTGGTATTGGGAATCGATACATTTTTTAATTCAGGTTCTGGTTAAATATCTGTTTCATCTACGTGACGGCCATATTTTGGTCGTCAAATCTCTAAGCCAGAGTCGACAATTGTGACAATATTATCAAACAAGCACGCAGTGTGGTATTGGACAGCTGGGCCGGGGTCCCAATAAAGAATCCAGAAGAGAAATTGTCCTGTTGACCCAGATTGAAGACAATTGGACTCCAGTGGTTTGGTAAGCAAGGCTGCTACACGCTGCTCAGCAGCATCTTGGAATTAATCAAGACAAATACAGTTCAAACTTCAGTATATCGAGGAGGCTATCTGAGCCAGAGGCGAGCTATAACGGTATGTGCGGGAAATTTGAAGTTAATTTGGGACCGTGATGAATGGTTTAGCTGCCTAACCTCTATGGGTTGTACGCCTAAAATGGGGCCGTGTAACATGACGCAAATTGCGAGAGCTTTCTAACTGAATTTTACTTTAAGCTAATGATAAGCCAACGATATGATTTTTAGCGCAGTGCCATCGAAGCTGGATTCCGAGGGAGCGTACTCGCGACTGATCGCAAATACCAAAGCTACAGAATCAGAGTTGTCTGCTAACTCTTATAACGTACAATACTTAGACTGTACTTAGCCTAGGGAAACACAGTGTGCGGGCCGTGATAGCGGGTAGATAGCAACTGCTTATACTGTAAGTCTCCCACATGTCTACCTATGTAGACACATTTCGACATTGAACCTGCAAGGTGCCGGAGCCCCGATTAGTTGCTTGCACTCCCTAGTAGGGTTAGTTGGATTTGGGCAAGTCGCATAGGTTCGCTGTGTTAGCTTTCTTGATTGATCTGAAAAGGGTATATGATTAATATTTATCTTAGGATTTTTACGCAAAGATTAGGTTTTCCACTGTTACCCGATCAACAGACCATTTATGAGTATTAAAACTTTTTTGTGGCATTTTTTGCTTTCCTTACAGTTCACACAACTGATAAGCTCAAAATATTTTCAGCTTCTATCGGGTTAGTAGATAAACGTGATTTAATGTAGAAGAAATGTAATTTTTCAAGAGGTCGTGTTTACGGTAACTGAAGAGTGTTTTTTAAAGAATTGATCTAACATATCCCTCGCCGTGAGTATAGAATTTGAGTGATAATTATATGTGCTATATAATAATCCTATTATAAATAAGTTAATGATATTATAAATTAAGTTTTATTGAATCCTAGATATATATAGGGGTATGTATTCATCATAAATGCCTAATATTGTTCCAAAACACTCAACATAGTGTTGGATGCAATAGAATATTTGATACTTGTTCCCTTTTAACTGGCAAGGCAAAAGTATCACACACACATCGAAGTTAATATAAAAATAATAATAATAAATACAACAATTGAAAGTAATAAAGATGGGAGTTGTGATCTATAAGGTCGAAGAAAAGTTTGTGAGTCACATTTGAAACCTTGCTGTGCATTCGGAGGAACTTTGAAGAAATTTTGCATTTTAAACATATCAACTGTATAATGGTAAGTCCATTAATAAAGAACTTTATACTAAATACTTTTTTTTTGACATTTAGGTTTCTTATAGTATATATCCTAAAGAAAGATAAAATGTGAAAAAAAAAAGTAAAATTTATATTTACAGAAGTCTTAACGTTTATCCTATCATTTATTATAGTTTCCATCTCAGGAAAACTATTCCGTCTAGTTTGGTTTAAAAGTAGCCTTTTTTAAATATAATTTTTATAATATTATTTTAAAGTGCAGCTCAAAACGTTTCCCCCAACCATGTAAGCTGATTCCACCCAATACAAGATGGCCTTGGAAATCCGACATCCCCAAATTGGACACACGCCATTCCTAGAAAAATCAATAGTGTAATAAGTCAACATTGTTCTTGAGACCACTTCAGGTCACTAATGTCAGGTAACTAATGGCATTATTATATAGTAGGTTCCTGGAGCCACATACAGAGTCGCCAACTACCCGGGCTTCCGACCTAAGTCTTCTTGGTTCTATTTACAATACCAGGGGAAGTCCAATTCATGAGGAGGCGTCAGGCAGATTTATTTCTTGGAATATTTTCTAGGGATGCTCTCCCTAGGTTGGTGATCCTTAGGAGGATGGCCGTCAGGAATCTTTGCTATTGGAAGAGAGGTTGGGCAGGTGAATTAAATGACATTTATTTATTGGAAGATTTTCTAGGGATGCTCTCCCTAGGTTGGTGATCCTTAGGAGGATGGCCGTCAGGTATCTTTGTGGTATTGGAAGGTTGGGCAAAAAAGGTGAATTAAATGACATTAAAAGAGAAATGGGCACCGAGAGAAACTTCGATGATAAGATGTAAATATTGGCGTAGAGGAAGGAAGGCGCCAGGTAGATAACCCTGATAATGGCGCGGCATCCAGTATCTTGGCTAATTACCCCGTTTTGGTGGTGAAATTGGAGATATTTTAAAAAGGAAAACAGTTTAAAGTTGCTAGGAATGTGGATATGAGAATATTAATTGATTTAAATCTTCTGGATATGTTTTTCCATGTACTCCTGTAGAAGAGCAGAGATGCCCGAAAGCTCACGTTTACTAAAGATAAAGAAACTCATCTACAGCATATGTATCCAGCATGTACAGCATCTGTGGTATTTGTTTAATATTGTCGACTTACTTCGTATATTCCACAGAATATTCTTGCAGAATATTCCATTGAATATGATTTTTTGCCTTAAAAAAAACTTTAAATACAAATCTATTTTCGTCTCGATATTATCATACGAAAAGGAAATAACTTTTAGTCACTTTAAAGTTTATTGTGCAATAAATTGATAAAAAGGGAGCAATCCCTCGAAATATTTTGCTATTTTTTTTTTCTTTTAAAGATCCAGGGGTACTCCTTTTTATATAAATAGATAAGGAAATATTTTAAATATTGATAAAAAAACAAATCTTTCAGAAATAAAATCGTTTTAAAATAATGACACTTGGGTTTTCACATAAAAAAAGGAGAATAAATAACCAAAGGATTGATAATTCGAGAGTATATTTATCCTGGTCACTTTGATTAAGTTTAAAAGTATTCTGAAATAACAATGGGTGATAATATATTGATATTTTAGAAACAATTTTTTTATATTTCAAAAATGGTTGTGTGTTATAAGTTTCTATTTGAATATTATATATTTGTCTAAATATATGCTTTTGTCTGAATATGTATATTGGAAAGAGCATATTAATGCATTACAATCTCTCTCCACCAATCATATAAGTTTACGAAGACAAAAAGCAAAACAACACCGAAGCTTTTTGGAATATAAAGAAGAAAAGGAAGTAAGATATAATTTACGGTTTATAAATATCTCCATTTATTCTTAGACAAGATTGAATTTGATCAGGCGAAAGAGACAATAAATTATGAAGAAATATGCCTTAAATTTTTTCTCTGTTGAGAATTGAGAGGGGCCCAAGAAATAAATTGTCCGAAATGCATTATTTGATGATGTCCATAAAAAAACGCTGATTTTAATTTTGGACTATATTACGGGAGAAAAGAATAAAATTATATAAACAAAAAAAAAAGCTGTTTTGAAGTGAGAGTAAATATCAAAGATGCCGAAGATGCCGGGTAAGAATTTCTCTATGATCGTTACATTTAAAAAAAAAATCCTATTAAGACATTTCAATTAAAACAAAGGTATCCAACTCTTCTATCATCCTCAGACAGAATCTCTTTCATCTTGAAATTCTCTACTGATGAGGGCCACATTCTACTCTCTAATTGAACCAACCTGAAGTCGGGTTTATTCTGCCAAGATCTATTGCAGCAGCAACCAACCAGATGGTGGATGAAAGCACATAATGTGACCTGACTCAATGGATTGCTCAACTAGACTGCATGGAAAACAAACCCCGATTAGTTTCTTTTAACAGTTTAAAACCAGTTTTATTGCCGCTTATTCCAATTGTAAATCAATTTAGATTGTAGATCAATATAATCTGTCGTCACAATATATTGTTACATCATGATTAATGGCGTATTCCTTATATTATTTTTAATATATTTGAAATTTAAATTATATATTTATTTATTTTTATATAAAATATTCTATGATATTTATTTAAAACACAGATTATTTAGATTGTCATCATTTGTATTTAGGTACACGTGTGACTTCACTGCTCTCTTTGATGTGAGAAAATAAATAAAAGATTCTGGTGGCTACTTAAAGAAGACTTATCTCGTTATTCCCTTTTATAAATTTGTAGGATGGTTGAAACACGCTCTGGTAAGATGCAAGACCCAGCACAGGAGAGAATCCAGGCTGAAGAGTCTGCCAAGCCGCAACCTGGTGCAACAATATATAAGGGAGAGAGAGATGGTACCCATAATTATATCCTTCCTTAGACGTTTTTTGTTGACTTAGTCTCTAGTCCAGCTCTTAGAATATATAAAAAAAAACTTATCTGAAGAGCATATACACGACAAAACTGTCTCTATCAGTAGTGTGGTATTAAAGAGAAATTATGTGTTGACAGTTCAAAAATTAATATAAATATTTTAGAATTATTTCCTAAAAATAAAATGAAAAGAAAACAATTGAGAAATGAAAGAACTAAATTAAAGTTGGTAGGTTGAAGAAAATGCGAGTTGCGTGGTATTTGTTGGTTTCCTGACGGTTCTGGTGAAAAGATTTTTCAGATTGCGTCTATAGCCACTTTATCTGGTTGTGGGTTACGAAGTTTTAAACTCGGTATGCATGTAGTCCTGGAGATTAGCTCTTAATGTAACCCTACTGACTTGGGTTGAAATCGGTAAATTCACAAGTAATATATTTCTAAAATTTATAAAACCAGGTGAAGACAAAAAAATAAAAAAGGACTCGGTGACAATTCTTATCTGTTTACCATGAGGTCTGAATTTTAGGCTGCTGTGTGTAACAGACGTTCCAGATGGGGAGCAGTGACTTGTCTTCGTTCCTGTTCTACAAACGGCGTGGTTGCGAGGATGTAGTTAGTTACTGAACAGTACTGGGATAGTGGGTCAGTTCTTACACCTCTGAGGTAATGATAAAGTCATAATATGTCCTTTCCTTCGGGTCGGTCAGGCGAATGTCGTTATCGTCTATTCCACGGCTGCCGAAGGGACATTTATCCCTGTCTGCACGTGGACTGGAACTCAACTTCCCTCCTCCGATAACTTGCTCGCTCCACAGACCCAGGACTAGGCACTGGGTACTATACTGCTGGTTCTGGCGCAAAACTCCGATGGGAGGCCTCGCGTGGTGACGTAAGTCCGGCTTTCAGCGTTGTCAGTATCAGCAGGGCTGTATTCAGTCTCTAGTTCGCTCCATTCCACTTTTTTGCCAATAGAGTACTTTACGAGTACAGCAAGCTGTCGGAATGGGAAGTTGGGATCAAAGGTGTAAGAAACTGATGGGGTAAGAGAAGACAGACAGCCTCTAACTCCCCTCTGTGTTATGTATCTAGATATCACAGTGGAGCCCTCACCATGTCTAGTTAACATTTAGGTAAATGTCTTTCTTTAGGCTCCCTCCTTAAGTCACCGAGTCCCTTCTTTATAGATGTCTTCCCGCGGCATTCACTTTCTCTTAATCAATAATCCTATTTCTATATATTTGAGGATTTATCTGCAGTGAAATTGGAATTTGCCTATATATGAGGAGTTTAGAAAACCAAGCGTGTAATATTAGAACTGTAGGCGCATCCCGACCAGAGAGCCACAGATAAACAGATTATAAACGCACAGAATATAGAATCCGAGCTCCCCAGTAGAAGGAATACCCGGAAGACGACGGTACCCTCTGTTATATGTGTTGTTCACTATTATGATTTTGTTCTAATAAACACTACTAAATTATTTTATTGGATCCTCTCTTTCTTTTTCCCAGTAAGAAACGCCTACGGAAGCCAACAGAAATTCAGAAGTGGGATAGTCCTGAAGAAAATTGAAGATTCACTGGAATAATTTGGAAACGAGAAGGACGTGGCGCGGTGACCGATCAACGTAAGAGGAGTTGCATGGTATGTACGAAATTTAATTACCTATTCCTAAAAGTATTATTACAAGTCACCTCGGTAAAATATTATTGCAAAATCATCTCGATAAGAAAGTATTTTAAAGTAAGCATTTTAAAGTAAAGTGAAGTATTTTAAAGTAAGCATTTTAAAGTAAAGCGAAGTATTTTAAAGTGAAGTATTTTAAAGAAAGTATTTTAAAGTAAAGTGAAGTATTTTAAAGTAAGCATTTTAAAGTAAAGTGAAGTATTTTAAAGTGAAGTATTTTAAAGAAAGTATTTTAAAGTAAAGTGAAGTATTTTAAAGTAAGCATTTTAAAGTAAAGTGAAGTATTTTAAAGTGAAGTATTTTAAAGAAAGTATTTTAAAGAAAGCATTTTAAAGTAAAGTGAAGTATTTTAAAGAAAGTATTTTAAAGTAAAGTGAAGTATTTTAAAGAAAGTATTTTAAAGTAAAGTACAGTATTCTAAAGAAAGTATTTTAAAGTAAAGTAAAGTATTCTAAAGAAAGTATTTTTAAAGTAAATTGAAGAAACAAATAAAAAGTATTATCGCAAAGTATCGCGGTAAAAAAAAAAAAAAAAGGTATTGTCTCAAAATTACCAAAGAAAAGTTGATTTCGTTGAAAGAAATAATTGAAACAGTACGTATCTGGTTTAGTCAGTTTATTTGTTTATTTAAAAAAAAAAAAAAAAAAACTTTGCCTTGTTTATTTTTCCTTTTGAAAAACATGACTTACTTAGCGAAAGTAAGGAAATGCGATTTGAGCAAGTTGGCGTATGAACTCGGCGAGGTAGTACCGCCAGAGAGCAGGATCGTCGACTTAAAACGCCTTATCCTGAATAGTCAATCTTACGAAGAAGAATTCGCAAAGCAACTGTTGGAGACTCTGATCGAGGAACGGGAACAAACAGCACAAACAGAGCAAGCAGAACGTATAGAACGGGAACGAAAAGAACAAATGGTAATGGAATTCGAGCTTGAGAAGCTGCGCATCCAGACTACACGCGGAAACAACGATACGTCTCGAAGTACCAGCAATGACGCACATTACGAGATACGTAAACTGATGCCCAAGTACGAGTCGAAGGACAATGATTTGAGTTTTTACCTAATTCTTTTCGAAAGACAGGCAAAGCGACTAGGATTGGATGAAGACCAATGGGCGTTCAGCCTCCTAGGATTGCTACCTTACGAAATGACTCAATTAATCGCTCGGGAAACAGAAGAACAAAGCGGCGATTATAGGTTCGTGAAAAGGTTGCTCCTAAAACGGTACAAGTTGAGCCCCGAACAATTCAGACAAAAATTCGAGAAGCACGAGAGATCTCAAAAGGGTTCCTGGAGAGACTTCGCTTTCGAATTGCGAGGATATTTCAACGAATGGATCGAAGGAATGAACGTGGAAAATTTCGACGCCCTAAAGGATTTGTCCGTCACTAACCAGCTAAAGAAAAAAGTTCCAAATGTGCTGCGTAATCATCTCATTGACGATTGGACCAAGTTAAACAACCCAGATGAGTTGGCGGATAAACTGGACGAGTACGAAAATGTTCGCACCGAGATGGGACCTCCGCATTGGAATGCGAAACACCTCATACCACCGTCGTTTCAGCAGAAATCTGCGAGATTCCCCAACCAAAGCGAAGTTAAAGAGACTAAACAAGGAACGAATGTTTCGGGTCAAGACGCTGCAAGGAACGAAATCAGTGGAACGTACCCTAACACCTTGAGGAGAATGGTCAACCGTGCAATCAGAAACGACAAGGGAGAACCGAAGTGCTTCAACTGCAATCAGTTTGGACACATTGCCAGAGACTGCCCAGCACCCAGGACTACGTTGACATGCCGAGGATGCGGTCAAACGGGACACAAGGAAAGGAATTGCACAAGACCCAAAGAAGGACTAAAAGTAGCCAACCTGGAAGTCGAAGGACTGGAGACTGTCCCGCCAGATGTATATTTGAAGGATGTCAAGATCGACAACAAGGAAACCGTGAAGGCAATGATAGACACCGGGAGCAGCAGTTGTCTAATGAGAGAATCGGTCGCAAGGAGGATCAGCGTCGACATCGAACCAGACTCGACTAGTCTGTACGGCATCGGTAACCAGACTGCACCAGCTGCCAGGACCGTTGGGAAGACGACAGTCGACCTGGAGATTGATGGCATCGTCGGAAGGGAAATCACTGTATTCATTGTTAACGATGATGCCCAACCTTATGACCTACTAATTGGAAGAACATGGACAGATCTGCCCTACGTATCCTTCGCGAGAATCGGTAAGGAACTGCATATTGGCTATTCATCCGAATTTCCGTTTGCTAATCTGCAAGAAGAAATCAAGTCGCGTCGCATCGAACTGAGAGCAACCGAAACTGTTCAGTTGGAGAGCGACTCCATTAACTTTACAAGTGCAATCACAGACGAGGTAAAGGACGGATATGTATTGTTCACAGGAGTAGATGACGCCTGTGTCGATTCCCTATTGGAAGTGGTCGACGGAAAGACGACCGTACCCATCATCTCAGCTGGCAAGGGCAAGTTGAGAGTAAGGAAGAACCAATGTGTAGGGCGAGTTGAACTACTGAACCTTGATGATATTGTTGTTAACCTGGACGTCGCAGAGGATTCGTTTCAGACTAAAAATGAAGAGAAGAGGGAAGGACAAGACCAAATGAAACGTAAGCGCCCCATACTGCCTGAGGACATCAACGTCAATCATTCTCTGACTTCGAAAGAGAGACAAGAAATCCTAGATGTAGTAAAGGAGTATAGAGACTGTTTCGCTCTTGGCATGGAGGAATTAGGTTGCACCGATGTCACCAAGATGGACATTAAGGAGGTTGATGGAAGCAAGCCAGTCTGTCTGAGACCGTATAAGACGACTGCAAGTGAACGCGAAGCAATCAGGGAGATTGTCAGAGAGTGGAAGGACAATGGAATAGTCACGGAAACTAGATCACCCTACGCTAGTCCCGTCCTACTTGTGAGGAAGAAAACTGGAGATCATCGTCTGGTGGTAGATTATAGGAGACTCAACATTCAAACAGTTAAGGACAAGTTCCCATTACCAAGGATAGACGACCTTCTGGAAGGCCTAAGGAATGCGAAATTCTTCACCACTCTGGATCTGGCGCATGGATATCTGCAGATACCACTGACCGATAAGGCAAAATTAAAGACAGCATTCATCACCCCAGATGATACAGGTCAATTCGAAAGGATGATTTTTGGACTCGCCAACGCACCAGCTGAATTCCAAAGACTGATGCACACTGTCCTAGGTCCGCTGCTGAACAAGAAGGCATTCTGCTATCTCGACGACGTGATTATCCCGGCAAAGGATTGGCGGGAGATGATCGAATGGTTGAGGGAAGTCCTCGAAAGAATAAGATCAGCGAAGTTGACACTGAAACCCTCCAAATGTGAGTTCGGAAGGAGGGAAGTTGAGTTCTTAGGGTATGTCATCAGTACAGGCGGACTTAAGCCAGGCCCAAGAAAGATCAAGGCGATAGAAGAATTTCCAGAACCCAAGAATGTCCACGACATACGACGCTTTCTGGGACTGACGAACTTCTTCAGACGATTTGTAAAGGACTTCGCGAGGAAAGCAGAACCGCTAAGCAGACTTACGAAGAAAGGTTCACAATTTGAATGGAAGGAAGAACAGCGAAGGTCATTTGGAGGACTACGAAAGGATCTGGTCGAATATCCGGTACTAGCTCATTACAACCCTGAACTCAAGACAGAAGTACATTGCGACGCGAGTGCTGAGGGATTAGCAGGAATGGTGCTACAGATGGACGAAGACTGCAAATGGCGCTTGGTCTACTGTGTGAGCAAGAAGACAACAGAGGCCGAGAAGATGTACCACTCAAGCAAATTGGAGCTGATGGCGATAGTGTGGACCTTGGATCGACTACGTCAGTTCCTCGTAGGAATCAAGTTTACAGTGGTTACAGATTGCCAAGCACTGGTCTACATGAACGCGAAGAAGACTACAAATCCTCAGATAGCGCGATGGTACAATCTGATTCAGGAATACGATTTCGAAATTCGACATAAACCAGGGGAGAAGATGGCCCACGTAGACGGAATGAGTAGAGCTCCAGTCGACGACCCTAGAGACACGATGGAGGAAATCGTGGAGAAAAACCTTGAAGTGTGCCTCACAATCACACTGGAAGAACAAATCTTGATGATTCAGCATTCCGACCCTGAATTGAGAGACCTGATCCAGATCTTTCGAAAGGACCCGTGTGATAGGACAGTAGGAGAACAAAATAGAGTTAACGACTACAGCTACAGAAGAAAGTCCGGACGAGGAGCCAGAAGTAGAAGATACCCCCCGACGCAACCCACGACGTTCCTGCAACGCAAGGTTCAATCGAGGACGACTGAAATCCAGGAATGGCCGAATGTAGGCGCATCCCGACCAGAGAGCCACAGATAAACAGATTATAAACGCACAGAATATAGAATCCGAGCTCCCCAGTAGAAGGAATACCCGGAAGACGACGGTACCCTCTGTTATATGTGTTGTTCACTATTATGATTTTGTTCTAATAAACACTACTAAATTATTTTATTGGATCCTCTCTTTCTTTTTCCCAGTAAGAAACGCCTACGGAAGCCAACAGAACCCAAATACTAATTATGGTGTCTGATTCTGCTCTATCTCTGATATGTTTAAATTGACGGTTTGAATGCCGGGAAGGTGTCGCTGGCATGGAAGGTTTTTGATGTTGTTAGATGTAGGCATATTGTTAGACGTAAAGATATCTATATGTAAGATGTTGTTATATGTAGGCATATTGTTAGACGTAAAGATATCTATATGTAAGATGTTGTTAGATGTAGGCATATTGTTAGACGTAAAGATATCTATATGTAAGATGTTGTTATATGTAGGCATATTGTTAGACGTAAAGATATCTATATGTAAGATGTTTTTAGATGTAGGCATATTGTTAGACGTAAAGATATCTATATGTAAGATGTTGTTAGATGTAGGCATATTGTTAGACGTAAAGATATCTATATGTAAGATGTTGTTAGATGTAGGCATATTGTTAGACGTAAAGATATCTATATGTAAGATGTTTTTAGATGTAGGCATATTGTTAGACGTAAAGATATCTATATGTAAGATGTTTTTAGATGTAGGCATATTGTTAGACGTAAAGATATCTATATGTAAGATGTTGTTAGATGTAGGCATATTGTTTAGACGTAAAGATATCTATATGTAAGATGTTGTTAGATGTAGGCATATTGTTAGACGTAAAGATATCTACGAGGGCCATCCAATAAATAAGTTTCCCTATTTTTTTTTCTGCGAACAAAACGTTGTAAAATTAGTTAGTATAGATGAAATGGTCACTAGGATGCGTTGGAAGCTGGTGACCTTCAAAATCACGCTAACTCGTACGCGCAAGTCCGTAGCGCTTCAGTTTCCATGGAGCTACCACTGGTGAACGTGTCCACTTGCGAACTCCGTTCTGTAATTTGTTTTTTCACGGCGAAAAATTAAACTGCGGTCAATATTCATCGCAATTCAGTGTCAGTGTATGGTGAAGAATGTATGAGCATCCAAATGGTTCGCCGATGGCGTTCATGGTTCTTAGAAGGATGGCAAAACGTGCATGATGACGAGCGAAGCGGCAGCCCCGTTACTGCTACGGACAATGCAGCCGTTGCTGTTGTTCGGAATGTGGTGGAAGCAGATCGCCGCGTCACCATTGACGAAATAATAATTCGACTGCCTCCTGGAATCGAAATTAGACGCTCTTCGATTGGAACAATCATGTCAGATGTTTTGGATTTTCGCAAAGTCTGCGCAAGATGGGTCGCAAGATTGCTCTTGGAAAATCACAAGCAACAACGGATGGAGGCAGCCCGAGTTTTCCTGGAAATGCATCAAAGAGATGGAGATCAACTGTTTTCCCGTATTGTCACTGGAGATGAAAGCTGGGTGCATCATTCAACTCCAGAAACAAAACGACAAAGCATGGTGTGGAAGAAGCCTGAGGAAAGTGCACCAAAAAAGGCGAAGGTCACAATCTCTGCAGGCAAAGTTATGGCTATGGAAAACTTCAAATGGGAAATTTTCACACATCCACCTCATTCTCCGGAACTTGCCCCAAGCGAATTCCATCATTATCCAGCACTCAAGTGGCACCTTGGAGGCAAGCATTTTGCGAATGATGACGAAGTGCAGGCGGAGGCGAACCACTGGCTACTAAGACAGGACACGGCTTGGTACAACAGTGGTATCTAAAAATTGCTACAACGGTACCAAAAATGTTTGAACAGAAATGGTGATTATTTAGAGAAGTAGTCTATGAGTTGTATAATGAAAATAAAATAACTGCATAATTGTAAATAATGTGGTTTATTTGTTTAAAAATAGGGAAACTTATTTATTGGATGCCCCTCGTATATGTAAGATGTTGTTAGATGTAGGCATATTGTTAGGCGTTAAGATATCTATATGTAAGATGTTGTTAGATGTAGGCATATTGTTAGACGTTAAGATATTTATATGTAAGATGTTGTTAGATGTAGGCATATTGTTAGACGTAAAGATATCTATATGTAAGATGTTGTTAGATGTAGGCATATTGTTAGACGTAAAGATATCTATATGTAAGATGTTGTTAGATGTAGGCATATTGTTAGAGACGTAAATATATTATACATGTATGTAAAGCTGTTATATGTATAGGCATGTTGATATATGTAAATATATGCAAGATATTTTTAGATGTGTTATATGTAAAGGTGTTATCAGATATAAGGAATAGGCAGAGTAACTCCACGTGGACGTAGGCTGAAGAACCAATGATACCTGGGAACTAACTGGAACTGAGCTGCTCTTGGAGCTTCTAAGAAACTCTACCTTAGCTGTTTTAAACTCCAGTTCAAGTGGATTATTACAGGTGTGTGCCACTATCCAAGAGTAACGTAGATAATTATTTTAACAGAAACAACTATTTACAGGTCGTTCATCTTATATAAAATAATAATATTTATTTTCGCCTCTCTGTTCAAATACCACGTTAAAGAAATGTGAAAGATTTTAAAAGTTCAATTGACACAAAGTGATATCTATCAATAGAACTCGCACACTATTTACAAAGGAATTTCGGCCTCAGATATAAATAATATTTACCCTCCATATCATAAAATATATAAAAACTTAACAAAGGCAAAGGTAATCAGGTATATATTCCGATGGCACAACTGAACGTTGATGATGGCTTGCACCATCTTTCGTAAACAATTCAAACTAATCTGTAATTTCCAGGATATTGGACAAAATCACTTTCTTTTAAAACCAAACAGCCCACTAAGTCCATATTTTCGAACTGTTGGCCCTCGCCAGGGCAGTAAACCCAACGACCAAATCATTTTTTGGGGGGATTCGTGAAAATCAAGAAATGCATATTCCTTAGAACACTAAAATACAAATGAATTACAATGAAAGTGCAAAATGTACGAAATAAGTTAATTAATTTTTAAAAAATACAAATTCTGGTTGTGTTTTAACATTACTTTATAATATAATAAATATAGAATTGTAGCTTAGTTTTACAGAGAGATGACGCGCGCGATTATCAGCTCTTACAGTTGCCTGATCAGGAGTTGCTCTTTCCTTGATGTCATTTTTGTACATCCTCTGTCCGCCTCATATTTCCATTTTCTTCTGGAAAAAACATTTATATTTTAAACTTGAATTTTCACCTTTTATTGTTTCTTTCACAATGATGCGGTATATTGCAGTTATGCTCTTTAATTCTTGTATCTATTGATCTGATCGTCTCTTCTAATGTAAGAATGCGTGGTATCGCTGGCAGGAGATGGCGTTTTGTTGCTTCTCGGCTCTGATTATTATTGGCTCGGTTTTTGGGATTTTTCATTTGTCATTTCCATAACATCTTCCCACAAATAGGCTCAATACAATAGACTCAATCTGAAATATTTATCTCCAACATTAAATAAGAGCATAAACAGATAATTGATCTACCTCAGCAATTCCAACATATTCAACGCATATAATTTCCATAGAAATTTTTCCCAAACCCTTTACAGTTATAGAATGTGTATATAATTTATAGAATTTTGGGTTTTTATTTATTTATATTTATTTTGTAAATATCTGTATTGTATGTATGTTGTACGCCTTTGTGAAGCCATTAGACTAATGAAGCACGACTGCGTGAAAGCTTGCCCCAACCCCCTTTTGAAATAAAAAATAAACTTTATCGAGTATATTTCAACTACGAATCAATTCCCACTGTATAATTGGTCAATTATTTAGTTATAACGTACAACTGATTTCCTATCATCCCTATTGCCATTATATTCTATGAGCTTCAACTTTTCGGTCTTTAATAATTTTCTGTAAGCGAGTAGTACGCATTTTAAAACGCACCATCTTCGCTGGGCTCTCTTGTAGAAATGAGATATCGACTTTGGTGCTGCCATTAAGGGTTCTTGCAGTATTTTTTATTTATTTAAACTTGCTATCGAAATAATTTTTTATTTCGTCAAGTTTATCGGGTTCTTGCAGTAGACAAGAGGGAGCTGAACTTATGTCACCACATGTACACCACATCTTATATAAACATAGATTCTGTATGTGTGTGGAAGTTGTTTTATAAAATTGCAGGTAAGTAGGAGGGGAGTCTGCAAAACGTTTCTCTTAATGGTGTGAACGGTGAGTCACCCTGGGATCCATTAAATCAATAATACACAACATCCGAAGAGAGAACACGTATTAATGATAATAAACTATTTTTTTAGTCGATATTATAGCTTTGCTATCGCGATATCTCTTTAGATGTTAGGGTGTCATTTATTTAGTTGTACATCACCGGCTTACACCTTTGAGAGAAAGGTATCGCAGACCGTTGCTTGTCCCATTTTACTGTATTCGCCTTTCTAACTCTTCTTTATCCCCTTCTTACACTTTACTTGAGACTGCGCCTACTTTATTTTTTAAAACTTATTGTATACAATTGTGTATAATATCTCCAATCTCTCTCTCCGTGTGTGTGTGTGAAAAAAATCTTTAAAAATTATTAATATAATTTTATAAGAAGAATAAACAGTACAAAAGGTGTAACAGTCTGGTTGATCAAAGCTTAGAAAGTGCTTGTAGGACCACTGATGCGTTAGGTCCTCTTAAAAATGTTCAAATTCGCTTCATCAATTGTAGAAATCTGTCTTATATATTTTGAATAAACATAAAATATCTCAGGCTGAATGTTTCTAAAAATGAAGTTGTTAGGGAGGGAGGGAGGGGTAAAGGCGCGAGTTGTCATGGAAACATTGTAAACAAAAGCGGCAACCAGGGGACATTCGTTACCTGGAAAAGACTCGAATTATTTTTTTTTTTCAAAATGGTTGACGATTCTTGAACAAGTGCAATCGGTGTGATTAACCAACCTGGACTATGGCACCTTGTAAGTGCAAAAGTCGAACAAGTTACAATAGAAGGAGTCGCAAGAGAGCCCATGACCATGTGTAATCAATAAAAACAAAGAGACAATAGGAACTGCCTGCCACAGTTGTCAACATACAGCAAGGTAAACAGACGCCGAGGTTAATCCGCGGTCGAGATGGAGTCGCACGTCGTCATGACTCGGCCAGATTCTCCACCTGGTGGACGGCGACTTCATGTGGTGGGTGGAAGAATGGTATAGGCTTTCAACGCGGGATCGAATCTCGCATTTGGGATTTTTTTTTTTTTTAAGAAGAAGAAAAACAATAGTTTTAATTGCCCCCCGATTCTTGCCAAGTCCAATCCCACCAGTGAGTAACCAAATAGGACAAACATGTGAGTTCAACTACTTTCTACATGTGTAGTAGACACTCTTACAGTAAACACAGTCTGTTCGTGTTCGTTTAAAAAAAAAATAAAAGGGTGATCGATTGAAAGGAAAAACAATGGTTAAGCTAAATTATACTTATATCTAAGGGATTATGTATAAAAAAACAATAAACAAGGTTAAGCAAAAGAGAAAGTAAAAAAAATTAACTAATCTCAGGGAAGGGAGATAAAAATAAATGGCGGGGGGGTGTCGAGCGTTTGTTTACACAGTACCTCGTGGCAGCACCGTCGCAGGCTTGGCTTGGCTTGTCTTGTGCGATGTCCAATTGTCGCGACTCGTTGGTTGTCTAAGACGTCCTTTTCCGTCCTCAAGTTGCTGCTTGAGGGATCCTCCAAGATGTCTTTCCGTCCACGAGACTCTGCTTGTGGGATATGTCTTCTTAGACTTCTTTCCGTCCACGAGACTCTGCTTGTGGGGTATTTCTTTGGCGCGTCTGCCCCAAGGCAAGGGAACTCAACTTTCCCCTCCGCTTCTAACAAGGGAATCCTGCCAACTGACCAAAAAAAGAAGGTAACATGACGCTCCGTCGTCTCCGCCCACGCCGACCTTTGCCCTCGGTCGGTCCAAGCTGGGGCTATCTATAGATATAGAGAGGTAGATGTCTTGCTCGTTGTCTCCCTTCACCTAAGACCTTCATTCTATGTACAAAAGGTAAAGGATCTGTAAAATAGTTTTAACATTCTCCCACAAAATTTTGCTCTGAAAGAAGTCAAATTTAAGTATAAGACAAAAGAGCATATATATACACAATACACACAAGAGTAGATATGTCTATTACATTACATAAAATACACATAAAAGAATACACATATTACACCTTTTTTTTTCTACAGGTACTTTCACTAGTCCTTCGAGTCATACCTTGCAGGCTTTCTGATTACCCTACCATATCTATTTCTAGAGTCCCTGGATTCAATATTGGGCCTATTTCCTAAAAATGCTTCAGATTGGGGTTCGGTATTTGAATTGTCCATTTGAATCGTCTCAACATTCGAGGATATTTCAAGAGGGTGTAAGCGTTGTAGAGCCCTGATCAAGGTTCCTGTGGATGTTTTAACATGGGCCACTCTCACTATTCCGTCTTTACCTGGTATGAGATTTACTATTCGCCCTTTAGGCCAAAACATTCTTTTAAGATTTTCTTGCCCGATTAGTACAACGTCTCCTACTTTCAACTGTCTTCTATCAATATTTTCGGATTTCTGAATCAGCGCGCCTAAATATTCCTTTAAGAATCTCTGCTTCAATTCTCTCTTCAGTTGACCTAACTCTCTGTATCTAGTGTGCAACATTTCTGGCTTTAAATTTTCAAATTCAGGAAAGCTAGACTCTGGACCATTTTGTAAAAACTCATTAGGAGTTAACGGTTTTAGATCATTGTCGTCTTCAGAGACATAAGTGAGGGGTCGATTATTAATGATAGATTCGATTTCACAAAGGGCAGTCTGCAGTTGTACATATTTCAGCTTCCTGTGACCTAGCATCTTTATCAACATTTCCTTTATTGTCCTAACCATTCTTTCCCAAAATCCTCCCCACCAAGGAGCAGAAGGAGGGATAAAAATCCATTGTATCCTTTCAATTGAGGTTTCCCTTTCAATTCTAATCCAATCCAATCTCTTGAATATTCTATTAAGTTTTGCGAAATTGGTGCCATTGTCGCTATATATTTTCTCGGGGCGCCCTCTCCGACAAATAAACCTATGGAGGGCCATCATGAAGACTCCTGTCTCTAAACTCTTCACCAACTCCAGATGAATGGCGCTATAGACGGCGCAAGTAAAGGCGGCTACCCACACTTTCCCACCTTCTTTCAAATGAAGAGGGCCTAATAAATCAACTCCTGTAATTTGGAAGGGTTTGCCCAGTCCAATTCTGTTTTCTGGCAAGGCTGCCATTGGTCTTTGCAGAGATTTTTCTTTAAGTCTCTTGCAAGCAATGCACTTACTGATAATTTTCCTTATCGTTTTCCTTCCCCTGATTATCCAAAATTTCTCTCTCAGCTTTGATAAAATGAATTGCACGCCTACATGTCCATTCTTCAGGTGCACTTCCCATATAAGTTGCTCTACGAAGGGATGGTCGCCTGGTAGAATGATAGGAGTTTTAAATTCTTCTGGGACCTGTCCATGTAAAAGTTTGCTTTCTACACACCAAAGTTCGTCAGTGTTTTTTAATATTTTTAAACTCTTGGTTGCATTCGATTTCTCTATGGAGACTTTCTCCTGAATCATTCGGATAAGCTTTTTTTCTGCCAAGTCTAATTCTGAAACTTTCAAAGGTCCTGTTTCAGTTGACTGTTTTTTAAGTTTCCCTAAAAATCTTAAAACATAGGACATTACCCTGATATTGAGAGAGTAATTAGACCTCCTTGTCAGTAACCAGTCTTTATAATCGATGTTCAAATTAATGTTGGTTTTCATAATGTTTTCTTCAACATTTATTTCTTTAGGATTTATCGAGAACTCTGACTTGGGCCAGAATTCTTTAGGTTTTTTCAACCATTCGGGGCCCTCCCACCATCTGCTTTGCACAAACTGGCTTGGAGGGCAACCTCGAGACAGAAGATCGGCCGGGTTCAACTGACTAGGAACGAACCTCCAATCGTTCAAATTGGTAGTGGCCTGTATTTCTCTGACTCGGTTTCTCACGAAAACTCTCCACTCAATTTCTTTCTTTATCCAACTTAGCGCGGTAGTAGAGTCAGACCAAAGCGTTGTTTCACATTTTCTCTTCAAGGCAGCTTGGATTGCATTGGCTAGTCTAGCTCCTAGTACCATGGCCATTAATTCCAAGCGAGGAATCGTAATACTCTTCATAGGAGCTAATCTGACTTTGCTCCAAATCAAAGTTAGAGTATTTTCTCGTCCCGTTTCGCTCCTTAAATAGGCTACAGCTCCATAGCCTATTTGACTAGCGTCACAAAAGATATGAACTTCTGTAGGGAAAATGAGAGCATTCCACATATATCTCGGTATCTTTATTAACTCTATGAATTTTATTTGATCCAACCAGGTTCGAAATTCCTGGGCCATACTTTCGGGTAGAGGGGTATCCCAACCTAGTTTCAGTCCCCATGATCGCTGCAGTAACAACTTTGGTGGCAAGAATACTGGAGCGCAAAATCCAAGTGGATCAAATATCCGCTGAACCATGGACAGTACCAGCCTTTTCGTTAATTTGGGTTGAATACTCAAATTGTCAGGGAGTTCGCATTTTAATGAATCTTCCATTTTATTCCAAACAACACCCAATATTTTTGTACAAGTCCCCTTTTCAGGGTTTTCCTCCAGAGAATATTCCCACTCTCGTAAGTCCATTTTAGCCCTGTCCATAATTTCAATTGCGGCCTTTTGAAATTCCTGCACTTCCTGCTTTGTTTCCAGCGAGGTAATACAATTGTCCATGTAGAAGGATTGAGCTAAAATCTTTGCCCATTGAACAAGTGGGCCTCTTATTGATTGAAGATGGTATTCTATTACGGCGTTCAGCACAAAAGGACTACAGTTTAAGCCAAATACAAGTCTCTTATGCCTGTAAGCTATTAGTTCTCTATCGCTCTCCTTTTCCCACCAAAGGAATCTAAGGTAGTTCCGTTCAGATTCTTCAATCGCCACCATCTGGAATGCTTTTCTTATATCTGCCGTGACTCCAAATTTATTTTCACGAAATCTTATCATCATTTCAGGGATTCTTTCCAATAAATTCGGTCCCTTTTCTAAACATTGATTCAAGGATAATCCATTATGGCCTAGACAAGAAGCATCGAAAACCGGACGTATGGGCGTCGTTTTAGATTCCATCTTGTACACAGGGCGGTGAGGTAAATAATAGCCTCTTCTCTCGAGAGGATTTTCCTCGACACTTTCAATGAGTCCTTCAGTCAGCCAGTCTCTAAAGATCTGACTATATTCGGTCAACTTATTCTGTGAGTTCATTTTCTTAGTGCTTATATCTAACCTTTTTATCGCTATGTCAAGATTGCTGAGGATTGACTCCTTTTCTACCTTCCAAGGTAGACCTACAGAATATCTCTGATCACTTTGTCTTTGAATTTTTGTTATAAACTTTTCTTTTATTTCCTGATATCTGGTCTCTTTGGAGCAAGTTTCAACAGGATCCCTAATGCCTAGTACTTCTAGATCCCACAAATCCTTTAAATCGCATCGCGTTGTTAGCAGATTCAAAGTCTGCTGCACATTGTCATTGCTATCAATAATTGGCCAATTGCCCATTAGTGTCCAACCTAATTTCGTTTCCACCGCAGTTAAATCTGCTTCAACTTGAACTATTTTTCCTGTCAAAATCATACCTAGATAGTTAGCACCAATCAATATGTCAATCTCTTGTCCTTTAAAATTGTCCTGAGACAATATTATGCCCTTAATCTTCAATTTTTCTAACCAGTCTCCTTTTGGCAAAGGTGGTATGGCGTCGCAAATTTTACGTTGATCCAGCGCCTCAATATGGATCACATCTCTTTTATTACCTAAATTCTCTAATTCTAACATAAATTTACCGTGCTTTTCTTCACCAATCTTATTACCTCCAAAAAGACTTTTAGCTATAGTTATTTCGCCTTTTCTTTCTAATCCTATACTCCAGACTAACGACTGTTTGATATACGAAAACTGACTTCCACTGTCGAGGAGAATTCTAACCCTTCTAGAGGCATTTGGGCCTCTTAACAGTGCTACCGTGGTCATCAGCAAGACCTGACCTGTGCAGGCTTGACTAGAAAGCGATGCAATGGGTTCAGTTGCATTTTCCTTTAGATTTTCTCTTCCCGGTTTCGTTAACCGGTTAGAAGAATTTCCTTCACATAAAACTTCCAAGTGATTTCTCCCACAGTTTTTGCACTCCAATTGTTCTCGGCACTGACTCTGTATGTGTCCCTTTCTTAAGCATTTGAAACATAGATGGGCACTACGTATTTTATCATTTCTCTCTCCCGGAGACATTTTCATTATGGAACGGCATTGATGACTCGCATGATTTGTTCTTTCACAAAAGAAGCATTTTATATTAGTTCGCCCTCCGAACAGACTAGACACAGTGGCGGGTCTGAAATTGCTCCTTGTTCTGGTCCCATCATTGTAAGACCTTTTATAGGGTTCCTCCTGCTTAAAGCCTTTTTCCACAAATTTCAGCCGTTGAGCACTCCTTACTTCGGCTTTTAGAAAGTCCAATAATAACCTTAGCCTTTCTTGAGCTCCTCCAACCCCTTTATCTGACTCTTCCCGTTTTGCTAACTCCAGACCATAACCCGAAGAAGGATGCCTGTGCCATATTTTCAAAATATCCGAAGGTAATGAAGACTCGACAAGAGGATATAAAAAAATACCCGACAACTGGGGATCAATGCCCAATGTCTCTAACGACCGGAGGTGACTGCTCAGTTCGTCGTACAGACTGCTTAAATTTCTATTTTCTTTCTTTACATTAGATATAACCGAATTCAATAGACGTCTGACATATAGTTCTGTCAGTATATTCGGGTCACCGAATCGCTCCTGTAGGGCTTGTACTGCCAAAGCATAGTTGGCGCCTGTAACGGGATAGCTTGCTACAACACGATAGGCTTCTGAATTTGGTACAATTGCTTGACGCAAATATAAAACCGGTCGCTATCGGATAAATTCTTATTTTCGTGAATTTTCGAAAACTGCGCCCACCAAGACAACCAACCTTCCAGAGAGCCGTCATAGCTTTTTAGGGCTAACTCTGGTAATTTCACATTTATTACAGTGTCCTCGCTAGCAATCGGGATTGTTTCTTCTTTATCGGGATTCCGTAATACACTGACTTTCTGTTGAATATCAAACTTTTCCTCTTCATATTTATCGCATTCTTGCCATTCCCTATCAATACTTTCCTCTGTAATCCCTTCTTTCACTACCAATAAAGCCTGATATTTTTCGTTTAGATCTACAAGTTTCGTGTAATAAGACTCTAGTCTATTAAACTTAGAATAAATATCGTTCTTATCAATTTGAGACTTTTCAAATTCCCCAATTATTTCATTAATAATTCTAGTGAAAGTACCTCTTATGGCTTTTCTGCGCTTTTTAAGTGCATCCATCTCCTCCATATTTCCTTTAAATCGATCACGTCCGGCTCACCAAAATGTTCTTGTTCGTTTAAAAAAATAAAATAAAAGGGTGATCGATTGAACGGAAAAACAATGGGGGAAATAAATGCACAGAAACACAGTATAATAAAAGGATTTATTTTAAAAAATTAAAAACAAAAGGGATAAAAACTATTATACTATTATTATGGGTAAAAACAAGAAAAATGGTTAAGCTAAATTATACTTATATCTAAGGGATTATGTATAAAAAAACAATAAACAAGGTTAAGCAAAAGAGAAAGTAAAAAAAATTAACTAATCTCAGGGAAGGGAGATAAAAATAAATGGCGGGGGGGTGTCGAGCGTTTGTTTACACAGTACCTCGTGGCAGCACCGTCGCAGGCTTGGCTTGGCTTGTCTTGTGCGATGTCCAATTGTCGCGACTCGTTGGTTGTCTAAGACGTCCTTTTCCGTCCTCAAGTTGCTGCTTGAGGGATCCTCCAAGATGTCTTTCCGTCCACGAGACTCTGCTTGTGGGATATGTCTTCTTAGACTTCTTTCCGTCCACGAGACTCTGCTTGTGGGGTATTTCTTTGGCGCGTCTGCCCCAAGGCAAGGGAACTCAACTTTCCCCTCCGCTTCTAACAAGGGAATCCTGCCAACTGACCAAAAAAAGAAGGTAACATGACGCTCCGTCGTCTCCGCCCACGCCGACCTTTGCCCTCGGTCGGTCCAAGCTGGGGCTATCTATAGATATAGAGAGGTAGATGTCTTGCTCGTTGTCTCCCTTCACCTAAGACCTTCATTCTATGTACAAAAGGTAAAGGATCTGTAAAATAGTTTTAACACAGTCGCTAAATGCCCAACAGGATTATCATGACCATGTGTACTTGGGATAAGTAAAAAAAAAAGCGCACGTCTGTAAGTAGGAAATGGTCTCTGTGGGAGCTAAGTGGAACGCCAATGTTTGTTTAGAAGAATGGCACCCTAAATGGTCGTGTAAATTTAACGAGTTAAAAGACGCTTGGTATAAAAGTCTATAATAGTTGAGCAAATGGAAGAAGCTAATAGGGAGGAATGGAACACAAAATCACATATAATAAAGCGTCTGTTCGTTGAAGCCGAATAGGATTGGTCCATTCTGTGTCACGTGTTCAAGTTACGTAGTTAAGTGACGTGGCCGGCTGTAGGTCTGTTTGGTTTTTGTTTTCATCCTTTATTTTATTCTATTCTGACCTTATTAGTCATTTTTTGCTTTCGGCAATTTATTCGGTGAATATTTGAGGAATAATATTTTTTAAATAATTTTATTTTTTAATTTAGCTTGATTATTTTATTTTTATAAACAATGAATCCTAAAAGAGCCCTTTCTATTGTTGAGGCCATCGAAGCAAAGCAACGTCGTATTGAACAGCAGCGACAAATACGTTTAAATTCACCCGTAAGAGAACGGCATAATGAACAACAACGGCAATACCGAATGAATATGAGCGAAAATCAAAGAGCCCTTCAAAGGGAAAACAGTAGGCTGAGGATGCAAAGAATTCGACAGGGAGATAATCTACCTTTGACAACAGGGACATGTTTCGAGGAAGATCAAATTCCCCTGCACCTTTGTGGCCAACTTGATCAAGTTTGCCCAAAATGTAGAGCAAAGTATTTCGAATTGGAACAAACGACATACAGTAAAACTTTTCATAAATGCTGTTCCAAAGGAAAAGTCGAACTTGAACCGATTCAAACCTCTGAACTACTTGACAGTTTAATGACTGGAAAGCATCAACTTTCAAAGAACTTCATGGAAAACATCCGTTCCGTCAACAGTGCCCTAGCATTCGCTTCAATGGGAGCAAACCTTGCACCTCCTCCTGGATATGGGCCCTATTGTTTCCGAATCAACGGACAGATTTATCACCGCTCAGGTGCCTTGCATCCTGAAAATGATGATCATGTTGCAATGATGATCATGCAAATGTCATTATTTATGATGAAGCTACCATGGCACCAAAAGATGCTCTTAGATGCATTAATAATCTCTTGAAAGAAATCATGCAAAATGAAAAACCACTTGGTGGTAAAACCATTGTCTTTGGAGGGGACTTCCGACAGACTTTGCCTGTTGTTCCACATGGAACTCAAGCTGCAATTGTAGATTCAAGTATTAAATTTCATCCTCTATGGAAAAAAAATAATATTTTGAAATTAGACAATAATATTAGGTCAATTGACCCAGAGTTTAGTGCCTGGCTTTTAAAGCTTGGAAATGGCGAGCTAACAAATGATCTTGGCTTAGACTCCGATACATTTGAAATACCATCTGAAATGGTTTGCAATGGCGATTTAGTCAAAGAAATTTATGGAGATAAATTGCTTCCTTCTGACTTTGAACAGTATACCGATAAGGCTATACTTTGTCCCAGAAATGTGGATGTTGATGATATCAACAACCGAGTTTTAGATATCCTTGAAGGTGACTCCATAACATATTTCAGCTCAGACTCAATAGATGATGCGACACCTGAAGATAATGAGAGCTATCCACCGGTATTTCTCAACAGCCTTAACCCTTCGGGAATGCCACTTCATAAGCTGAAGCTATAAGTTGGAGCAATCATAATGCTTCTTCGAAACTTAAACACAAAGCGAGGTCTTTGTAACGGGACGAGATTAGTAGTAACTAAATTGTTACCTAATTTAATTATTGCAAAAGTTCAGACTGGCACTGCAGTAGATCAATCTGTATTTATTCCGAGAGTTTACTTGGCCCCAATACATTCTGAGATTCCTTTCATTCTCAGAAGGGGACAGTTCCCTGTAAAATTAGCCTTCGCTATGACAATAAATAAATCACAAGGCCAAACCCTTGAAATGGTTGGCATCTATTTACCTGAACCAGTTTTTAGCCATGGTCAGTTATATGTTGCTTTTTCTAGGGTGAAAAGCTCTAAGTGTGTTAAAATAAAAATAATCCACGGAAGCAAGCAAGGAAGGCTTCTTGAAAATAGTTCAGCTTGCTTCACCAAAAATGTTGTTTACGAAGAAATTTATTCATTGTAAGTTCACCTCTTTTAAAGTAAAAATGTTAATTAAAAAAATATCAATAAAATGACCCGAAAGGTAAAATGTTGCAACGCTCGGAAGGGGGTCGATCCCTGACGGACCATGAACGTTATTTTACCTCGAACGTTTCCGATTACATATTATTAAGTATCAAAAAGGAATGTGAGAAATAAAATTAGGAATCCACCTGCTCTAGCCGATCCCGTCCTTGGACGGGCTTTTCTACTAGTTTCAATATAAATGAACAAAAAAGAGAGGTATGCTCGAAATTGCTATCCGTTCCGATAATCATTTCAATGAGAAATAGCGATTATTTCTAACTTTAGGGATGAAGTATGAAAGGATGAATTGTGAAGAGTAATGATGAACGGAAAAATAAAATCCCATCCCTGGACAATTTTATTTTTCCGTTCATTCACAATTCACCCTTTCATACTTCATCCCTAAGGTTAGAAATAATCGCTATTTCTCCTTGAAATGGATTTCGATTTTTCGTTCAAAAGAAACACATGCGGGATAATTTTCAAATGTCGTTCTACAATCATAAGCCGCATTATATTGTATTATAATGATAATAATATTCGTTACATTATATATTTATATAATATATAAAATATATTTTTCGAGCAAACATATCCACTCTCTCAACTAAATAGATTTTTAAAAAGATATATATGAATGAAAATATCTAGAGATATACTACATGATATTAGTCAAAAGGCCGAGAAACGATATTTTATATAGAGAGATGACTTGGCTTCGTGTGTCTTCTGCTCGAGTGAATGTTTCGCTGGTATAATTTTGTTCCTGCCTACTAAAAATTATTATCTGGCTTCGCCCGTGGTCTGCTTTAGTTAATATTCCCCTAAAGAATTTTGTTTATGTCAATCAAGCATGATACATCAATATTGTCATCATCATTTCTGACTAAAAAATATATATTGTTGCTCAGTACTTGGTTAATTATAATTTTTCTTGGTTAAAAGTGCGACAAAAAATTCTTCCCGATTTAACTCTCTGTCCTGTTAAATTTCAGCGAGATTAGTTACATATTGAGGGCGTGCATAGCCGACAAACATTCTATATACAGTTACGAGCGTCATTCTTCATCTCTTAATCATCAGTCAGTTTTGGTCTCTATCACCGTTTGCTTTTTTTTTTTTTTTGGAATGGCGCCCTCCTATTGGTTGGCTACGCTCACGCCACCTTTGCCCCCCCATTAATTTTTTGGAGGATTTGCTTGTTTGGAATTTATTTTTGATACCATGAGTGAATAAAGTTTTCTGTTTGTTAGTTGCAATTTCATTTGGGTGATGTGGTCTCTTGACGTAACCTGGCGCAATGTTTTTTAAAACAACAAAGATTGTATCTCGATCAAGAGTTGTCAGCAGGTGCCGTCCGTCCACCAGGTGTGGTGCAAGGCGCAGGTCATCCATCAAAAATAAGCTGAGCTGGGGAGACAGCCGTTCCACTTTTACAGCCACATTACGAAAGCAACGCAGTAAGAACTTGTAAAAATACATTGGCCTATCCTAAACGCTGTTGAATTCAAGACAGATACCAAGTCTTAAGCCGTGGATTTGGCTGAAGCTTGCAGTAGGCTTTGCTATTCACTTTGTAGCATTCCTAGATCTATTACTCCTCACTACAGTAACCTGCACACCCTTCAACACCACTTCTCTCGTTTTCTCTGATCATTTCTTAATCATTACTTCCCTTTCTTTCATCTAAGCATCCCTTCATTACCGTTTGATAATCTAAACCTACACCTCATTCTTCCAACACTCTGTTTCCACAGTCTAATCTAGCATTCAGACAACGGTCTAACGTGGCGAATGCAAATGTCAGATTTGGTCAAGTTAGTTGGTTAATGAGGCTCTCGTAATATATAAAAGTCCAAGAGCTTGTTGTTAGCTCTAGTGAAACAAATTGATGGCGACAAATAGAAGGCCCAAGATATATCTCGTGAGTAATTAATTAGACAGTCAATCTAAAACAACATATCACTTGGGACCAAAATTGTATGTTGTTATAACCTGGTTGTTGCTATCACCACGGCTATACCACAAATGGAACTTGAAACTTAGGATTTTAGAATTATGATGTTATAACCATGTTGCAGCTATGAAGGCGGCGCTTATACACTGTAGTATATTCCGCCAGAAGTTTCAATATCAAATATTGACAAAATCATGGGAACTTTCGAGTAATATGACTGAGTCTCTCTACCCCTATTAACTACCCAGACCAAAGTCTGTACGCTAAATTACCGTTCAATTCTTCTCAACTAACTACACGCTTAAAATGGGTGTACATTTGAAAGGCCTTTGCCTATGACTGAAATCGACATCCCTCGCCACGAGTTATATATAATTATTTATTGGCAACAAATTTTTTAGGGTGAGATGAGAACCGCGGTTTTCAATCAGCTCGGCCATCCCAGAAGTAGTGGAAACAAAGATCGATTCCAACCACGTATTTCCGGGAGGAGCATTCCGCCGCCGAGCCCACGGACGTTATCCGGAGGAAGTGACTCGGATGTCAACAGCTGATTGGCCAAGAAGGCTGGCTGGCGTTATTTTATACAGACCGGGTCAGGGATTGTGGCATGGAGCATTCCGAGGTTCTTAGAAGAGATATCGCAACAATATACGGCTAGAAGTCACAGAGGCCCTCAACTGGACCAACCTTACCAGAGAACGGCGCTCCACATAGCTAAGAATCCATTTTAATGGCAAGTAATTTTTGAATTGTTCGAAGATGCGCTCTCTCTTAGTTGTATATTTATGAAAACGCCAGACATCTATCGCTCTGAAAAGTCTAGCTTCGTCCCGGCCGTGCTGCCTGTGGTTCTGGCAACCTGCCATTCGGCCACAGGTACTGGATCTGTACTTGCATCAACGGCCATCCTTCAGCAGCCAACAGACTTGCAGAGTATTTGAACGAAGCCTGATAAAAGGACCACAGCCTCGCGAAAGTCAGAATTCTAAACTTTTTCGTGGCCTTGGAAATGATGTAAATATATGAGAACCCCCTCGATTGATGGAGGAGAACTCTTCATCATT
Organism: Cordylochernes scorpioides; assembly: GCA_030710605.1. Taxonomy (NCBI): domain Eukaryota; kingdom Metazoa; phylum Arthropoda; class Arachnida; order Pseudoscorpiones; family Chernetidae; genus Cordylochernes; species Cordylochernes scorpioides. Next base: position 57,933,073 of record CP092867.1, read on the forward strand.
GGGGAAGTCTCTTCGACAGATTAATGTATCTACTTTAGTGATTTATATTTTACCTATGTATCATTGTGACTAGGTGCCAATAAAGTTTGTTTGATTGTCTCTCTGAAAAGTCTAGCTAAAACTCATATTATAAAATTTCTATCAAATGAAAAATTCGTCAATGATAATATTGTACAAATTTCCTGACCGTTAGGTTCTAGATGAGTTAGATCGGACAAACGTTCCTTCGAGAGATGGTGGTTCTAGATCGAGATCAGAACCTGGAAGAACTTTTTTTCTCTCCGAGCGGAGGAGCAGGGCACAGAGGTTATCAGCATCAACCCCGGGCGGAAATTGCCTCATCACCGCGAGAATAGCTTCCTGCTATTGGGTTTTATTGGCCGTGAGGTGTGTGTGTGTCTAACAAGGTCCCTCACACGGGGCCTTTCTTCCTCAAAGAAAACTTGGCTCAGTTTTATAATGGTCCGCACTGAATATAGTTTGCATTGTGAAATAGAACCCCGTGTGGTCTGAAAATGATGTTTCTTTGGTGTTTTAATGGAGACAGTGGAGCGAACTTTCTACATTCCTATTTAAGAATAAAATAATAAAAATATATAGATTTTTAGTTTCGAATTTAGCTTGGCGTGTGGATTCAGAACTCTTATTTAATAATAAAAATGTTATATATATATATTTTTTTTAACACACAGAGCGCAAAGGCCACATTAAAATTACAAACTATTTAACACCCAACGCATAATAAAAATAAAAATAAAAAAAAAAAAACATTTTTAGCCATCGACCCGTTTCTGCTAGATTGTGATGACCAGTAGATTGCGCATTGTTATCGCGTCTATTTTGAATGGAAACTTAGCCTTTGTTTTGGTATCAATTTTCTATCGACAAAATTCCCATCCATATTTTGGCCATGGAATTGGTCTAGTCACTTTACCAGCTAAACATGTATTTGACAAATTCTGAAGATTTCCTTGCGGATCTAATGAAATCAACCTATTGATGCCGAGGACCATAGCTCGAATCCATGGTAGGCGCTCTGAATTTGTTAAAGCTGGTGTTGTGGCTTTGTAACCGACTCGATTCTGCTAGATTGCAGAGATGGTTTATAGAGGGCACACATATATACTGTATATATAGTTTTTGAAGAGAGATAACCTCTTTTAAAAATAACCATAATATCGGTAATCTAGCTCAACAATTCCGCCATCAATATAGAATCCACTATGATATGGGCTGGCAGCAAGATTTCCTGCATCTTGTAGCAAACAACCATCAAATTTCCTCTCTTGTATGTATTTATTTAGAAATGCACATAGCATTCTTCAATAAATATTGCAGAGACTACCGAAGTAAAGATTGGTACTCCACAGACATCTTCAGGCTCGATGCTCGACGGTAGTAGAGCTACCAAGAGTAACAGGGACCGCAAGGACAGCCGTCAACGGACAAAGATTCATTTTTTCAATAGATTATTTGGTAGGTCTCGGGACTGGTTCCCATGTGTGTTTGCTAACTCTAGCGTAAAATTTTTACATGCCATGATGGCGTTAGTAAACATGGGAACCGGTTCCGAAACCTTCCGATTATTTTTCTTTGCCAATAAAGGAATAACTTTATAACAGATTTATTTTTGCTATCAGTACGGATGGAATCCCAAACTAGAAGTAAAACTAGGGGAAGAGGGAGGTGGAGGGACAGGCAAAGTAAACTTTGTATCTTGGAGGCGGCGTGACCCGGGCGGGCGGGCGAGCGTTGACCTCTCCCCTCCCATGGGACGGACCACCAAATCTCTACGATAGCCTGTGGTGGCTTGGGGCCGCTTGGAAATACTCTTAACTCTCTAATGGTGAATAATTAAAGTTTGTTTGTTTCAGAATAACATAAAGGAAGTTTGAGAGACTCAATCGAAGAGAAGATAATATTTACATTTTAAAATGCATCATCTTGCTCATCTTATATAAACAAAATGTTTTTATTTACAGATTTACAGACATGGCACGTAAGCACGATGGGTCAATGCTCTCTAGTGTTACAAATAAAATTGAAAAAATAACAAACGGCAGTAAAAGTTCTTCAGTAAATATTAATAATGGTGAGAGGGAAAGATAATCCAGGTTCCTGGAGAGCAGAAAATTAATAATTGTTCAAATCTCTATATACAAGGTGCGTTCATTAATTTCCAGGACTGGTTAAAAAATAAAATAAATAAAAAAGCTAGAGAAAATATTTTTTTACAGAGTTGAATATTGGACATTCGACCACACCTGACTGAAAGCACGTGTCTCGTGGCGCACGCGCCGATCTAAAAATAGAACAAAACAACTTCCTTGTAAGGTTCGCATTTCTAATTTTAAAATGGCCATTTTCGAAGAGCAGAGAATCTGCATTAAGTTTTGTTTTAAATTGAAAAAAGTGCTACTGAGACGTATGAATTGATTAAAGAAGCTTTTGGCGATGCAGCTTTATCCCGTTCAAGAACTTTTGAATGATTTTCACGCTTCCAAAAAGGTCGGGAAAAGGTAATCGATGATCAGCATACTGGGCGTCCAAGATCATTTCGTTGCGAGGAAAACAAGCTCAAAATAAAGGAGTTATTTAATCTAACAAAGAATTTCTATTAAAGACTTATCTTCAGAGACTGGACTATCTGTTTATTTGGGGATAATGAGGTGCTTAAGGGAGGCAGTGCGCCTTAAAAGACCTGAAAGATGGCAAAACAATGACTGGATACTTCACGTCGGTAATGCGCGGCCGCACACAGCCCATGTTGTTTTGCAGTTCTTGGCCAAGCATTCAACCATACAGATCCCTCATCCACCCTATTCCCCCGACTTAGCCCCCAATGACTTTTTCCTCTATCCTAAATTGAAAATGAACTTGAAAGGACGGAAATTTGACAACGTTGATATGATACAAGCTGAATCGAAGGCAACTTTGAGGAACCTCTCAAAAAGTGATTTTATCTCCTGCTTCGACAATTGGAAAAAAAGATGGAACGGGTGTATTGAGGCAGGAGGGGCATATTTTGAAAAATATTGATTTAGTTTTTTTATTTGTTTTATTTTTTCAAAGATACAGAGCAGTCCTGGAAATTAATGAACGCACCTTGTATAAATACCATTCAAACGATCACCACAGATAATAGCGAAGAGTTTTATTGTTGTAAATATGAAAACTTTCGATCAAAGAGAGAATCGACGGTTTAAAACAAAATGTTGGGAATTTTGCTTTCTACCCGTCGATGTTCGTTTGATCTAAAATTGTCAATTGGCGATAAAGGAACAACACATCACCTTTTTATAATCTCTCTGTGTGTGATTCCTATTGATGAAGTTCTTCCTTCGTCGACGGCTTCTCGTTGGAAGGTTTACCATCGTCTCTGGGTTATTTGACCGGTGCGGGGCAAGTCAAGGACTGATTATATATCGGCCTGTATCAAATACGCTAGAATAACGAATAGAAGAAAACATAATGCTATGTAATGATGATGTATGATGAAATGCCATTTGCCATTATTTTAACACCCTGGTATTACAGTGGAATCTCGTTGTAACAGCCTCTTTATAACAGCAACTTGATTATAAAATCCTAATTTTAGACTCACGTTTTAAATTTCGATTGTTTAAACCATGGTTATAACAACAAATAGGCTATTAGAACATATAATTATAATTTATATATACAGTCTACTCTCGTTATAACGCCACTCGATATAACGCCACCCTCGCCTTACGCCGCTTTTTCGTTTTGTCCCAATCGACATCAATGTATTTTTCTCGATATAACGCCACTCCCTCGCTGTTCGCTTTCCGCCGCTGATATTTCGTATCCCAAGTAGTAAAAACCACTCGTTATAGCGCCGCTCACAACGTCCCTCACCCCCGCTCCCCTTTTCCTGCCTGCATATTTTCCGCCAGAGGCACCGGACTTTGTTTGCTGTTGGCACAACAGATAACAGATTGTGTGAACAGCCAGCAGACACTTTTCCTGCTTGTGCCTGGGACATACACAGTCGCTTCATCCTTTGCTAACGTCAACACAACAACTTTATTGTCGTATCATGAGCTCCCAAAAGCGTAAACGTGAGTCGATCACCATTGAAAAGAAGAAGGATATATGCCAGTTGGCAAGAAATAACCCTACGATGTCGAAGAATGAGATTGGAGAGCGTTTCTCACTTCCACGAACAACTGTCCGTGATATTCTCACTCAGGCTGAGAAGTGGGAAAATTATACTGTTGGTTCTTCAAAGAGACAAAGAGTCGGAATATTTAGAGACTTGGAAGACGCTCTCTTCAACTGGTTTACCCAAAAGCGTGCCAATAATATTATTATTACTGATGACCTCCTAAGAGGGGAAGGCGCATCGATTTCTCCAGCTATCATTGATGAACACCTTACAAATTTGAACAGTATTCTGGCGAACTCCGGATATGACTCAGCCAACATATACAATGCAGACGAAACAGGATTATTTTTTCAGCTCATTCCTGACCGAACACTTGCTCACAAAGATTAAAACTGCCGTGGTGTCAAAAGGATGAAGCAACGAATCACTGTTCTACTGTGCTGCAACTCTACTGGAACAGACAAGCAGCGATTGCTGATTATTGGAAAATCGACAAAGCCTCGATGCTTCAGGAACTTTAGTCCACACCTCTACTGCACTTACACATCTAACAGCAAAGCATGGATGACCTCTAGCATCTTTCAAGAATGGCTACTGCAGTTCAACAAGCAGCTTGTCTCTGAAGGTATCCTCTGTTGTTAGATAACGTCTCACTGCGTACCTAATGATGGTCTCAGCAACATAAAGATACACTTCCTTCCACCAAATATGACTGCCAACCACTGGATAGTGGCATCATCAAAAGTTCCAAGGCTCAATATCGCAAGCTTCAACTCCAGAAAATGGTGGAATTGGCGGATGCCCATCTACCCACAGAATTACGTCTGGATGACGCTGTACGCCATTGTAAAAAGGCTTGGGATTCTGTTGGGCAACTGCTGGAATCACACAGGCATTCGCTTCACTTCTACTGCTGCAGTTGAGCCTCTTAATTATGGAAATCTGCTCGATCGCGACATCTTCGCTATTACACCAGAGAATTTGATGACTGAAAGGGAGTTTCAACTGGTTGATGATTCCCAGGAGGCGGAAATGAAGCTAACAGATGACAATTTGCTAGTGTCCACTGTTACAGCGAAAGAAGAACTTGGCGAGGATGATGATACAAAAGTGACACAGCGCCTACCATCGTTAAAGGAAGCCAGAACAGCTGCTGAGACAGTTTTGTTGTTTCTTGAGCACTCCAAGAGAGCAAAATCTGTCAATCTATCTGCGGATTTGTTACGCCGTGTCTATACCATAAGTGAGGGAGAGAAAAGACAAGTTGTGATCACAGACTTCTTCAAGAAAATGTGATTACTTTTTTATGAATAAATTATAAATTAATTCTTTCTATTTGTCATATTAATTAATTAATGCCGGCATTCTATATATTGACTTAGAGTATTAATTGTTATTAGTAATTGTTATAAATAATTTATTGAATCTTTAAATTTCACATTTTACACGTGTTCGATACAACGCCAACCTCGCCTTACGCCGCTTTTTTGCAAAATCCGGATGGTGGCGTTATAACGAGAGTAGACTGTATATCACTGTGCATCAAATATCTCTCAGAGTTATTTTCTGAATCCCGATATATATATGCTATAAGGTACAACTTCCTTAAGTTTTGTATATCAGTGTTATGGTCCTAATGTAATTGTTATAGCGAGGTTCGACTGTATTTTTCTCTCTTTTTATAGATAAAAATGTGTTTTTTAGTGACTTCTCTTACTAGCAATAACATTAACATTGTAACATCAGGTGGTTGCTAAACACAGATATAAGTACATCTCAAAACTCAAATAAAAGAGTGGATAAGGAAGGAAGATGGCGTGCAGCAAGGAAGTTGTGATTCCACGTAAATATTGCTTTGTTTTCTAGAAATTAAAATATTGTATGTCACAGTTCAGTTTCAATTCTTTTAAAACCCCGTTCTTCTTCGGTTGAAGAATTTTAGTATATGACGAAAGATCTTGATAAAAGGCTTATGGCTGCATGTATAATATGCAAATACCCGTGTACCCGTTTGTTTACTTATACACGTCCTTATACTTATTATATACAAACCGGGCATGAGACGAATTGTCTTAATTATGTTTTTCGTGTATATACTATCTCTGCATTATTATCATTAAATTATATAACACTCACATTCTCTACTATTTTTCTTGGCAGAGACTCTCTCCGTAGTGAATCCATATATAAGACCATATGTCATGGTGATATGTCTTAATAAAGGCTTCTATGTGCGTGTGCTTTGTAAACTGGCGCGTGTAATCAGCATACACAGAGGCGAGGAACAGCGTGTAAACTACTCTGGTTTCCAACATGAAGGTAACAACTACGCATAAAATATGAAAAAAACATCTTCAAAGACAACTCCGACACAGAACTATCGGAGTTAGGAACAGATCTAACAGGAAGATAAAAAGTGGTATAACAATTAAATAGAATTAATACTAATATTTAATTTTTTAACCCCTCTATTAAAAAAGGTCATTTGAAATTATTTCCACGAGAAAAAGATATAAGAATTTTTTATTATTATTATCGGATATCGGAGTTAATAGATAAATAATATAGTTTCATAGAATGTGTGTGGGAAACTGTGTGGAAGTTGTAAATAAGTTTTGATAGTAAAGATTTGGGTAAAACGACAATTTACAAACAAGGTAAAAGGAGGATGGTCAGTAGAATACAATGACGGACGCTTCATAAACCGCAAGATGTCCAACGGTGGAATTCTTGTCATTTATAGAATTTCCCGAACAATACGCAGCAGTAGAATTACAAAAGAAAATATTTTATCCGCAGCTGGGGCTTGGCTCTATTACTTTCATATATGTACGAGGTGGTTTTTTTTTTTTTTTTTTTTCAAAAAGTATCGCGACTTTTGTGTTTTTTTTTTTTCAAAAATTGTTTATTTATTCATGAATACCTATTTTGTCCCCTTCAAAGTAATCCCCATGAGATATTATACACTTGTGCCAACGGTTTTTTCCAATCTTCGAAGCACTTCAAAAAATCATTTTTCAGCTCCTCCTTCGATGCCGTCTTTATCTCGTCAAGCGTAGCGTAACGTCGTCCTTTCATGGGCCTCTTCAGTTTAGGGAACAAGAAAAAGTCACAGGGGGCCAGATCTGGGGAATACGGTGGCTGCGGCATCATTAGTGTGTTGTTTTTGGCCAAAAGTCGCGCACAAGCAACAATGTGTGAGTAGGGCGTTATCGTGGTGCAAAAGCCAATTTTTGTTCTTCCATAAATCCGGGCGTTTCTGGCGGATTGCTTCGCGCAAATTGCGCATAACTTGCAGGTAATATTCCTTATTGACCGTTCTACCCTGTGGCAAGAACTCATGATGCACCACGCGCCTGCAATCTAAGAAAACTGTCAGCAAAAACTTTCACATTCGACCGAACTTGGCGCGCTTTTTTCGGTCTTGTTTCGTGCGGCAGCTTCCATTGAGATGATTGAGCTTTGGTTTCCACGTCATAACCATAAACCCACGCTTCGTCACCAGTTATGACCCTCTGGAGCAAATTTGGGTCGTCGCGGACAGAGTCCAACATCTCACTAGCAATGTTCATGCGATGCTGTTTTTGGTCGCAATTGAGCAATTTTGGTACGAATTTCTCGGCGACCCGTCTCATGCCCAAATCATTGATAAAAATCGAATGGCACAGCCAATCGATATGTTTAGGTCCTCGGCAACTTCTCTAACGGTGATTCGACGATTGGCCAATATCATTTTCTCCACTTCATTAATTTTTTCGTCTGTTGTTGAAGTGCTCGGGCGTCCGGCACGCTCTTCGTCGTTCACATCTTCTCGGCCTTCTGAGAACATTTTGTACCACCGATAAACGTTGCTTCGGTCCAAGGTAGCTTCTCCGTATGCCACAGTCAACATTCGGAATGCATCCGCGCACTTAATTTCGTTTTTCACACAAAATTTGATACAGGTTCTTTGATCCTTTTTTTTTTTTTAATAGGTAAAAATCGAAGACGATCCAAAACACCTACAAGCAAAGCAGCTGTCAACAATTAAGTGAACATTCAAAATGGCCGAGCTTGTCGGCATAAGTGAGAGACATGAGTACCAACATAAAGCCACAAAAAGATCGAAATTCGAATATACGTAACCCGCGAAAATTCAGAAGTCGCGATACTTTTTAAACACACCTCGTATATATATATATATATTATTATCTCATATAGGTAATATGTTTAAAACGACAAAAATATATTTAAAAGTTTATTTTTAAAATATTTTATGAGAAAATAATATAGGGTTTATACGAAGTATATCTTCAGTATATCATCAGTATAGATAAGGGCCTGTGGCTTGAAGCTAACCCAGATTTAATGAGAGAGACGTGTCGTTATAGTGAAGTCAAAACAACACCAGCAGGACAGGAGTGGGTGTTGATGTATTTGTGGGCGTAAACGAGAGTTGAACGCTTGATTTTTATTCCAATTGTGAAAACCTTTTTTGGAAAAAAAAATGTGAACAAACATTATGTTTGATTGAGAGATAGGAAATGAGAAACTATCGAGACGTCTCGAACTGGTGAACTTAACAATAGAATGGGAGGTCTCTGGATCAGTTCCCTTGTTTAGTAACCATAACCTGAGCCTAACCTTACCTAATCTCTACAAGGCTTGTAAAAACACTACGCCAGATTAGTTAGAAAACAAGGAAACTAGTCCCTAGACCTCCCGCAAACTCTTTCATCCCAATGAGTATAATTGTGGTCTGTAGTTGTATGCAGAGTAAAACAGGAAGCAAATCACAGTATTGTAACCCGGAAAGTGGATCTCCTATTGGAATATAAAGAACCTAACGGTGGGTTCTCCAACATCAGCCCTCGACGTAGCTCCAAGGAATATATTGGTTTTTGTACTTGAGGGGCTCTGAAAAGTTTATGTTGGAGATGTTTGAAAAAAAATATTATATTTTAAAAAATGATTGTCTATATTGATTGTATCTTTGAATAGTTTTTTATTCTAAAAATATTGCATTCATAAAAGGAGAAAATAGAAATTTCTATGGGTCGTGTTGAACTGCAGCAGTAAATTTCGGCTTCTAAAGAAAAATGGAAATATCAAAATATATCACTGAAGCATGTGCTCTCTTTAGTAGGCAACAAGCAGCCCCAGAAATCGAAGAACAAAACACTGCAAACAAAACCGTGAAAAACCTAAAAATAACAAACTAAATAATGAAGAAATGATCAGATTGCGAAGATAAAATGAGGACCCTTATCATTCAATACATATGCCTTTATTAAGACCTTTCGTCTTATAAAAAATCCTTCAACGTTGAACAGGATGATATAAAGAAATGGTTAAATTTACGCGAACACTATTACTAAATATACCTAAAAAAATAACATATTACCAAGTCTAGGGGTTTTTCAAATTGGGGAGAGGAGACATGCTATGTTTAATTTTTTAACGAATGTTAAAATTCGTTAAAAAAAAATGCAACATAGCATGTCTCCTCTCCCCAATTTGAAATAGTCCTAGACTTGGTAATATGTTTTTTCGTTTTATGTATTTTCGTGTTATTTTGCCAATTCTATCAGTTGCCGCTCCTAATTGAATATGAGATCAACGAATCATTAGAGAGAGAAGACGTTAGAGAGATCACGTTTGTGCCACCGCCTTGAGGAAGAAAGTTTCCATAGAAAACAAAGAAAGACGCTGCATGTAAAAAACGATATGTTTTCTTCAGCGATGATAAGAAGAAAAAAAAAGGTGCAGGGAGAAGATCGTCTGACTCCCAGTTCCACCCGAGAAGAGTTGCGTGCCGATGGCTAAAAAAATGGAAGCGGCGGTGGCTGTGATCTCAGTGCGGCACGGCGACATCCTGTGTCAGTCTTTGGATACCATCTGGAAATATCTTTATTCACGGGGATACTAACCAGAATGGATGATTTTGAGCCCCGAAGGGATCTTGGGATATCGTCTGTAGCGCTGAAGAAATATTTATTTTACATATAGTTTAGCATTCTGTCTAAATAACCTGCACAGTAGCCCGTTCTACGAACGGGTTTATAAAACGACAGCCAGTCCTAAGCCTTATTAAAGTTTCAATTTAGCTTAAATAATAACGTATAGAACATTGGCCAAAGTCACAAATTTGACGGAAAATTTCAAGAAAATTAAACCTAAAAATGTGTTGATGTAATAGAATTGAACAATTCTCACGCCGCTAAAATTTTCCATTACAGAATAAGGAGATCAAGCTTGTGTGTATAAAATAAAGAATTAAATAAGCCTGAACTCTAAAAAAATCATAAATACAACTATGAAGTAAATGTTCTTAAAAGATAGAATTTCTGTTATAACATTTTTTTTTTTACCAAATAAAAAGATAGACCATCTTAGAATCGAAACCGCGATTTTATTTTTAATAGAAAATTTGAATTCCAAAAATAATAATACCTTCTATGATATCATTTGAGAGAAGAAAAAAAATTCCATCCAGGGTAGAGTGTTAATGCCTCAAACTAAAGAAACACTGCATGCCAAATGGCTAATGAACGCAACACCGGCTGATTGGCTGATTATGGTCACGTGATAGTGTTCAGCCAATCAGAGCGCGAATAAACCTGAAATTTAAACATTAAGTCGTTTATTACAGTAGATACTGTTATGGAAAAGGCATCTCCTTATCATGCAACTGAAAGTTGCTGATGGCTTGCGCCATCTATCGGAATAAATATCAACTATTCTCGTTGATTTTTAATTATTCCAGAATTGGCCAAATACCCATTCTTGATTAATCCAGAAAAGCTAACCACGGGCGCGTTTCGGGCTGTTGGCCCTCATCAGCGTGGTGCAAGCTCTACCTCAACGACCAAAAAACTGGTTATTCAGGCATCCTGAAAAATCATGAAACGGGTAGTCAAGGCCAGAATTGCGTGAGACCGCGACACAATGTGAAAAAATAGTACAAATGTGATATTGTACTGGGATAAGGTGCATAAATTATGAAAAAGGCATCTCCTTATTGTGGAGTAGTACATTGTGTAATAGAGATGCATCACCCACCTGCGACCGATCCTAGTTTTACCAACAGCGAGCTGCAGAGAGCCCTGACTAAAATGTGAATTCCGTCGAGTCCAGGAATGGACGACGGCATTCTCACCGATTGTGAAATTCGCAAGTTTGAAAAACTTTTAAAAACTCTACAATAAGTGCCTAGAGCTCAAGTATTTCCAAAATCTTTGGAAAGGTCTTATGAAGCTCATTTTTAAACCAACTGGCGAAGGCTACTTGTACTCCCATCGCTTAATCATCTTGCTTTCGAGATTTGACAAACTTTTAGAAAGGCAAGACTAGCATAGAGGGTGGAGAGACTTGGCCATTGTCGCCTTTTCAATTCGGATTCAGACCAACCCGCTCAACCATATCAGAACTTATTTAGCTTGAGTAAAACTTCTCGAAATCATTGAACAAATATAAACATTCATTATTAAAATCTATAAATTAAGTTTAGCCATCTATCGATAAAATTTGTAACAATTATATTTACTGGCAATGTGTTTCTTTTTAAAATTATCATAAAATCTCTATAACTTTTATCATTGCAGTACATCTATTAATAACTTTTTATCATTGCCGTGTAAGGTCTGTAGAGATAATATTTGATGATAATATTAAAAAAGAAACACATTGCCAGTAAATTTGTTATAAAAATTATTAATAGCATTTGATATAAAAGGATCATTTGACAATGTCTTGTACTCAAATTTCCTAAAAGGGTTGAGAAATAATTGTTGTCTAGAAAAATTATTTCACTTAATTGAATCCTTCTTGAGTGGCAGGAGAAAGTCTACATGGAAGAGAATGGATGTGTCGTGAACAAGAATGTTGAACGAGGATGTCCTCAAGGATCTTTACATGGACCTTTCCTTTGGAACATAGCTGTCAACGATATGTTTATTTTAAAATCTGTATGCTTCGTGTTCATACAGGCCTACGCCGATGATTTATTGGAATTAGTGGGCGGCCCCAGAAACAAGCAACTTTACTGGACTTCACAATGGTGCGATGTAAATTCCCTCGAATTAAATGATGCCAAGGCAATGATTGTCTACAACCCTAGATGTAGAATCACTACTCGGCAACCCACAATAAACAACACTCCAGTTGAATGGCGAGAATGTATCAAGATTCTCGGGGTTGTTGTCGATCATAAATTAACATTTGCACAACATGTGCAGGAAACCTGATACCGCATCAGGACACTCATCCCTAGACTTAAAGCTGTTGTTAGCGCTAACTTTGGTTTGGGATTCAAGAGAGCATTGTATACACCCAAATTGTCTTCCCTTGTATTTCGTACGCCAGTCCATTTGGTTCACCAATTTAAACCAGCGATCCTAAAATATACTACACAGTACTCAAAGGATATCCCTGATAAAAATGTGCAGAGTTTTCAGGACCACTGTACGTTATTATCTTTAGCTAGGTCACTACCGATTGACTTGGCCATATAAGTTAAAGGTGATATTAATAAGAAATGAAAGCATTAAAGCACGAATGTTTCTTTTACACATAAAACAAATTTTACTTACCTTATTGCGATGAAAAAATATTGGGAGGGCTTGGCTCATCAGTGGTGAAACCTCCCAGCGATTTCGCCAATTTAATCTACCAGACCGCTTCTTAGAAGTTCTAATACTGTTAGAACGATTCTGCTTATAAATGCTACATTGAAGGGTGGAATCTCAGAAATTGTATTCAAGAAAACTATGGACATAAGCTTTTAGGACAGTAGAATTATATATAAATATTTGCATCGAGCAATGCTCTTCCGCAAACAATAAGGACAAGGCCAGTTAGGCATTAATTAATATAAAGCAATAACGCGCCATCTTGTTTTATGTGTAAAAAAAAACATTCGTGATTTAATGTTTTCATGTCTTATAAATAGATGGCTGGAAGCAGTAATCGAGGGTCTTGTGGGAAGCGATCTTTCCCCACATGGCTACGTGAATAAGAGAACGTCACGCGACAAAGAAAACAATGCCATTCGAGCGATGGCAACAAAAATAACGGGATGGAATTATGCAGCAGAGAACCGATACACACCCTTGCCTCTCCTACTTTTTTCAAGAGTCCAAGGTTACTCGCAAGGTCGCCAAGGATGTCCGATACAGAGCAGTCAGGGCTTGCTGGTGAAGGTGAAAGAGAACAAATTTCAACGAGTTTTCACATTGCTTTGGCACTAAGTTCAGTGTTATCATGTGATGAAAATTCAAACGCCTCGAGCATGCTTAAGCATTCTATAGAATCCAGATGTCCTTCTTGGTAATGTGTATTTATTATCTAAAAATTTAAATATGGATTGCACTATTTTCCGAACGATTTATTTATATTTAGTGTGCACATAGAGGCATTTTTTCCAGTAAAACTTTAGACAAACTTTTTTAGCTCTCTTTCTTAGTTTAAAAATTGATTATCTTCAAATAACGCGGCTATAATTTAGTGGGCGGCAGTGGAACGACGTTCTCGGAATACTTGTGGAGCAGCTGGGATTGTTCCATGTCCGAACGTGACGGAGGGAGAAATAAGTTCAAAAGTCATAAAGTTTGAACACCTGATGAAAGAGAAATATGAAAACATAGTGTGAAGTTCTATTTTAGAAGAACGAGTTTTACGAGACATGAGAAGCTTCATAGCAAAAGAAACTCTAACTTTATTATTTTTCCTACCTATATATGAGCCCCTCAATGCACAGATTGATTAACTCCATAAATAATCGGGAAAAAAAATGTTTAATTTTTGTTGAAAGTCTAAAAATCTATATGTCATATAGATTTTTAGACTTTCAACAAAAATTAAACATTTTTTCCCGATTATTTATGGAGTTAATCAATCTGTGCATTGAGGGGCTCATATATACATCGCGCTTCTCGCGGACATGCAAATATATCAACCTTTCATAAGAAACAAAATGTAAAAATATATAAAACAAAACAATACTATGCAAATATCTCGAGGTATGCGACACATAGTAAAGGCCTTGTGATAAACGTGGATTGTACGGTAAAAGCGCCACATATCTACATTGGCAAAAGGTGCTCGACGTTCCGCTTACAAAGTACCTTTGGCCACTGGCAAAAGGGGGTTTAAGCCAGAATAGGACGATAAGAATGTGATAGAAGATTCTTCAAAGTTTTTTTTTTTTAATTAAACCATCAAAAAATCTATATATTTAAATAAAGAGGCATTGCTTGCCTCATTTCAAATTTTAAAGTTCTTTAAGAATTGGACGAGTTATGGGCAAAAACCTGAGCTCTTGTTGTTACAACTTTGACGAATCAACTTCCTATATGTTCTTGTTGCCATAACCGACCGTTAGACCAACTTTCCATAGATCCTTGTTGCCATAACCAACGACTAGACCAATCAACTTTCCATAGGTTCTTGTTGCCATAACCAACGACTAGACCAATCAACTTTCCATAGGTTTTGTTGCCATAACCAACGACTAGACCAATCAACTTTCCATAGGTTCTTGTTGCCATAACCAACCACTAGACCAATCAACTTTCCATAGATCCTTGTTGCCATAACCAACGACTAGACCAATCAACTTTCCATAGGTTTTTGTTACCATAACCAACCACTAGACCAATCAACTTTCCCTAGATCCTTGTTGCCATAACCGACCGCTAGACCAATCAACTTTCCCTAGATCCTTGTTGCCATAACCGACCACTAGACCAATCAACTTTCCATAGATCCTTGTTGCCATAACCAACGACTAGACCAATCAACTTTCCATAGGTTTTTGTTGCCATAACCAACCACTAGACCAATCAACTTTCCATAGGTTCTTGTTGCCATAACCAACCACTAGACCAATCAACTTTCCATAGGTTCTTGTTGCCATAACCGACCGAAGGCCAATCAACTTTCCATAGATCCTTGTTGCCATAACCAACGACTAGACCAATCAACTTTCCATAGGTTTTTGTTGCCATAACCAACCACTAGGACCAATCAACTTTCCATAGATCCTTGTTGCCATAACCAACGACTAGACCAATAAACTTTCCATAGGTTCTTGTTACCATAACCAACCACTAGACCAATCAACTTTCCCTAGATCCTTGTTGCCATAACCGACCGCTAGACCAATCAACTTTCCCTAGATCCTTGTTGCCATAACCGACCGCTAGACCAACTTTCCATAGATCCTTGTTGCCATAACCAACGACTAGACCAATCAACTTTCCATAGGTTTTTGTTGCCATAACCAACCACTAGACCAATCAACTTTCCATAGGTTTTTGTTGCCATAACCAACCACTAGACCAATCAACTTTCCATAGGTTCTTGTTGCCATAACCGACCGCTAGACCAATAAACTTTCCCTAGGTTTTTGTTGCCATAACCAACCACTAGACCAATCAACTTTCCATAGGTTTTTGTTGCCATAACCAACGACTAGACCAATCAACTTTCCATAGGTTCTTGTTGCCATAACCAACCACTAGACCAATCAACTTTCCATAGGTTCTTGTTGCCATAACCAACCACTAGACCAATCAACTTTCCATAGGTTCTTGTTGCCATAACCGGCCGCTAGACCAATCAACTTTCCCTAGGTTTTTGTTGCCATAACCAACCACTAGACCAATCAACTTTCCATAGGTTTTTGTTGCCATAACCAACGACTAGACCAATCAACTTTACATAGGTTTTTGTTGCCATAACCTACCACTAGACCAATCAACTTTCCATAGATCCTTGTTGCCATAACCAACGGCAAGACCAATCAACTTTCCATAGGTTCTTGTTGCCATAACCAACCACTAGACCAATCAACTTTCCATAGGTTCTTGTTGCCATAGCCAACCACTAGACCAATCGACTTTCCATAGGTTTTTGTTGCCATAACCAACCACTAGACCAATCAACTTTCCATAGGTTCTTGTTGCCATAACCAACCACTAGACCAATCAACTTTCCCTAGATTCTTGTTGCCATAACCGACCGCTAGACCAATCAACTTTCCCTAGATCCTTGTTGCCATAACCGACCACTAGACCAATCAACTTTCCCTAGATCCTTGTTGCCATAACCGACCACTAGACCAATCAACTTTCCCTAAATCCTTGTTGCCATAACCGACCGCTACACCAATCAACTTTCCCTAGATCCTTGTTGCCATAACCGACCGCAGACCAATCAACTTTGCACAGGTCCTTGTTGCCATAACCGACCTCTAGACCAAATTTCCATAGGACCTTGTGTCATAACCGACCACTTAGCCAATCAACTTTGCATAGGTCCTTGTTGCCATAACCAACCGTTAAACCAATCAAGATTCCACAGATCCTTGATGCCATAACGGACCGCAGACCAATTATATCATTATAAGAATTATAGTTTCATGTTTCCAGTTCTTGAGAGGGGTAAATGAGCCTACTCCTTAGTAAAGAACTATCCTATCTGCCATGGAAACTCCGAGCGCAGAGGTAACATCACATCCTCTGTGCCCAGGAAGCTTTCGAACGCTTAAATAATCCGCTGTCCACGCCCAGTTATGCAAATCGAGTGACCGCTATCAAGGCCGCGAAATGCCGTGGAATTCAGGCTTCGGTAGCCATACGAAGAGATATTGGACAGGGTGCTCCATAGGTATTTTCAGTATAATATTTATTGTTATAATAGGTTATTTGCTTAATGTATAAGTATAGAAACATAAAAATTTCTAGAAATGTGTGATTGGCGAATAGAACAAATCTCTTAGAAAGTAAATGCAGAAAAAAGTTGTGGAAAATAAGTTGTGGGCAGAAGAAATTTATTTAGGAAGTGCGCAAATGCTGGACAGAAAGAATCCATTTATGAAGTAAATGCTGAACAGGAAGAGTTTATTCAGGAAGCAAATGCTGGACAGGAAGAGTTTACTCAGGAAGCAAATGCTAGACAGGAAGAGTTTATTCAGGAAGCAAATGCTGGACAGGAAAAGTTTATTCAGGAAGTAAATGCTGGACAGGAAGAGTTTATTCAGGAAGCAAATGCTGGACAGAAAGAATCCATTTAGGAAGTAAATGCTGGACAGGGACAGTTTATTCAGGAAGGAAATGCTGGAGAGGAAGTGTTTATTCAGGAAGCAAATGCTGGACAGTAAGAGTTTATTCAGGAAGGAAATGCTGGCCAGGAAGAATCCATTTAGGAAGCAAATGCTTGACAGGAAGGGTTTATTCAAGGAGCAATTGCTGAACAGGAAGAGTTTATTCAGGAAGTAAATGCTGGACAGGAAGAATTTATTCAGGAATCAAATGCTGGACACCAAGAGTTTATTCAGGAAGCAAATGCTGGACAGAAAGAATCCATTTAGGAAGTAAATGCTGGACAGGAACAATTTATTCAGGAAGCAAATGCTTGAGAGGAAGTGCTTATTCAGGAAGCAAATGCTGGACAGGAAGAGTTTATTCAGGAAGCAAATGCTGGACAGGAACAGTTTATTCAGGAAGCAAATGCTGGACAGGAACAGTTTATTCAGGAAGGAAATGCTGGACAGGAAGAATCCATTTAAGAAGCAAATGCTGGACAGGAAGAGTTTATTCAGGAAGCAAATGCTGGAGAGGAAGTGCTTATTCAGGAAGCAAATGCTGGACAGGAAGAGTTTATTCAGGAAGCAAATGCTGGACAGGAAGAGTTTATTCAGGAAGGAAATGCTGGACAGGAAGAATCCATTTAGGAAGCAAATGCTGGACAGGAAGAGGTTATTCAGGAAGCAAATTCTGGACAGGAAGTGCTTATTCAGGAAGCAAATGCTGGACAGGAAAAGTTTATTCAGGAAGCAAATGCTGGACAGGAAGAATCCATTTAGGAAGCAAATGCTGGACAGGAAGAGTTTACTCAGGAAGCAAAATGCTGGACAGGAAGAGTTTATTCAGGAAGCAAATGCTGGACAGGAAGAGTTTATTCAGGAAGGAAATGCTGGACAGGAAGAATCCATTTAGGAAGCAAATGCTGGACAGGAGGAATCCATTTAGGAAGCAAATGCTGGACAGGAAGAGTTTATTCAGGAAGCAAATGCTGGACAGGAAGAATCCATTTAGGAAGCAAATGCTGGACAGGAAGAGTTTTTTCAGGAAGTAAATGCTGGACAGGAAGAGTTTATTCAGGAAGTAAATGCTGGACAGGAAGAGTTTATTTAGGAAGCAAATGCTGGACAAGAAGAATCCATTTAGGAAGCAAATGCTGGACAGGAAGAGTTTACTCAGGAAGCAAATGCTGGACAGGAAGAGTTTATTCAGGAAGCAAATGCTGGACAGGAAGGGTTTATTCGGGAAGCAATTGCTGGACAGGAAGAGTTTATTCAGGAAGTAAATGCTGGACAGGAAGAGTTTATTCAGGAAGCAAATACTGGACAGGAAGAGTTTATTCAGGAAGCAAATGCTGGACAGGAAGAATCCATTTAGGAAGCAAATTCTGGACAGGAAGGGTTTATTCAGGAAGCAATTGCTGGACAGGAAGAGTTTATTCAGGAAGTAAATGCTGGACAGGAAGAGTTTATTCAGGAAGCAAATACTGGACAGGAAGAGTTTATTCAGGAAGCAAATGCTGGACAGAAAGAATCCATTTAGGAAGTAAATGCTGGACAGGAACAGTTTATTCAGGAAGCAAATGCTGGAGAGGAAGAGTTTATTCAGGAAGCAAATACTGGACAGGAAGAGTTTATTCAGGAAGCAAATGCTGGACAGAAAGAATACATTTAGGAAGTAAATGCTGGACAGGAACAGTTTATTCAGGAAGCAAATGCAGGACAGGAAGAGTTTATTCAGGAAGCAAATGCTGGACAGGAACAGTTTATTCAGGAAGCAAATGCTGGAGAGGAAGTGCCTTTTCAGGAAGCAAATGCTGGACAGGAAGAGTTTATTCAGGAAGCAAATGCTGGACAGGAAGAGTTTATTCAGGAAGGAAATGCTGGACAGGAAGAGTTTATTCAGGAAGCAAATGCTGGACAGGAAGTGCTTATTTAGGAAGCAAATGCTGGACAGGAAGAGTTTATTCAGGAAGCCAATGCTGGACAGGAAGAGTTTATTCAGGAAGGAAATGCTGGACAGGAAGAGTTTATTCAGGAAGCAAATGCTGGACAGGAAGTGCTTATTTAGGAAGCAAATGCTGGACAGGAAGAGTTTATTCAGGAAGCCAATGCTGGACAGGAAGAGTTTATTCAGGAAGCAAATGCTGGACAGAAAGAATCCATTTAGGAAGTAAATGCTGGACAGGAACAGTTTATTCAGGAAGCAAATGCTGGAGAGGAAGAGTTTATTCAGGAAGCAAATACTGGACAGGAAGAGTTTATTCAGGAAGCAAATGCTGGACAGAAAGAATCCATTTAGGAAGTAAATGCTGGACAGGAACAGTTTATTCAGGAAGCAAATGCTGGACAGGAAGAGTTTATTCAGGAAGCAAATGCTGGACAGGAACAGTTTATTCAGGAAGCAAATGCTGGAGAGGAAGTGCCTTTTCAGGAAGCAAATGCTGGACAGGAAGAGTTTATTCAGGAAGCAAATGCTGGACAGAAAGAATCCATTTAGGAAGTAAATGCTGGACAGGAACAGTTTATTCAGGAAGCAAATGCTGGAGAGGAAGAGTTTATTCAGGAAGCAAATACTGGACAGGAAGAGTTTATTCAGGAAGCAAATGCTGGACAGAAAGAATCCATTTAGGAAGTAAATGCTGGACAGGAACAGTTTATTCAGGAAGCAAATGCTGGACAGGAAGAGTTTATTCAGGAAGCAAATGCTGGACAGGAACAGTTTATTCAGGAAGCAAATGCTGGACAGGAACAGTTTATTCAGGAAGCAAATGCTGGAGAGGAAGTGCCTTTTCAGGAAGCAAATGCTGGACAGGAAGAGTTTATTCAGGAAGCAAATGCTGGACAGAAAGAGTTTATTCAGGAAGTAAATGCTGGACAGGAAGAGTTTATTCAGGAAGGAAATGCTGGACAGGAAGAATCCATTTAGGAAGTAAATGCTGGACAGGAAGAGTTTATTCAGGAAACAAATGCTGGACAAGGAAGAATCCATTTAGGAAGCAAATGCTGGACAGGAAGAGTTTATTCTGGAAGTAAATGCTGGACAGGAAGAGTTTATTCAGGAAGTAAATGCTGGACAGGAAGAGTTTATTCAGGAAGCAAATGCTGGACAGGAAGAATCCATTTAGGAAGCAAATGCTGGACAGGAAGAGTTTATTCAGGAAGCAAATGCTGGACAGGAAGAGTTTATTAAGGAAGCAAATGCTGGACAGGAAAGTTTACTCGGGAAGTAAATGCTGGACAGGAAGAATTCATTTAGGAAGCAAATGCTGGACAGGAAGAGTTTGTTCAGGAAGCAAATGCAGGACAGGAAGAGTTTATTATTATGCCTTCTCTTTAAAGAACACCAAGTGCAAAACCAAAGTGTTATTTAGAGAGAGGTACTGTTTTACCAGAGTAGCCAATTAGTAAAAATAATTATTTTGGTGATGATACTATTTTTTGTAGAGAGGTGACCACTAGCGAGAGTGTCCTCTCATGAAAGTTTTACTGTAGCTACAAAATGTTTTTGAAGACTGTACAAGATAGATTTTAAATTGGATTTCTATGGAGTTGGGCATAGTTTGAATTAAAGATACTAAAATATTATGTACACCCTGTGCTATTCTGATATAGGTCCTAACTATTTTATGTTTGCTGCAACCATTTCTTGGGAGAAAACTTATTTTCGTAAAACAAGAATGTGATGACAAACACCTCAGTTGACAACTTCTTATTTTTATAGTGAAACTACCTATGTGTTGTGTGCAGATAACACAAGATAAAAATGCTTGGCTGAGTAGTAAGAGTGGCAGTTTAGCACCCTAGTGGCATGGGTTTGCATCCTGGTTGAGCTATTTTGTTGGCATTGAAATTTTCAAGCTATTAAATATTAAATTGTGCCTTATCAATAATATAGATAGTATTCACATTTAGGTTTGTTGCAATATTGGCAATTTTTTTTCTTCATATAACCACAGCCTTTTAAGAGAAAACTTATTTTACCAACCATAGTGTGTCAGTGCGAGTGTAGTTCTAGTGGAGCTTCTAGAGAAGGATCTGTTTACACAGAGGGGGAACACAAGTCTGCAGCAAATTTGCTCGGCTGGGACTGGAGACAGACAAGGCCATTTTTCAAAGACATTCTTATTTTAAAAGATTGATTATAGTTGTCTCTAGCTATACACCTTATGGCTGTGAGAACATTGTTGCTTAAGATAAGTGTTGAAGGATTGTCCCAAGTGTGTGAGAGAGGATTTTTGTGGCTGGGACAGGCAATAGATTTTGTAAGGACATCCTAGCTTAAGATAAGTGTTGTAAAGTTGTCTCGAGAAAAACAACTTATTTTTGTGAGAACATCCTTGCTTAAGAACATAATTGAAGGGTTGTCCCTAACAACACTTTATTTCTTTGATGGAAAAAACAGACACAACAGACACACAACCCAAAAAAAACTTTTGTACTTTATAATCATAACCTTCCCAGAGTCAAATCTCCCAAATGCCAAGCATTAAAATATTGACACAGAGACCTTCCTGTAACCAAAATGACCTAAATCAATGAGACAATTAACACAAGGTAATAAGACCAAATCCAAATAAATAAATAGTGTGTGACATTTCGGTAACAACACTGTCACACACTATTTATTTATTTGGATTTGGTCTTATTACCTTGTGTTTATAATCTTTAATCCAAATTTTGCCTTATCAGGAGAGAATGTTTGTCTGGCCTGGGAGCTCAATAATCTATGTATACTGTAGAGGACATTCCCGCAAAAGACAGTTTTTATTGACAAAAATGATCATTTTAGCAAATAGCTACACTCCCAGTAATAAGCTAACTCTCCCTAAAGGATACTTTGGTTCTGCAACTAGGTGTTGTCCTTTAGAAAGAGGTTCTGCTGTATTAGGACTGTAACTTTTATATATAAATGTTATATAAACATATTTTATTTTGAATTATATTTACTAGAACAAACTCTGTGAAGTCGACCGCCAGATAGCGAAGCTTCACAATATATAAATTCATTGTTGTTATTTTCTTTTCGCTGGCAAGAAAAAACTTTTGCTAATATGTAAATAGGAAACAAGTGTTTTATTTTCTACACACTCGTCAGGTATTTCCTTCTTATAATTATTTTATCTGCTCAATCAAAGCAAATAGTGATTTAGAGAGTTATTATATTTCCAAGATGTCATATCTGCATTAGAAAAATACTCATGTATTAAAACAAGCTGATAATTTCTATTTAAAAATATATTATGATAAATATATAATTTGATGGGTTAACTTGTCAGGAATATAGAAACAGACCAAGATACAAGAAAATATCATTTATTCTTTTGTCTGATGATGGTAACAATGCTGTTGTCGAAACGTCACACACTATTAAATTATTTGGATCAGGTCTTATTTTGTTGTATAATCTATAATCCAAATTGTGCTTTATCAAAATATAACAAATAAATACATGTTTGCTACCTTGTGTTTCTAACCTATAATTGGAGAGAATTGTACCTTATCATTTATCAAGAAAGGAACATTGTGTGGGGACTTGGTGTCAGAGAATTCCTCATATCAAACAACCAGCCCTCAGGTAACTAACTGGTTAGCTGATCTCCCCTGGCCACTGAAACAAGGTTAGATATTGTTAGGTTAGGAAACATGGAGATGGAAGTTTATAAAACCAAAGGTTGCCTCTCTCATCAGAATAAACATCGAAACAAGATGCCATCTATTGACCATCGCTGCAAACTAGCAGCCTCGGGTTGTTGACAAAACCATAACACCAGCTTTGGAAAACTGAGAAGTGTCCACCTGGAGACACCATGGTTTTGGACTCTCTTTACCCAGGGTGGACTTTATTCCATGAGATCCAAAAGGGATCTATAGAATCTTCACAATCTGTCAAAGAGGTGTTTAGCTGGAAAAGTGGCTGGACCAAATCTATGGCCAAAATATAAATGGAAATTTTGCCGGGTGGAAATTGATCTATAAAAGCAATGGTTGCCTCTTCCATCAAAATAATCGTCAAGGTGATGGGAATTTAAAAAAAAAAAAAAAGTCATAAATGCAAAGGCAAAATATTTTTTTTTAATAACGAGTTTTTAAGAAGAGATTTAAATATGGAAGTGAAAAGAAATGAATACTTTAATATTGTTTCCATTGTCAGATGTCCTGTGTATGTGGGCTATAGGAATCAAATGGACAGATATAGGCTGACAAAACAAAGAAGAGATTTAATGAAAAGCCACCTTCTAAACGAAGTAATCAAAGAAAATGAAAGTTTGCTGGGCATGTACTTCAAGGTTAATTGGGATCTATGGAGGAATAAACCTTGAGAACTGAAAGAAGAGGAAGACCAAGGATAAATGGGCTCAATAATAGAATGTGGACTAGAAATAAAAAGATAATTCTTAGAATACAGAATGATACGGTGTAACATATAGGTTGGCCTTTATATCAGGGGTGAAACTTTAATGATGATGGTGATAACAACAAAGGTTAGTTAGGTGGAAGGATGGTCTAAACTGTTGGCTTTCCACCACTACGACCCGCACTGGGAACTTTTTTTCTGATTTAAAAAAAAAATGCTCCAATGGCCCCCGATTCTTGCAAAAGTCCAACCCCACCAGCGAGTGCAAGTAACCAAACGGGATTCTGGCATATTTGTAAGTGCAAAGTCGAACTGCTTTTCACATGTGTAGACATGTGGTGAACTTACAGTAAAAGCACTACTTCTACCCACCCACCATGATTATCATGGCCTGTAACACGTGTACTAGGGGGATAAGCGAAAAAAAAAAACGACAAAGGTTAGGTTAGTTAGGTGGTAAGTGATTTGATGGCCAATGGGAAAAAGGTGTTTATTTACAGTCCTCCCTCAACTCAACTTTAATCATTTCATCGATGCAAATATTCTATTTTTATAAGTATACAACATCACACAAACCATATAATTAATTTTTAATACCACATGTGAATGGAGAAGTAACTCTTACTATGGGACATTCACCTACAAAGGGCTTTTTTTTTTTTCTATCATCAAAATTAACATTTTTAATAATTAGATTAAATCCGGTTAGAGGTTAAAGTTAGAGTTAACTCTCTCTCTAAGGTCATTTTGGCTCTGCAATTAGAATGCTTCACGATTTTGTGTGTCATCCTTGCACAGGGGCCATGCTAATCTCTGCAATTAGATGTTCTTTAGAGGTTTTACTATATGTGAATAATATATTTTAAAACTAATTTCTCAACATTTTTAAATTATCAATATATAAAAAGTAATAATTATTTTATGAGTTTTCTTTTAAACTCTTTGTCACTAATGTTCATTTTATAATGTATTGTGGGTTTGGCGTGAGTGTGTATGCCTGGTTTTGGCGTGAGTGTGTATGCCGGTAAGGAAAAACGACTTTATTTTTTTTATAAATATATATCAAGTTTACAAAACAATGAGATGTCTATCAAACAATCAAGGTTTAGGTGTTATTAATACCGATATATCAGGACAAATTATTAAATATAAATACGTATTACATACCTTCCGATTTCTTCAAAAAATTCATAATAATCCGTTGCAAGTTTTTCGAAATCTTTCATAATTATTAGTTTTTATATAAAGCATTCAAAAATAAAATAAGATAATGAAAAATTGCATTTGAAAACTTGCATTTGCATCTGTGTGACATGCACAAGTTTAAAGACTTCAATATTTATGTTTATAAAATAGACGATTTGGTTCGTGGTCAATAATATTTATTTTCATAGGCCAAAATTCTTTTCTTTGACAAAAATATATTTTCGATTTTGAATTAATTGGTATAATAAATATGAAACAAAATTAACATTAAAATTAACGAATTTTTAATATTCTGAAAATATGTTTTTTTTTTTTGTCGCATGATGGCTATTGGAAAATACATTGTTCAAAAGATGGTTGAGGTGGGGAAAGAAGACCCAAAAAAGGATGAGGCTAACAATTTTTATGATATCTTGGCAAAAGTATTTAGGAAAACTTGGGGCATCTATTGCTGGAGAAACCTACCTGTTATATCAACTCGCCAAATGGCGTTGCCATTTAAAGTTCAACCAGCTATGTGAACGGCTAGTGTTTATCCCTCCATCCCTCCGTGTAAAGGATCCTGTTGGAAACCCCTTCTCAGCAGAACTTATAAGAAGAATCCAATGGCAACTCTTACGGGCAAGAACTAAAGGTTGCCTTTCCCAAATTAGATTCCTCACCAAATCAATCAAAGGGCTGATATGCCTAACCTCCCAAAACGTTCATGAATCTGATCTCACAGCTCTCATAGAAAGAACCACCTCAGATATTAAGGTACAAGACCGAAGTATACAGCTTAGACACGATAAAAAGCTAGCGTTCTGGTCCCAAAAATACTCCTTCCCACTCGATCACAAGTATGCCAACCCCGAGGCTTCAAACAACATCATCAATCTGTCTAGCGTAACCCTCACCCCTGCTGAAAACAGTCTCCTCTCTAAAGGCCTCAAATATCGACTTCCCGCCAAACCCGATATACCCAGGATCATCAGTGGAATAGAGGCCTCCGTTAAGAATCATAACCATCAAGACAGATGCGCCATCAGAAACCATGTATCCCGGGTACTCCAGAGACCTCTCCCCCCACCCCCAAATTCCCAAACTGAATCCAAGGCCCTCCGCAGACTAATGAAACAACGTTCAATTGTCATCAGCAGATCAGATAAGGGCACTGACACCGTAATCCTAG
Source organism: Cordylochernes scorpioides (assembly GCA_030710605.1). Classification (NCBI taxonomy): domain Eukaryota; kingdom Metazoa; phylum Arthropoda; class Arachnida; order Pseudoscorpiones; family Chernetidae; genus Cordylochernes; species Cordylochernes scorpioides. The sequence continues at coordinate 57,959,000 of CP092867.1, forward strand.
ACCGATCTTCGTACCACGCCAAAATCTTGGAAATATTGCAGGACACAGCCACTTTTTCTCAAATTTCCGCACAGGAGAGCACAATAGCACTAAAAACCTTCAAGTCCTCTCTCAACCGAATGAAAAGAACCAGTCTCATCTCAACGGAGGAACACAAATCCTTTACCACTAATCTCCCCAATGGTACCTACATCTACGGCCTTCCCAAGGTCCACAAACCTTCTGTCCCTCTGCGCCCTATCATTGCGTATCACCTCTCTCCCGCCTACCCCCTAGCTAAGTACCTCTCAAATTATCTCTCACCTCTTTTAAACAACAATAGAAGTAATCTCACAGTTTCCAGCACCCCCACACTCATTCAAGAAATAACCGGCCTACACCCCCCCCCCCCCAAAACTTCACCATGTGTTCATTTGACGTTTCATCCCTATACCTCAGTCTCCCCCATCACCTGATAATTGACAGCCTCAACCAATTTTTGGTTTCCATCAACACAGATCCCGTCAAGACCAACTCTATCACATCCCTCTCACAGATATGCTTAAACATGAGCACCTTTACCTTTGACCATATCCATTTCAAACAGATAAGGGGATCGCCTATGGGAAGCCCCCTCTCCTCCATAGCTGCTGAGCTGGTTATGACCAGAATAGATAAATGGGTCTGCAACCTCCATTGCGATGACATTCTTTTCTGGCGACGATATGTCGATGATATCCTTTGCATATGTAAAACCGACCTTGAAGAAACCATCCTGTCCACCCTCAACAGTTACAACCCTAACCTCTCGTTCACCATGGAAAAAGAACAGGGACACATCATTCCCTTCCTAGACATCTTAATCATACGTACCCCGGCATCATTCCACACCACAGTATACTACAAGAATAGCAGTACCCCCACCTACACCCATTTCTACTCCTTCTGCCCCATAGTACACAAAATTAACATCGTTAAAACACTCACCAGGCGCCTTCACACACACTGCTCTCTACCCATCTTTAAAACCACAGAAAAAGCCCGTATCATCTCCCATCTCACCGCCGCCTCCTATCCACTAACATTCATTAATAAACATACCTATTCTCCCGCCCCCTCCAATCCTCCCCCAGTCTTCAGGACTAACTGCATGTTGCCCTATTCTCCTTTAACAGTTAGTATCTCCCGTCTCATCAGGCCATTTGGCATTCGCACCTTTTTCATTAATACCCCCAGTATCCACTCACTTTTCCGACACCCCATTACAAAAACTGGTACCCAACTCAGTCCTCTGGATTCTTCTGGGGCGGTCCACTCTGTCTCATGCGAACATTGTTCCGCCACTTATGTGGGTGAGACAGGTAGAACCGTCGCCATTAGAATGTCAGAACACACCCGCAACATTAATAACAACGACCCACGTTCCCTCATCTATCGGCATGTTGCATCCACTGGCCACTCTTTTAATACCAACCACCCCACTATCCATTACCGTAACATACCCAACCTACACCAAAGATTAATGTTAGAATCCATAGTATCCACCAAACTTAAAAGCATAAATAGAAAAATAGAAATTCCTGAAATTTATGATATCTTTGTTTCAAGTTAATCTATTCCTTTTTTACATAGTTAAAATCTAGTATACAACATCTTATTACCATATCAATACAATAGTTACTTATTAAAAATTAAAAATTCTTACTGCTAAGTTATAAAAATTGTTTATTATGTAAATCATCCCTTGTATTTAGGTCGGTCTCTCGCCTTAATTTCTGTCAAACCTGTAGAAGGGCGTTTGCCCGAAAGCTCGTAACGTTTACAAATAAAAGATACCTATCTTCCATTTAATGATACGTTTTTTCATAAAAATAAATACTACAATATAATGTGACTTATGATTGTAAAACAACGTTTGACAAGTTTTTACCGCAAATGTTTCTTTTGAACGAAAAATCGTAATTTATTTTAAGGAGAAATAACGACTATTTCTATCTTTAGGGATGAAGTATGAAAGAATAAATTGTGAAGAGTAATGATGAACGGAAAAATAAAAGTGACCAGGGATGGGAATCTGTTCCACTTACAGGGCAGATGCCATGTCCACTAGGCTACCCTGGACATGGCATCTGCTTGTAAGCGGAACACTGTGGGTTTGATTCCCACAATTATGAGAAAGCTATAAAATTGCTTAAACACAGATTTGGGCGAGAAGACTTCTTGATTGGTCAACATATGCAAAATTTGTTGTCAATGAGATCACTCAAAACGTCAAGCGATGCAAGAACCTTCCGCAAACTTTTTGAAAACTTTACTTTTCAAATAAGAAGTCTCGAGTCACTAAACGTGTCTATTGATGTTTATGGACAACTGTTGTGTCTGATAATAAAAGAGCTTCTACCTGCCGACCTTAATTTGGAGTTGAACAAAAATTCCCTACAGGTTACAAAGACTTGATTATATTTCTAGAAAGACAACTAACTGCGAGGAGTTTTAGAAACAAAATAGGTACTGGGAATGAATCAACTGAAATCCTGCCTAGTAGGTCGTCAACTTCTAAACCTAATTTTGTAAACAAACCTCCAAATACCAGATTCTTAATTTTCTTTATTGTGTTTATTTTAAACCAAATCCTCGTCCTTCAACTTGTCATGAATAATACTAGCTTTTTTATACTTGACAATTAGAATAATTTGCTAGTTAGAAAGACTTCACAATAAAGATGCTTACTCGAGCTGCAAGTTACAAAGTATTTTGTTTCTTTATCTCTCTCTCTTTCTCTCTTGATGTAAACTGGAATACTGGAGCGTACTAAAGTCAACAACTATCCTGGTTGGTCTTTAGACTTCAGTCAAATGGTGGTAATAGACATTCAGTTTATCAGATGTCGCCAAATTGATTTGTACTTGGAAATTTTCTGCACAGATCTTCAGGTGTAAATATTCTTATTCCTAGGAGGGTGGCTTTTTGGAACCATTGAAGGAAGTAAGTGGAACATCTGAAGAGAAGGTAGTTGACAGTTTCTATAAAAAAAAATATTTTGACTAGGATCGCAATGAGGGTGTTTAGGGAAGCAGCTATTTTCCTGGGATTTCTAGTAGAGTGATCTGTGACAGAGTTGCTAATATTGTCATCATTATTTTATGACTAAAAACTAAGTATTTTTGCCCAGTACTCGGTTAATTTTGTTTGGTTGAAAATATGAAAAAAAAAAAACTATTTCCAGACTGAACTATGACCTGTTAAAATTTCAGCCAGATTAGTTGCATAGTGCATAGCCAACAAACACACACACATATATTTTTCTTGATTTTTAACATATATATATATACATTGACTTTTATATTAAGGGATATTAATTATTAATATGCTGTATTACCAGAAACAAATTTTCTATATCTATAAGCCATGGTAAGCTTTTACACCTTGAAAAGAGCTGCAGTAGGAAACCAAACAATTAATTTTGAAGGTTGGTGTGTCCCTGCCTATAATGAAAAAAGTCAGTTTTTAATTGAAACTTTTTAGCATCAATTCAGACTGCATGTACTGTTGCGTTCCCGGTTTGGATAGATGAAAAGGGAGGATACACGATGTGACTTATTAAAGTTTCCTTACTTAAGTATATATATATATATATAGTAATTTAGGCCAACAACCCCATGTATATAACCCGCAGCAAGACCTTAATGTTGTATAAAAGAAGCACAGCTGTCAATGTTGCACTATCGACATATGTCTTTACATCATCAGATGTAATGCAATTTGTGCAAACAGGATAAATAAAATATAAAAAAAGGGGAAACTCTGTAATTGATTAAGAGTTGAGCTAAAGCAGGGATCGAGCATATAATATTGTCAGAACAAAGGTCTAACGATGGAAATAGCCACGACACTAGTATACAATTTCATCAGACAACCCATGAAATCGTTATTAAATTGGACAATCTATAAAAGACTCCTTCTGGAGGTTTAGCAACCCACTGAAGACGCTGGGAGCTATTTCATAGAGGAAAATTATAGCAACAGATCTCTATAATTTCTACAGATCAACTGTAAATAGATTCATATTAAGGCATTTTTATAGCCCAAATAACACAAACAATAGTCAAACATACAAATCTGTTTGCATCATGCCGTACCCTCCTAACAGCGTAATAATAGCCCGAGGAATCAGAAAATATGGTATAATGGTAAATATGATGGAATAACGCACTGAAACACATAAAAGTACAAACATTACTAAAACCTGACAGATAGATACCCTCAAAGTAGCCCTAATAAAGTCGTAATTTGCAACTGTTGCTGTATCAATATATCACAGCAAAGATATAGTACACAACTCTATTCCAACAGAGTCGGTAGTTCTATATTTAGTACAATTTGTGAAATTAAGGTGTGGGGTAGTACCATAAAGCAAAAGGAATGAAATATGTATGAGAGGAAACAAGAAAATTTCTCTAGATATTTATTTAAATAAATTAAAATTTGGGAACATGTCTATACTGACGAGATATGCTATTTACATAGTAATCTAGATAGAGGTGACCTGAAGTTACTTAAAGCCCCTTTAGGGCCCATGCAAAATCTAGGTTGGTTACTACACAAAAAGGGGGGGCGCTAAGTCATAATGACAAATGGCTTACCTTTTCTCGAAAGTGTCGGCAAAGGTCTGATCTCCCGTCTGAAGACTGTCCTCTCACTGAGCGACTCCGATTCAATCTGCCTTTTGGCAAAGAAACCCTCTTTTATTCTTGTCTCTCTCCGTTTTCATTCGCTGGCCGCGCCAAAGTTTCTATTGGCTGGCATTTTCATTCGCCCCGAAAGAAACACCAATCAAAATGGCCAACGGCTCCAGTATATGATTTCACAGACGCCCCAGGCCTCTCCCATCAAAATAGAACATATAGTATTACCAAAACAAAAAAATCTAAAGAGAGAAACAACCACGGCAATAGTGTAAAATTTCATCAGACCCCAGGCCTCCTCCACATGGGCTGTAATACGATCCTCCCTTTTCTCGGGACGGTATATATATCGCCCCCGTCTTGGCTAAAAATCGACCCAGGCCCCTTTTACCTGGACTGTAATGTGATGCTTCCTTTTTTCGGGAAGGATATTTATAAGGCTTAGTCTTTTAGAAATCTTCCTTCTCCATTTCTTCTGGTCACCTCTACCTAAATTTTTGATGAGGGGAATATATGTACATAGGAAACAACAGTTTCCAGCTCGGATGTCTCTGGATGTCTTCTTCTCCACCAGGCATCAGCTTTCGGCATGGAAGTCTGGTGTCACCAAGTGTCTAAGTTTCTGGGCAAAAAAAATGGTCTATAAGTCTATGTGGGAGGGAAGCCATGTATCCATTTTATGTTGATTATACATACGCCTTCTGTTGGGGTATGGTTACAAAAACGTGCCCCAACAGTACTGGCTTCTGCTGTCTGGATGTTCTCACTAGGCCTGGTATCCTTTGTGTGATACAAATTTATTTAAAATCTTCCTTTTAATATGGTTTTGATTTAAAATAAATGTCATAAATCTCCTTTTCATACTATTACTTTCAAAATTTTTGATGTAAATGTTTACTCCCATGTTTGTTGTTGTTGTTCTTCTTTCTTATCTCCACCCAATCATATTAGGGTATAAATTTGTGACCCTTGATGGTGTTTGTTTTACAACCATCATGACTAGGTGAAGTAGAATGCGTCTGCCTTTGTCATTAAGACTGGGAGCACTACTCAGTGGCAGGCCGACTTAGCTCCAAAAGAAATGGCCGCAACAACATTATTGTTGTTATATCTCAAGCCTTGAGATGCTTCAAGCCTAGCGCTCTCTCAATGGCACTTTTTACAACATAAATTTTTAATAAAAAATGATATTTAATTTTAAACAATTGTAAATATTAAACGAATCAATTTTTTACAGTGAAAATAAATTTTCAAACAATTAAATAATCAATTATCATCATTAATGTTTACACTCGTTATTTATAAACAATACTGATTTTCTTGGCATGAAAATATTAGGTTAATTATTTTGATATACATATATATATTGCGCCAAATATTATGGCAATCACATTGCGTAGTTTTAAATATTTTTCAAATTGTAATATATTAAATTACATTAAAAGACTTAGGATTTCGCGAAATATTATAAACCGACATTTGAATTATTGCACTCAATTTTCGAATCCAACTTTAGTTAAAAACATAGTTTGGGATATAAATTATTTAGAGAACACATATATTTCTAAAGCAAGTCTATATCAAATTTCAAATATTAGCAGTTCATCAATATATTTTAAAGAATTTATATGCTGGAAATGTAATGGAAAATGTCATATCAGTGAAATATTTTGCAATTGTGGTGCAATTCAAAAGCCTACAAATAAAAACTACTTTGAATTATTCAATGAGCCAGTGTCATTTGATATTAATTTAAATAGATTATCAAAATCATTTTTAGAACTTCAAAAACTTTTACATCCAGATAAATTTGCTACAAAATCAAAGGTAAGCCTTATTATTCAATCAATGAATAAATATTGTTAAAGCTTAACAATCTTATGTTAGATATTGAACAATTAATTATATAATTTCTATTTATACTGTTATTCATTGTATAATTATTATAATCTACCTTGTGTAAGAGATTTTGGTGAATTCCCAGAATTGGGTATATTTGGTAGGTGGCGGTGTACGTTGCCACCGCCGTACCTTCGAGGCGTTTTACACGAGTTAAAAATACAATTTCGGTGAAATACTTTGAATTTTACCAATTTAATTTTAATTTACCAATATAATTTTTAAAAAGATTTAACAGTTTAAAAACATTTTTTAAAATAAAATATAAACTGATTTTTCTAAAAACGAACATTATTTTTTTAATTAACTGAAACTAACCTAATTCAACTTATCTAAAACTAACCTTATTTAGCGATTAAACTTACCTAATTTAACCTATCTGAAACTAACCTATTTTAATTAATGAAACTAACCTTTTTATAACACACCTTAAAATAACCTAATTTATAACCTATCAGAAACTAACCTAATTTATAAGCCGTCTGAAACTAACCTATTTTACCTATTGGAATATAACATAACGTCATGTTATTAAAAATGTATTAAAATTTTTTTACAAAGTTTATTAATCACATCTTATACAATATTTGTAAAATAAATATAAAACTTGTGTATAAATATATGACTTGAAAATATGCCACTTGAAATATTTTAATCAAAACTATACATATATTTTTAATAGAGATAAATAAAAAAATACATAATTGATTAAATACAAAAGTGTGAACCAGAAAGTCTATTTTTAAAAATGTTATTATTTAATATTATAAACGTATTTTAATTAAATTTTGAAATTAAAAAGGTAGTGTACATATAAATAAGGTTAGTTTTAGATAAGTTGAATTAGGTTAGTTTCAGATAATTAAAAAAATAATGTTCGTTTTTAGAAAAATTAGCTTAATATTTTATTTTTGAAAAAATGTTTTTTTAACTGTTAAATCTTTTTTAAAGTTATAATTTAAATTTATATATTTAAATTGGTAAAATTCACAGTATTTCACCGAAATTATATCTTTAACTCGTGTAAAATGCCTCGAAGGTACGGCGGTGGCAACGTACAGCGCCACCTACCAAATATACCCAATTCTGGGAATTCACCAGAGATTTTATCTAAAAACCTAGCAAATCCTGTTCACTTCTTCAAGACTCTTCATAGCTTGACCTGACATGACAGAGTCTATGATAAGAGACTACCTAAATAAAAGAAAGGGTTTAGCCAAGTTTTAGGTGGTTTCCTATGGAAGGATAATTGTTGTTGTTAAGGTCCATCAAGTTTTGACTTTTGTGACTATGTGAACAAATAATCTCCAATTTGATCTGACCATCACCCTCAGGTTATCTAGTGACCTTCTTATAGCTTTTTGACCCTTTCCAACCAGCTCATTAGAGGTCATTATCTCCTTTTTCCCTCAAATTTTACATCTTTTCTGATCCATTTGTTCTCATTATGTGTCAGCAGTGGGTCAATCTTTGTTTGCATCTATAGGATTCTAGAGATCTACCAGGATTAATTTCATTTAAGATTGAATGTCCATATCATTTCTATCTCCACATGGCACTCTGAGTAGCTTTCTCCACGTCCACATTTCAAAAGCTTCAATTCTTTCTTTCTTCCTTTCTGAGAGTCCAACATGTGAGAATCCATAAGTGACCACAGGAAATACCAATGCCTATAAGATTTTTTTCATAAGAAAAATGCCTTCATCTTTCATAATCTTGTCTAATTTCATCATTGCACATTCCTGCTTATTTCTATTCTTCTTTTTTACTTCCTCTAAGCAACCTCCATCTTATCAATTCTTGATCCTAAGAATATGAAGTTATCATATATATTAATCTATTCTTGTTGAATTTCTAAGTTATTTATGTTATCTGTAGAGGTATTAAACACAAGGTAATAAGACCAAATCCAAATAAATAAATAGTGTGTGACATTTCAGTAACAGCATTGTTACCGAAAATCACACACTAATTATTTATTTGAATTTGGTCTTATTACTTTGTGTTTATAATCTATAATCCAAATTGTGCTTTATCACTGTAGGGGTATTATTTTGTCTTGTAGGTAATAAAGGTAATAAGACCAAATCCAAATAAATAAATAGTGTGTGACATTTCAGTAACAGCGTTGTTACCGAAACATCACACACTAATTATTTATTTGGATTTGGTCTTATTACTTTGTGTTTATAATCTACTAGCCGAATGACCTGGGCAACGCCCGTGTTTTACCCGATTGAATGTTTTTATTCAAATACTATTTGTTACAATTATAAATTGGCGCCTTAAATAAATGCATATGTTAGTTAATAACTATAGCCTATGTGCTTTATCTGTCTATGTACTGTTGGCTTCCGTAGGCATCTCTTACAGGGAAAAAGAAAGAGAGGATTCCATTTGGTTATTAACTAATATATTCATTTATTTAAGGAGCGACCCGATCCAACACAATGGTTACAAAAACGAAAAAGCGAGTGGGGGGGGGCAAAGGTGGCGTGATTGTAGCCGACCAATAGGAGGGCGCCATTCCAAAAAAAAAGCAAACGGTGACAGAGATGACTGATGAAGAATGACGCTCGTAACTGTATATAGAATAATCCAAATTGTGCTTTATCACTGTAGGGGTATTATTTTGTCTTGTGCAGATATTTAATTTTAACCCCAAATTTCACCTTCTTTGACTTTCTCATTAATCTGTTTTAGGCCTTCCTTGTTGTTGCTACGTCCATCAAGTTGAGTTTGGTGACTCTATGGACAAATGTTGGTGACCATCACTCACACAAAGGGATAGCCTACAGGTGTTCTCAAGTGGTCATCCTTCCAAGTACTAGCCCGACTCAACATGGCTCTACTCCAGTGATCACATGAGAACTGGAGGTCTTCCTTGCTTTCTGCTAGGTGTCACTAGCATAGCATAGATTGTTTATTTTGAGTCCTCCCATGTGAACACTGATTTCTGCTTGATCATGATCAGCAAATTTCATATGTTCAATGTAGAGGTTGAAGGGATAGGGTGGTAGTATACAGCCTTACCTCACTCCTTTTTGTGGTTTCAGCCAATCAGTGTTCCCATATCCAGCCTTTACTGTGTCTTCCTGTCTTGTAGATTTATATTTTCTCTATATAGTTTTCTCAGAAGTGCTTGTTACCACAGTGGTTTGCTAGTGTCTTCTTCTATTTATGCCATTGACAAAATAAATTTGGCTCTTTTGCCTTTTTGAATGATTTCTTCCCCCCCAAGGATGAGAGTGCCCTTCTGTATCTTTACATGTTTTACTATATTTAAAAGTGTGGTAGTATTTAATTACCAACTTTCAATCCATCCAATAAATATCTTGCCACCCAGCTTCACCCCAAGTGAATGTTTTCCAAATGCATATTGTTTTAACAAATGCTATTTATTATGTTACTAGCGGATGTACCCGGCTTCGCCCGGGTTTTACCCGAGTAAAGGTTTGTATAACGAACATTTGTTAAAACAATTCTCTATAAACATATAAAAAAAAGAAGATATATTTTGATAATTTGAAACTCGTAAATTTGAATCTCTCGATAAAGTGATAATTTTTTCCCGGTCCCTGTGTGCCGTGTCATCCTGAATTTTGTATTTCCTAATTTTCTACATTACAAAATAATCGTTTTATCTAGTGAACATTTTTTCCCGGTCCCTTAAAAAATACTCGATAAGTTGATTTCGATAATTTGAAACTCGTAAATTTGAATCTCTCGATAAAGTGATCATTTTTTCCCGGTCCCTGTGTGCCGTGTCATCCTGAATTTTGTCTTTCCTAATTTTCTACATTACAAAATCATTGTTTTATCTAGTGAACATTTTTTCCCGGTCCCTTGAAAAATACTCGATAAGTTGAATAAAATCATGGTCGTTTATGGAAGATGGACGTAGTTCCCGGAGGTCACCCACGAGGCTTTTTTCTTGTCTACTTGGCACAGCTGTGTCACCAACTCTGCCCCCGCGCGCCAGGACCTCTTGATCCCTCTGATTGGTCGGTGGGAACTTGGACTGTCCAACCGGCTGGTGGCCGGACGATGCACAGCTGTGTCACCAACTCTGCCCCCGTGCGCCAGGACCTCTTGATTCCTCTGATTGGTCGGTAGGAACTTGGTAGGAACTTGGACTGTCCAACCGGCCGGCGGCCAGACAATTACATTTTCTCGACAGGGGGGGGGGGGGGGCAGACCTAAACCTATCTCCGTCGCAAGGTGGCGCTGCTTGCGAGTTAAAGCTACTAATCTGCAAATAACTCTAAGGATATTAAAGATATTCAAGAAATTATTTTTCGAAAACCTTTCCGGGGATATGCCTAATAATATCCCAAAATTTCACGGCAATTGGATGTACGGTTTTTGAATCTATAGAGTACACACACACACAGACAGACATTCATTTATATATATGTAGTAATCCCGTTGTGGAATGTACTGGGCAGTCGTGGTAGTGGGTGTGTGATGGGATTCCCGCACTGGGACAGCAAGAGACAGAGGCAGGTCTAGATGGTAACTCCAAGAAGGTAGAGGCAGACCACGGACGAAGACAGTCGGACCACGGGCGTCACGGATGCCTACATCGCGGATAGGGGTGAGAAATCCGACCGTATGACGGCGTCGCTCTGAAAACAACTAACTGAATAACTCCTGTCCCAATCTTGGGGGGCTTTTATATGAGACGCTCGCAGATGGCGGCGAGTTCTGATTGGCTCCCGTAATCACGCCACCTGTCAGGCGCCGGGTTATTTATTACGTCTGGCCACCTGTTGACGGGGTAATTGAACTCATTATCATAAACACCTGTTCGTCTGGGTTGTTTATCACGTCTGGCCTTTGTCGTCTGGACTACCTCTACTCCTTTTGTTTTATTTGTCACTTCTATTGTTAAAAGTTTGATACATGTTTTTATATAGATATGGGGTTATAATAAGTATTAGAAGAAGGTTGTGATTTATCTATGCCAAAATATACTTCAGAATGTGTCCCCGGTGATGAAGGTTTGATTGGGGGAATGACATGTAATGAATGATAACCTAACAAACCTATTATAAAAAATAAAAGAAATAATTTGTATACAAATTAGTTTAAAATTATTATGAAGTTACAAGTTAAAAGGAGAAAGATGTTGTAATGGTGGTGTATCAATAAAATTAAAATCAAGGTTATAAAAATAAAAACGTACAAAATGAATGATAAAAGATTAAGAGAAAGTATATAATACAAAATGGTAAATATTGTAAAATGAATCGTACAAGGAAAATAATATCTTATGGCATTAAAGATGAGAGGAGAAAAAAAATGAAGTTAGTTTATTAACTGAACGTATAATGTGACGCTAAGGTTGAAAAAGGGAAAGGGGGTATCTGAGCATGTTTCTGCAAAAGTAGTATCCCAAGCATCCTGCAATGCAATGCGAACTTGTTTAAGTGAGGCATTGTTTTCATTAACAGAAGGCCTAAGATATTCCGTCTGCATCATTAGCTCAGACAGCGAAAAGAGGTGGGAAGATTGATGGAGGTAAAAGGGGAGAGGTAGAGGTAAGAGGGATCCCTGTTGTCCATAATGATTGTGCCCGGTTGAATTGTGAAAAAAAAAGTGAAAAGTTGAAAAAATGATGAATTGATATGATTGTCGGGCGATGAGAAAAAAAAAAAATATCGCGCTGGATATCCTGAACTCATTATCGGGAATGGTATAGCGAGGAAGGATTGTTCCAGTCGGATTAATCAATGAAAAAAAACAAAAATGTTCGGCGAACTGGAATCCCTTGGAAGGTTGGAGGTTTGAAGGATGCGGAAAAGGAGAGGTGGGTGTAAGAGAATTATTGCTGTCAATTTTGATTGTGTCCGGCTTGTGTGGTGAAAAAAAAGTTGAAAGATGAAAAAATGATGAGCCGGACGATGAGAGAGAAAATAAATAAATTTAACTGAGTCTCCTGAGCTCACTGTTGGGAAATGTACAGCGAGGAAGGGTCTCCTAGTTAGTTAATCAATAAAAAAAAAAGAAAATGGCTGACGAACAATAATCTCTTGATGGGTGTAAAAAGTTGGGAGGAAAGGTTCATGGGATAGAGTTAGAGGTTGTAAGGGAAGAGTCAAAAATAACATTTTGAAATCTACAATGAAAAATAAAATGATAAATGTTTTATCTGTTATAGAAATATTATAAATATTGTTAGGTGTAGGTTTTTTAAATGGTGCCTAAGATAGCTGAAGTTGTAAAATGCTAAGTCTGAACATGATGAGAAAAAGAGAAAATAAAAATATTAAAAGTAATAATATATAAAGGCTTAATTGGTAATTGATGGCATTAATGTTGATTAATAAACAAAATGATATTATCGATTAATAGTGAAAAGTTTTATCTACATCTGTAAGTTAAAAAACAAAGTCCAACACCACAAAACTAGTAAAACTGTAAGTCTATTTACAAATAAATGAGAGAAAAGCTAGCAAACCTATTAAATGGGAAATAATTTGGGGCACAAATTTGTTACTAGAATAAAATGAAGATAAAGGGGAGTAGTGGTGACACATTGATATAATATTATAAAACTACAAAAAATATATAAGAGGAGTACATAGGAAGGATAAATTTAAAGTAAACACACACAATAGCGAAAATAAATATTTGGGAAAGTTGGTATACTAATTATAGTTTTTTTTGTTACTTAAAGTGCCTTAAGTATTTACAACATAGTTTCGGGGATGTAATACAGGAAGGAGGAGAAGTAGAGATATTAAAATAAAAATAAAATATAAAAGAAAATTGACTTAAGCAAAAGGTTCGCGATAGGTAGTGACGCATTGAGGAATAAAGGAAGAAGGTCTGAATTGGTTTCTGCAAAGGACATCTCAGGAGTCCTGCCCTGCAATACGAGCTTAGAAGCGAAGTATTGTTTTCAGGGTTCAGCAATCTCAAGATGCTCTGTAAGTAGCATTAGATCAGGTGGGCAAAAGGTGTGAAGATCGAAGGAGAGGTAGGTAATGGGAGAATATGGGAAAGAAATTTTTTCTGAGAGAGGTTAAAAAGAGATGGTGTCTCAAGAGCTGCGCTGCTGTCGGTGATTGAGCTCGACCAGATGAAAAATAGAATTAAACGAAAAATGAGTGGGCGCATCGTGCTGATGATGGCCTGAGTCGAGCGTTAGAGAAAAAAAAAAATCTTAATGTAAAAGAAATATCCTAAAATATATGGATTGATTCTAAAATATAAAATGGCACACATCAAGGATCGTAAAAGTATAAATGAATAAGATTTTAAAATATAGTAAGTATTTAGGTTAGTGTGTTCCCCACGTGATGTAATGCTTATAAACGCAAATTAGATGATGTTTGGAAAAGTCAGAAGGGGTAAATAAATTTAAATGCCATTATGATTTGTTTTTTATTCTTTCTTAATTATAATTTCAGAGACGTCTCACATGGTGAGGGAGAGAAAAAGGAAAACGAACTTATCAAAAGTAGTAAAAATGTTACAAATAAACTTATAATGGATATCTGAAGGTTTAGAGTGACGCAGTGGTAAAAAGGGGGAAGTCTGAGTTGAATTTTGCAATGACGTTCGGCAATGCAATACGTGCCTGTGTAAGTGAGGTATTGTTTTCATTGACCGAACTGCTAAGACTTTTCATAAACAACATTAGATCAGACAGGGGAGGTAATGTGGCCCTATAATTGAATGATTGATAGGCAAGAGTGCTGAAGTAGGAAAGAATATCTCTGCTAATGATGCTGCTAATGATGGATACAAAGGTCATTCCAGCCCTTTAGAAGTAGAGAAAAAAACTAGGGGGGAGTTCAGTGCGTCCTTGATTTGTTTGTCGTTGGGATGAAGAATGGAATTAATTGTTCTTTAATGTAGGCCAAGATGACGTCTCATATGGTGTCATATGTACAGGATCGATTTTTAGAGATGGTGGGGACCTAATTTTTAAACGGGTTGACAAGACGATAAACTATCCTATAACATTATAAAAATAAGATTTGCTATAAAAGGGATTTTATATAATTTTCCTATCCGTTTTAATCTGGCAGGTTCCTCTGTTAGAAGGATATTAAATTTAATCTGTAACATTGAAATTGTGGGTATGAATAATTGGGAAAAGGTAGGCTAAAAAAGAATTAATTAATTAACTATTGTATAAATAAATGTGTTATGATTATGCAAAATGTGTTAATGGGATATGGGATATGCGAGAGGAATTAAAATTGATGTGAACAATGTAGAAGTACGAAATAAAAATGTATTTAATACGTAAATAACAATTTAACACAGGCAGGAATGAAATGCAATGGGATATGGAAATTTTATGGTATGTTATTTAGTTTTCGCATATTACATTTATAGTTGTATTTATAATTGTGGGAAAAATGGGAGGCACATTTTGAGATGAGATAATTTAAAATTGATATTTATAAAAATACAAATCTAGGACTAGTTTTTAAAACTTTTAAATATTGAGAAATATCAATTTGAATAGTAATAGGTCAAGTAAAATAAAGAGCGTAAAAATTTAATTATTAATACTATGGCCATAAATAAGGTATTAAAAAAAACACACAAAAAGTTTAGAAAATATGATTCGAGTAATTAAAATATAATATGATTTTTTATGTAAAATTGAAAGTTGCATATTTGGATATGTCATTTTAGGTGAATTTAAGAAAGGCATGTAAGATTAGTAAATTGGCAAAAATGCGTGATTGAATATTTTTACTAATAAAATTGAAAATGATGAATTAAAATTTATAATTTGATTAAAATAAAGTAAAAATGATAAATGAGAGTGTGAAAGTGTAAAATTGAATAAAAATGATATAAAAAAGGTTATATTTGATTTTAAAATGCTTAAGGTGAAAATATAAGAATAAAATTTTATGGGGAAAATGGCAGAAACAAAGTTTAAAGTACCTTGAAATGGCTGATGCTGGCTGGAGTGGATCTCTGGAGATGGCTGTTTGGAAGAAGGCTGCTTGTTGCGTGTGATCCGTCGAATGAGGAGATAATGGCTTCCTCCGCACGAGGCATGGCTTGTCCCCGCATGGCGTCTGCCAGGCGGCTTACTAGTTCTTCGTAGTGGGGCTGCATGTTGGTGAGGGCATCCGCGACGTACTCGTCTCCAGCCTCCGTCATCCTCTGCATGCTGCTGTCCTCAGTTATCCTGTCGACTTTAATGGGTTCTGTAGTAATCCCGTTGTGGAATGTACTGGGCAGTCGTGGTAGTGGGTGTGTGATGGGATTCCCGCACTGGGACAGCAAGAGACAGAGGCAGGTCTAGATGGTAACTCCAAGAAGGTAGAGGCAGACCACGGACGAAGACAGTCGGACCACGGGCGTCACGGATGCCTACATCGCGGATAGGGGTGAGAAATCCGACCGTATGACGGCGTCGCTCTGAAAACAACTAACTGAATAACTCCTGTCCCAATCTTGGGGGGCTTTTATATGAGACGCTCGCAGATGGCGGCGAGTTCTGATTGGCTCCCGTAATCACGCCACCTGTCAGGCGCCGGGTTATTTATAACGTCTGGCCACCTGTTGACGGGGTAATTGAACTCATTATCATAAACACCTGTTCGTCTGGGTTGTTTATCACGTCTGGCCTTTGTCGTCTGGACTACCTCTACTCCTTTTGTTTTATTTGTCACTTCTATTGTTACAAGTTTGATACATGTTTTTATATAGATATGGGGTTATAATAAGTATTAGAAGAAGGTTGTGATTTATCTATGTCAAAATATACTACATATATATATAGATTATACCAGCAGATATATAATACAGATGAAGATTATACCTGGAGAATATTGATTTATAAAAAAGGTCACCTCTCCTGTCAACAAAATGCTAAAAGTGAAAACTAGTGACTCCAGGTGTGGGTGTCAAAGTCACATCACAAGATTTCTCCTATCCAGATTGCACCTACCTGGAGATTTGGGCTCTGGTCCTCTTTTTCCAAGATGTGTATTGATTTAATGAAATCCACAAGGGATTCATGAAATTTTCAGAATTTAATGTTATGCAAATTTTTTGAAACACCAAAACATGCATTAGTCACAATTTTGGCTAATTTGCTTATTCTGAACATAGCCAATTATTTCTTAGTAAAATTATTTATAAAAAAAGTTTCCTGACTGAAGTCAAAATAATGATGGCTTCTTTACTGATATTTTTTGACTGTAGTATAGAATTGGCTATAAGACTTCTTGAGAGGCTATGTGAATAAATACCAGTAATTTTATTTTAAAAAAGGTTGCTATTAGTGCTTCAGTGATTTTTCAATAATGTCATTCCTGGTGTCAAAATGCTTTTTTAGTGCTGATTTGAGCATTTGTTCTATCTGGTTTCAAAGCCACAACCTGCTTCATCTCCTGGTGATATCTTGTCCTTCCATTCCTGACAGTTTCTGTTCATTTGTGAGAATTTTTGGGTGAATTTTTTAGGTTCCAATTGTTCGAATATCTCCTCCAATTATTGTTTCTCTTCCTCCAGTTCCCATGGAAGTAAATCAAGGGTTTCTATGATCAGTCTGCTGATCTGTGGTGTCATATCTCCACTGTTCCTTTGGAAAATAGGACTGCCTTAACCAGGATCATCTTCAATTGAGATGATAATTTTTTTTTTTTCACATTAACCCTAGTACATGTGCTACAGACCATGATAATTTTTGAGGGTTCAGGCGAGAATCCTCACGCCACTTTGCGCCTAGCGGCGCCAGTGTGGCGGCAGGAACCGGCCGAGACTGGAACCCGACGGTTTGGTTTTGGTTTTGGCTGCGAGCGGGAAGTATCTCCGCGTCTGGCTGTGTGTGGTGTTCTCCTTATGTTCCGTCACTGGTTATAAATAAAACCGGTACCAAGGGAGCTCTGACGACTCAGAGTGGATTATTGACAAAACAACGGGCACAACACAACATGGTGAGAGCGGCGGGATCGCGAAGAGCCCAAGTAAGTGCCTTTTTAATTAATTCCACTCTTGTGCAATCAAACCTGACATGGAAGCAAATTCCTTTCTTCCACCTCCTAACTTCAGTTTCGACGCCAAGGATTGGCCAAGCTGGAAACAGCGATTTTCTCAATACAGACTTCTCCCCAGCTTGAACGCCAAGGAACAAGAATATCAGATCACAGCATTGATATATCTTATGGGGGAGAGGGCTGAGGAAATCCACTCTGCGTTCAATCTCTCAGCAAATGACGCAAAGAACCTCGACAAAGTCATTGAAGCGTTCGACAACCACTTTATTGGCAAACACAACGTGGTGTATGAGCGGGCTTTGTTCGGATTAAGGAGTCAATGGCCGGAAGAAACCATTGAGGAATTTGTAACAGTTTTGCACAGAAAATCTGAACACTGCGAATACGCTAATCTGCGCGAGGAGCTTATTCGTGATCGTTTAGTGCTTGGAGTAAAAGATAGGAAGTTGTTGGAGAAACTGATGCTAAACGAAAACCTGACCTTGGCCAAAGCAGTCGAGATCGTCCGTCAGTGGGAAGCTGTGATGCGTGAACAACAGGATCTTAACCCATCTACATTGCAGGTCGACACAATGTGGAAAGTGGCCAAGCAGAAGCCTAAAGCATCAGGTCATGGCAAGGACAATGGCAGATCAACGTCTAGACAAACAGTGCTAAGGAAACAGACGAAGGAAAAAAATTCCCTACTTGCTTTAACTGTGGGACCATCAAACATCATTATCGTTACAGAGATAAGTGCCCCGCTAAGGACAAAGTCTGTGGAAAGTGCGGGAAAAAGGGCCATTACACTAATCTCTGTCGAAGAAAATATAATGAGGTGAACGCCATATCCTCAGAGGAAACCCCAGCGCGGGAGAAGGTCTCATTTGTATATGCTGTCCGTGAGCCTACGCTGGGAAGCAGAAAGAGCAGGTGGAAGTCAACAGTAAGAGTCAACGGCACTGCAATCCACTTCAAGTTGGATCCGGACTCGGATGTGACACTGATACCATTTTCCCTGTACAAGCGGTATTTCAGCAACGTCCAACTGACGCCTACCGACGGTCAACTGATGGCGGCTGCGAACCAAAGATTGGAGAATGATGGGACCTTCGTGGCGAAGCTCCGAGCTAACACACGTGAAATGAAGGAAGCCGTGTACGTGGTCGACCATTTGGAGCAACCTCTGCTGGGTGTCGGAGCCTGTGAAGACCTCCAACTCATCAAACGAATTGATCTTGTCATCAAAGGAACAACGGATGTCAATCCTGAATGAGAGTTCCCTAAGCTATTTGAAGGACTGGGGCTTCTTGAACAGCCCTATCACATCAAGTTGAAGGAAGGTGCCAAGCCCTTCTCCATACCAGTCCCAAGACGAGTACCTATTCCGCTCATGCCGAAGTTAAAAGAGCAACTGGATGCCATGGTGGCTCAAGAAGTCATCGAACCAGTTGATGAGCCAACGGAGTGGTGCGCACCGATCGTCCTAGCTGGAAAGCCAAACGGGAAAATCAGGATCTGTGTAGACTTGTTCCGGCTTAACCTGAGTGTGGAACGTGAGCTTCACCCACTTCCTGTCCTTGAACATGAACTAGCTCACCTCAACGGGGCCAAAATCTTTTCCAGGCTGGATGCTAATAGCGGATTTTGGCAGATCTCTCTGAAGAAAGCCAAACGCGGACGACTTTCATTACGCCCTTTGGCAGATATAAATTCAAAAGGCTTCCCTTTGGGATCTCTAGCGCTCCAGAACACTTCCAGAAACTCATGTCTGCTATCCTACGCGGAGTCAATGGGGTAATCTGTCACATGAATGACATCCTCATTTTCGCAAAGAGAAAGGAAGAGCATGACGAGACACTACGTGAAGTTTTGAGACACCTAAAGAACTCAGGAATTATGCTTAACAAAGAAAAGTGCCAGTTCGGTGTAAGCAACGTTACATCGACGAACACGGTATCAAGGCAGACGAAAAGAAAGTCAAAGCCATCGCCGAGATGAAACCGCCAACTGACGTGCACGGGGTGCAACGTTTTATGGGCATGGTCAATTTCTTAGGCCGCTTTGTTCCAAACCTAGCGGAAATCACAAAGCCACTAAACGACCTAAGAAAGAAAGATGTGAGTTTCATCTGGGGATCACCACAGAAAAAAGCGTTCGAGAAAGTCAAAGAGGTTCTGGCCAGTGACCGAGTTCTTACAAGCTTTGACATCTCTAAGAAGACCATGGTCTCAGCTGATGCATCATCGTATGGCCTGGGAGCTGTCCTCAAGCAAGAACATAAAGCCAACGAGTGGCGCCCAGTGGCCTTTGCATCACGGATGTTGATGAAGACGGAGCAGGGATACGCACAAATAGAGAAGGAAGCCCTTGCAATCACATGGGCGTGTGAGCGCTTCAAGGACTTTGTGGTTGGAAAAACCTTCCTCATCGAAACAGATCACAAACCTTTAGTTTCCATCTTCACCACTAAAGATCTGAATGATCTAACGCCAAGGCTTCAACGGTACCGTATGAGGATGCTACAGTTCTCGTTTCGTATCTTTCATACACCGGGAAAGGACCTAATCACCGCTGATACCCTTTCAAGACAACCACTTCCAGGTCATCTTCCCGAAGATGAAGAGCTCCAGGAAGAAGTTGAACATTTTGTGCGTAGCATCGTCCTGCATCAATCCACGACAGACGACCGACTTGCCAAAATAGCCCTCAACCAGAAGCTGGAGCCTACCCTTCAAAATGTGGCATTTTATTCCAAAAACGGTTGGCCCGCCAAATGTCAGCTCTCTCCCTTAGAACGCTCGTTCTACGATGTTCGCGACGAGATAGGGGAAGAGAACGGCTTACTAATGAGAGGACTGGGAGTGATCATCCCCTCTAACATGCGAAAAGATGTTCTGAACCGCATCCACGCAGGTCATCAAGGAATAACAAAATGTCGAGCAAGAGCAAAGGATCATGTTTGGTGGCCAGGAATAGGTCAAGAAATCCAGGATATGGTAAAAACCTGTGAGAAATGCATCGAGAATCAACCTCTAAAGCACGAACCACTCATCCCCAACGACTTTCTGGAAAGACCGTGGCAAAAGGTCGGGATGGATCTCTTCCATTACGAAGGAAGTGAGTATTTAGTCGTCGTAGACTACTTTTCTCGATTTATCGAGGTCGTACGACTTACTAAACTTTCCTCTGAAGCTGTGGTAGATCACTGCAAAGCCATCTTTGCTCGTCATGGCATCCCTGACATTGTAATCAGTGATAACGGACCACAATTTTGCCCATCAACAACTTCAGCTTTTACGAAGTTTGCCTCTGAAGTTGGGTTTCGACACATCACTTCCAGCCCAAAGCATCCACAATCAAATGATCAAGCAGAGGCTGCTGTCAAAATTGTGAAAAGTCTGATGAAAAAGAATAAAGATCCGGTCCTAGCACTCATGGAGTATCGGGCAACACCCCTGGCAAAGGGACTCTCCCCTGCGGAACTTCTATTTGGACGGAAAATTCGCACTATGGTTCCCTGCACTTCATCATCACTAACCCCTAAAACAGTGGGTCAATCCAAATTCAGGGGGGAAGAGGAGCAGCGGAAGATGGCGCAGAAAACGGCTTTGACAGATGCCATGCGGCCACGAAAAAGGCGGAACTAATTGCAGGAGAGAAAGTTTGGGTGAAGGATCTACGAGCGTGGGGAAGTGTCATCGAGAAGGCTTCAGCGCCCCGCTCATACATCGTGAAAACTCCTGTAGAGACCTACAGGCGGTACTCTCTTCTTCTGGCTTCTTCCCAACAACAGGTCGACCCCAGTGAGACATCTCCTGACAGTGAACTCCTAGCTGAAACGGAGGAAACTCCGGGAAATGAACTGCCAGCAGACGAGCAACAACAGCTGCCAGCAATCGCTCCAGAGATGAAGCAGCTGTCTCCTTCACCTGGGAAAGTGTCGCGGTATGGGAGAAGATACAAGCGTGTCTAGCGCTAACCTCCTCTAAACCTTTTGGGGGAGATGTTGAGGGTTCAGGCAAGAATCCTCACGTCACTTCGCGCCTAGCGGCGCCAGTGTGGCGGCGGGAACCGGCCGAGACTGGAACCCGGCGGTTTGGTTTTGGTTTTGGCTGCGAGCGGGAAGTATCTCCGCGTCTGGCTGTGTGTGGTGATCTCCTTATGTTCAGGCACTGGTTATAAATAAAACCGGTACCAAGGGAGCTCCGACGACTCAAGAGTGGATTATTGACAAAACAACGGGCACAACAAAACAATAATCATGGTGGCTAATAGTTAGCAATTACTTCTACTGTACAGGCACCACATGTGGAAAGCAGTTCGATTTTTGCACCTACAAGTGTGTTAGAGCCTTGTTTGTTACTTGCACTCACTGTTGGGGTTGGAATTTTGCAAGAAAAGGGGGCCATTGAAGCAATTTTTTTCTGTCAGAAAAAAGTACCCAATGTGGGATTCGATCCTAAGTCATGGAAAATGGATGGTTTATACTGCTCTTCCACCAACCTCCAATTGAGATTGGGCATGTAGCACCCCTCTTTATTTTATGTATTACTGTCCAAGGAAATCAGTAAAATGCCATAAATAACATTGGGCCTTCAGTCCAAGAAATTATTGGAACTACCTTGTATAGTAATAAGGCACACAATTTGGATTATAGGTTAAAATCACAAGGTAATAAAACCAAGTCCAAATAAATAAATAGTGCGTGACATTTTGGTAACAGCGTTGTTACCGAAACATCACACACTATTTATATAGATTTGGTCTTATTACCTTGTGTTTTTTTAACCTTGTAGAGTGTTTACTCAGTTCATTCTGTGATTGGTAGGGATTAGATGATACAATGAAAATGTTCCATACATCAGAGCAAAATGCTTGAAATTACAAGAGAACCTCTATGAACGGATACTCCCACTGCGGACATTTCTATACACAAGACAGTTTTCATAGCCATATAATTCAACACACTCTTTAATTCTTGATATACCTTGGGGTGTTGAATTAAAGAAGTTTGACTGTACAAAAGTTTGAGAAAGCTCTTTTTAATTTTCTTATTATGGCGCCAGAAATAGGTTACAATTAAAAGATAAGTTTTTATTTTGTTTTTGAAAAATTAGTAAATTAGAAAAATTAGTTAGGGTACAAGAGTTGCTTGTGGGTTTTGGCCATTATTCTGGTACAAATTTAAAAAATGGGTTGTCATTTTTTTTTTTATTAATGGTGTTTTGCCCTGGTTCATCAAATTTATAAACATAATAATTTTAGGTTTTTAAAAAAATGCTTGTTGGTTCCTGTTGATAGTTTCCTCATTCACATGCTTTTACACACTTTTTGAAAATAGTGTTGGAGTATAAAACTTTATTTTTAAAAAAATTTAAAACAGACTGTTTTGGCTCGACTTTTCACAAGGGGTTGCCATTAGTATTTGTCCAGATTGTACATTCACATAACTATAGAACCTGTCCATGAGAGATGTGGGTACAGGAGGAGCAGGACCTGTCAGCCCAGTTTAGTTCCCAGGTCAACAAGAGCTACCAGCAGCTACAGAACCCACTCTCCCGAGCTGAGTACCTGCTGGAGCTACAAGGCCAGCCAACAGGGGAGGGACAACAGCTGGCTATGGACCCTGGATTCCTGGCAGAGATGATGGAGTTCAATGAGACACTGGCCGAGGGTGACCAGATCAGTCCAGAGACATTGGATCAGCTTCGAAAGCAAAATGACTCGGCCATGGCCGCCCTGGTGCAGCAACTCTCCAAATTCTTCTCGGCCAACAAGCTGGAGGCTGCAGCCCAGGCCCTGGCACAGCTCAGGTACCACACCAACCTGGATGCCAAGATCAAGGGGCTCCAGGTCAAGATCGATATTAAACGGCTCATGTAGGAGTTACAGGACAACTATAGTTTCTTGTTCTAAAACTCTAATTGCGATATCATGAAAGTCTACGATTATTGAGATATGTGCAGTGAAAATAACAACAGAGATGGAAATAAAAATATTTAACATGATTACATCTCATATAAATAAACATCTTGTTTAGTTAGCAGTTTCTTCTACAAATGTCTCACAGAATTATTCTATTTGAAATTGAACTATCATATGGGAGAGTGGTGGTGGCTCGAACTGTGGAATCAAAACCTGCATTCAAGTCATATATTTCATTGATTCTTACACAAGTCCAAACCACCAATCACTTGAACAACTATATATTTTACAGGTTTCCAGACAGTTGAGAATCAACCTGGTTAATTCTTTGAGCCATGCTGAGGCAATCATCACATAAATGATCCATAAAAATATTAATAATAAAAATATATATTTTTAATTATATGTGTATAAAATTATATGCCTTATTTGATTTTAATACCTGACCTTTTTTTAAATTATTTTTTTACATGTTTAGCATATTTACACAAGTTTGGACTTAAAATACCCATTTCTTGGTTTCTCAAGAAGCCTCTGGGACCAAAACATTTTTGGTCGCAGTGGTACAGCCTGCTCCACGCTGACGAGGGCCAACAGCCTGAAAGGCATTCTTGCATTGCTTTTCTTGATTTGTCAAGAAAATGGGTTGGCCAAATATCAGGGAACAGGCTAATTCAACACTAAGTTGATTTCTGTTCCACTAGATGGCGTTCTGCCATCTAAAAAGCTCTTGTGCTTGTGGTCAGGTAATGCCTTAATTGATTTTATACCATTTTATAAATATAAACTTTGAACTAAACAAAATATTAGTTAGCACAGTTTATTTTTAAATTACCTAAAATAAAAATAACTTTTGTGTAAGTTGGGATTGTATAAACTCAAAATGAGAAGCTCTTCAACTTTTTATTTACCAATGTTTCAGCGGCCCACTGCTGCCATTTTCAAGGTTAAAAAAGCCTCAATGTGCTGCGAGGTGTTACCACATAGCGTGATACTTAAAACAACATATCTTGTGTTTTCATATCACTTGACCTGGGACATTGCTTGGTTTCTCCAGGTGGGTTTAGAGTGTTGTAGACATTTAACCCTCTTCTATTCAAAGTTCCTTTGATTTTTTGTGTCTAATGTTCTAATGTTGGGTATGATAATATTCTTATTCTCTGCTGGGTTTGTTTGCAGTGCTTTGATTTTCTCTTTGCTTTATCCATTTTTTAAGTTGTTTTCTTTCAGTTCTCTTATAATTATTCTGATATCATCTTAATCAAGAAATTATATATACTTTAACTGGATATGTAAATTGTAATTGCTGTCCCACATTCCTTGTTTTACAGGAACAATATCTTGGCTCTATCTCTGCTTGTTTATTATTTTTTGTATATACAATATTAATATTTAAACACAAGGTTAATAAGACCAAATTCAAATAAATAAATAGTGTGGACATTTTGGTAACAGCATTGTTACCATCTTCAGACAAAAGTGCTGAATCAATCTGAAGATGGTAACAATTCTGTTATCGAAACGTCACACACTATTTATTTATTTGGTGTTATTACCTTGTGTTTATAATCTATAATCCAAATTGTGCCTTATCACTTGTATCTATAATCCAAATTGTGCCTTATCACTTGTATCTATAATCTAAATTGTGCCTTATCACTTGTATCTATAATCCAATATATAATTAACTAGACGAATGACCCGGGCAACGCCCGGGTTTACCCGATTAAATGTTTTATTCAAACACTATTCGTTACAATTATAAATTGGCGCTGTGGATGTCACTCTTGTGAAACGTCCTGCTCCAAACTTTACATGTACATTAGGTCAGCTGATATTACTTCCCATCTTCCCCGCTAGAGGCGCTGCTCGCGAGCAAAAGGGTAAACTCGACGAATATTCGGGATAGAGACCTGAAAATATCACTATAAGTTTTTCCAGATTCTACTCTATATACTGTTAAAATTTCAGTCAGATTAGTTACGATATAAATCTTCAAATCGAGCGAGCGTCTATAAATATTTCGATTTAGATCAAGTATTCAATTATTAAGCGAACTATTATTAATAAAATTTTGAGAAGATTTCGATTTTAAACATAATTATAACCTTGATAGAGGGCGCTGTTCGTGAGCTAAACAGAATAATTTGAATATATAGTTTTAATATTTAATTTATTTATAATTTAAAATAGCCTATCGTTTTCCTCATTTTTTTTTTTTTACCTATGTATGGAAATTTTGGTACTGTAAAAAAAAAAAAACTTTGCTTCAATAATATTAAAAAAAAAAAACACCCAGGCTAAGTTTCAAACCAAGGTTGTGGAAATACGAAGCCGCACACCTAACCATTAAGCTACGCTTGGCATCATAAATATTCGCATGTAAAGCTATTTCAGGCCTTACATATTTCTAACGACCTTTTTGAAATAGGTTTATGAAACATGGAAATTATAATACTTCAAATAAATAGAAATAGAGTGAACACAAATAAAATATACCAAATATTTCGAATTAGAGCAGTTATTTTAAACGGCGAATTAGATCAGTTATATCTAAAAATGAAAATATATAAATAAATAAAACATACCAAATATTTCAAGAGCAGTTATTTTAAACGGCGAATTAGATCAGTTATATCTACAAATGAAAATATATAAATAAATAAAACCTACCAAATATTTCAAATTAGAGCAGTTATTATATAAATATTTATATTATATGTGTTATTAAGCGAACTATTATTAGTTATTTTAAATGGTGTATTAGATCAGTTATATCTAAAAATGAAAATATATAAATAAATAAAATCTACCAAATATTTCAAATTAGAGCAGTTATTATATAAATATTTATATTATATGTGTTATTAAGCAAACTATTATTAATAAAATATTAAGAAGATTTAGATTTTAAACGTATTTATAACCTTTTAGTACTTGATAGAGGGCGCTGTTCATGAGCTAAGTAGAATAATTTGAATATATAGTTTTAATAATTGATTTATATATTTTTTAAAAATTTTGGTTTGAATTAGTGAACTACTGCGAATTTGTATACCGGACATACAAACCAACATACAAACATTCATCTATATATATAAAAATGAATGTATGTGTGTGTGTCTGTCTGTCCTTTATGCCTGACCAAACCACTCATTGGAACGCCATGAAACTTTGGGAAATTATTTAGTATAGTACTGGGAAGGTTTCTGAGAAATAATTTCTTGAATATCCTTAGAGTTATTTGCAGATTTGTAGATTTAACTCGCAAGCAGCGCCACCTTGCGACGGAGATAGGCTTAGGTTTTGGCAGAAAATCTGCTCCATGCCTGATGACCTTGGGTCTTTCAGGGCTAATATATTAAGTAAAACTAATTCAAATATTAGTGCTTTATAATGGATATCTCCTTGAGATTACCGATTTAAAAGTTTATTTTCTAATTTTAGATTGTATAAGAAACATATTTTATTTTAAGTATTGTACTTTATTTTAAAAAGTTTAAATAATTGTGCAAGACGATATATACGATATATAAAAATCAAAAGAAATTATGAGTATCGTTTAAATATAAAATTCTAATAAATATAAATGCGATACTAAAAATTAAATAACTTATATAGAAGCTTTTGCATAGTTTCGTCCTGTAAGCATACCAACTTGATAAAAGTTTCCTGTTTTCCCTTTTAATTTGCTTGATACGAACCTCTATTCATTTTTGAATTAGTAGATAAAAATAAGTCGGTGGATGAGACGGTAACACGCTCGATTCCCAACAGTCATGAACCGGGATTGAATCCCGCGTTAAAAATTGTTTAATATGTGAATAACTTTCACATATTATTCATTGTTCAATTATCATGAACTAGGTTGCTCTTGCTGAGCGGTACCTATTAATGTGATTTGAACCAGGTGAATTAGTAGAAATCAGACGATAACCATAGGTCATAGCCATTCAAAAGTTGGTTTAGGTCGTCAATCCTTTGCGAACATATGGAAATATCCACACTGGCGCTCTCTACGCAGATCTTTTAAATGATATCCCGTGTTGTTTTTTTATATATAATTTGAGAGCCACCCCTCGCTTGAAGCAAATATTTTAATCCCAAGAGACTGCGCGAAAGACTTGAACATGAAACCGCCGACGGAGCGTTTTGTCCTCTACACTGACGAAACCACTTAACACTTAAAGCCCGGCGGACGTATATTTACGTCCGCCCTAAAAATGCCAAAAGCCCGGCGAACGTATATTTACGTCCCGCCTCTTTAAAAATCGGTATAAAATCGGCCGTTAAAGTACGTTCCTCGGGATTTTGGGTACAACGTCCTTGAAGTGTCCATCAACGATTGGCTAGTTGCTGACACGTGTTCCCCTCCTCCCCTCCCCCCAGATTCCATTTCTGTGACTCATATTACCACCTGCGGTCATTTGTTTATCTTCTACTGTTTCCTTGACGTAGAGTGCTGCTCTCTTTTTTGTTCTTCATTCGCTCGCTCTAAAAATGGATCCCAACATGCCCAGTACCTCAGGGATTAATTTATTCAATGTTCCTGAAGCTGATGAAGAGTTTGAGGATTATTTCCTAGCAGATTCTGGGTCTGAACTAGATGATTCTATTGAAGATCCTCAATTTACTTTGGAAGGTCTAGAATCTGATACAACTGAAATTTATCATGAAGAAAGTGAGGAAGAGGTAACTATTTTTATTTTTCTTTCATCCTATTCATATATTTCACCTTTTTTTTTTTTTTTTTTAGCAAATAAGACAACCTACCCCTGAAGATGAAGGATGGACCGAGGTAAGATTACCTTTGGAAAAGCCCACATTTTCTGGAACCTCTGGACCAAAGGCAGCTTTCTTTCCTGGAACTCTCTCTCCATATTCAGTGTTCAAGCAGTTTTTTGATGAAGAATTGTTTAGAACGATAAAGTTGGAAACCAACAAATATGCAAGGATGGTGATTGACAAAGAGAGAAAGAAAGGCCCTTTGAATCCTAGGGGGTTGTTGGCAAAGTGGAAAGCTGTTTCAATTGCTGAATTGAAGATATTTTTGGCAATAATCATTCATATGAGCCTTGTAGTAAAACCAAGGCTTAGAGAATATTGGTCAAACCACATTGGAATGAGGACAGCTTTCTGCAAATCGACTGGAATGGCAAGGGAAAGATTTGAGGCCATTTTATCAATGCTCCATCTGAATGATAATATGCTATATATTCCACATGGACAACCAGGATATGATCCAATTTACAAGATAAGAACCTTATTTGATTCCCTTGTCAATAAATTCCGAACCTGGTACTCGCCTGATGAAAAATTGACAATTGATGAGGCCATTTGTCCTTTTCGTGGACGGGTTCATTTCCGAGTATATATAAAGGGCAAACCTCATAAATATGGGATCAAGATTTATGAGATTTGTGAATCAAGTACAGGGTATACCTGTAACCTGGATATATATACTGGAAGGCATCCTCATCAAGACCTCCAATATAATTCTATATTGAGCTTAGTTGACAGGATTGCTGAACCTTACTACCAGAAAGGCCACATCATCTATTTCGATAGGTGGTTTTCCTCTCCCCAACTTTTCAATCATTTATGGGAAAAGAAAACACTTGCAGTAGGAACAGTCAGGCATAACAGAAAGGGATTGCCAAAAAAAGCTTTCTCGAAAAAGCTGAAAAAAGGTGAAAGCATCTTTTGTCAAAACAGTCAGCTTCTCGCATTGAAATGGCGTGACACCAGGGATGTCTTTATGATAGCAACAACCCAAGATTCCAGCATGATCCAGGCTCAAAAGAAAATAAGAAGACAGCCTCAAACCATTTCGATAACCAAACCTGCTATTGTAGTTGACTACAATAAAAACAAGGCTGGTGTCGATAGAAGTGACCAATTTATGGCATATTATCCTTTTCATCGGCGTACTCTAAAGTGGTGGAAAAAGCTTTTCTTCCATATTTTCGGCCTCACTATTGTCAATAGCCATATTGTATATAATAAATTGACCACGGGTCGAAAAATGCCACTTAGAGAATATCATTTGGCTATCATGGAAAGGTTGATGGAAGAAGCAGGTACAGAAATTTTGGATGAACAGCCAAGTGCATCTGGATCATCAGAAAGGCTGATTGGAAAACATTTCCTCACCAAAATCCCTGCTACTGGCAAGACCACCATCCAGAAGAGGTGCAAAGTTTGCTCTGACAAAGGAAAAAGATCTTCTGGTAAAAGAGTGAGGAAGGACACCAGCTATATGTGTGAGACCTGTCTGGTTCCTTTATGTATTGCTGACTGTTTCAAGGCCTTTCACACAAAAGAGAGGTACTGGGAGTGATTTATATTAAAGTTTGATTCCTCTTCAATCTCTTCCTCAGAAAAAAAATCGTTATGTATATTATTTTTATATATTTGATTCATGGAGTGGATTTGGTCAATTTGTATTTTTTATCTCTCTTTTATGTACATATCTCTTATAATTAACATGTATAAATAATCTTAAATTTACATTAAACAATAATTTTGAAGTGTATATTATTGATTCTCATTAAAATATTTTATAAATATCGAGTTCTTAATGATTTATGAATTTTTAAAAAACACTCAAAAATTGAACGTCCCGGGAGATTACGTCATACCTGTACTTACGACCTTCAACCAAGCTCTGATCTCCGCCCGTAGAGCGTGGGAATTTTGCGCACAAGTCAAAGTTAGTTTTATCATTTAACGACACGGCAATTTATTTGAGACAAGAATAATGATACAATTCCAAGGCAAAGATACTATTCCTTTACTTCCATTTACCGAGGGAACCAATTAATATTGATTTTATTCAACTTATCGAGTATTTTTCAAGGGACCGGGAAAAAATGTTCACAAGATAAAATGATGATTTTGTAATGTAGAAAATTAGGAAAGACAAAATTCAGGAAGACACGGCAATTTTTTGAGACAAGAATAATGATACAATTCCAAGGCAAAGATGCTATTCCTTTAACTTCCAAATACCGAGGGAACCAATTAATATTGATTTTATTCAACTTATCGAGTATTTTTCAAGGGACTGGGAAAAATGTTCACTAGATAGAACGCTGATTTTGTAATGTAGAAAATTTGGAAAGACAAAATTCAGGATGACAGGGCACACAGGGACCGGGAAAAAATGTTCACTTTATCGAGAGATTCAAATTTATGAGTTTCAAATTATCAAAATATATCTATTTTTTTTTAAAATAAGTTTCTAGAGAATTGTTTTAACAAATGTTCGTTAGACAAACCTTTACTCGGGTAAAACCCGGGCGAAGCCAGGTACATCTGCTAGTTTTTATATATATAGATATTGTATATTAATTAGAGGGTCGGTGGAGGAATGGTATAAACCACTAACTTTTGACAGCTATGACCTGGGATCAAATCTGCATTGGGCACTTTTATTTAAAAAAAAAAAAAA
The DNA here is from genome assembly GCA_030710605.1 of Cordylochernes scorpioides. Taxonomy (NCBI): domain Eukaryota; kingdom Metazoa; phylum Arthropoda; class Arachnida; order Pseudoscorpiones; family Chernetidae; genus Cordylochernes; species Cordylochernes scorpioides. Next base: position 57,989,908 of record CP092867.1, read on the forward strand.
AAGCTTAATGGCTCCCAATTCTGGCAAAAGTCCAACCCCACTATTGAGTGCAAGTAAACAAACAAAGCTCTGGCATACTTGTAAGTGCAAAAGTCAAACTGCTTTTGACATGTGAAGACATGTGATGCACTTGGAGTAAAAGCAGTCACTTCATACCCACCATGATAATTGTTGTACAAGTACCCCCACCACCACTGATACAGGTAGAATAATAGTTTGTAAAACACAACGGTGACATGTCAGATAATTCTACACACATTAATGGTAAAATTGTGCCTTTATTTTGAAACATTGTTATGGAATAGTCAGGGATGGATGTTTGCACACACACACACAAATATATATACTGGAAATAAATTAGATTTGAGAATATTACACTTTGAATAAATTTAATAGGAAAAATATAAAAATGAGATTTGTTTGAAATAATAAAATGTATTAGACACAAAATAAATTAAGGTGATGAAGAAACTCCCAACAATGCAGTGAAGATTATTGACTAGGGACCCAGGAAAGCACACATCTAGGAAGGTGAGGTGGCCACTGTGGAGGTGGTTAGAAAAAGGCCACTAGGAAGGATTCACAAAAAAAGATGAAAATGCATAGTTGGAGGAAAAGCATCATATAGGCACATGTGTGAACTTAATTTAGTTGGCTCATCCTATTGTAAAATTGTAATCTAGGGATCAGTGGCAAGTTGTAGAGAAGTTTCTGGCCCGGGGAACATTCAGCATCAAGAAATTAAAAAAGTCCCAATTTATATTACAGTTTAACAAGACCAAATCCAATTACAATAAAACCTGTTTTGGGAGTTTCCTTTTGTTTCCAAGAAAAAAATACACTTGCAAGACAGATTAGTTACAAAAACCTTAAACTATTCTTTCTTTTGCAAATTCAATTATGCCCTTGATATATTTGACATATTTAGACTTTAGGGGTTTAGAAAAATTAGATGTGACCGTGTTAGACCAGGGTCAGATACCTGAGAAAACTAAATGATAAACAAATGGATCCCATTAAAAATTGACTCCAAGAGGGAAAACTCCCAAGACGGCGGTGACTTCTAAGAACAGTTTTCTGTATGGAAACTATGAACATTTTTAACCCTACTTCTTTTTAAATAAATAAATACTCTATTTTAGACAGATTTTACTACAAAGAAAAAAAATTATTCATCACCCAATGGGAGTATTCTAATAATGAATATAGAAATAGTTTTTCAATTATGTGGAAAAAAAAGAAAAGTTACAATTTTTCTTCGATAGTGTAGACTCTGATAATGACATTTACACCTGTGTAATTAACAATTTAACCCTTCTGACACAAACCCACTCAGTTCTGAAACAATACAATTATACTGGGATCTTGTGGTTAAATTGAGATAAAGGTTTCTCCCGATGACCTCTATATTAATAATTCTAAATCAACGATAGAGAAAAGATGACATCAACAACTTAGTTGCCCAATCAGGAGATGTCTTAGTTTTATTCTGAAGGAGGATTCATGATATTTATATTTTAATGAGGGAGTTTTATTTTGGATTATACCGTTAATTTTCCAATATTAGGAATTTTCCAAAGAGCTTGTGTGAGACACCATGGCTCTCTTGCTGCATACACTTTGCTCATTGAAGAACAAAAAAAATCTTTAAAAGATGGATGAATAGTCCATCAAATTATGGAAAATAAAAATTAACTATAGAAGCCAAAATAAAGCTTCATCTTTAAAGTAAAATAAGAAAATTTGATTATAGTGAAGATTGACACGGATCCTATTGAAAAAATAGACTCAAAGGTGACATTTCTATCAAGGTCAGAGGAAGACCTCAATAAAGAGGTTTTACACTATTTGGTAAAATCACACATTTCCATTATAATAGAGAATTTTGCTGGGTAATAAGTACTCTGTTTAGTGCTTACTAAAACATTTAGTTCACTTTCTTTGCTAACCTAGGGTTTTAACATTATACTTTTTTAGAATCAAACCAGACCAAATTTTAAATTATTGAAATATTTCACTTTTTTTGTAACTTTTGCCTGATGGTAACAAAGCTGTTACCATAATGTCACAAACATTTCGATAATTTGGAGATTTGGTCTTATCTTTTGATTCAAATTTATAATCCATATTGTACCATATGATTATAATTTTTTAAATATACAATTCACAATTTACTTGAATTTGAAGAATTACTCCATAGTCTGTATAATGTGTAGCTTTTCTTACAAAATATATAAATCCATTTAAAATCAAATTTACATTCATAAAGGAATAAATAGAAGGAAAAAGCATTTTACATGTCAGAGATTATTTTCCCATTATATATGAACACACACCAAAAAGATAACTTGAACACATGTTGGCCATTTAAAAAAAAAAAACTTATTAAATTGGAAAGTAAAACCTTAAAAAAATAAAAAAGAGCAAGCAACCCCATTTCCACTATATATAAAGGAGACATCAACCTATCTACATATTTATTTACATATATGTCTCCCAGGCAAAATGCCAACACCAATATGTAAATATTGGTGTTGGCATTTAAATTTCAAGAGAGAGCCTCTAAATTAAGTTTCACACAATCAACATACAGACGCTGAATTGAAGGAGGCGGAGGGTTAAAAAAGTGCATATGTTATATTACATTATACTTTTTAAAATTACAATATAACACGTCATGTAGCAACAAGTACACAACACTTAAAACAAAAGTTTCCCCAACAATCAATTTACACCAATGGGGGAGGGGGGGGGGGAAATATGTACATAATATAAATAAAGGCAATGAAGGAAATAAATAAATAAAAGTGTTGGTGACCTAATATTTCACAAAGATAGCAAGATAATCTTCACAAAACAAAAAAAAAAAAATATATATATATATATATAGTTGAACCTCCATGACAGGACACTTGCGCTAGAGGACACCTCTCTACAAAGGACAGTTTTCATTTGCATAATTACCATTTTCACAATTTAGCAACTCTCCAGTAAGAGGACACCTCTCCCTAAAGAACACTTTGGCTCTGCAATTAGGTGTCCTTTACAGGGAGGTTCTACTGTATTCATTTTTTAAATATTCTCTTAAATTTTTACAAAAATTTTTTTTCCATGGGAGATAATTCGGATCACAATAAAATGTACAAAACTCACACGGGACAAAGCCATCTTGTATGAGACTTTTAGAACAAAAGTTTCCCAGGATTTCATCAAGACAGATCTAACTTATTGGAACGGGCCAGTCTCTCTTGCATAGATCTAGGCATCATCTTTTGACTTTCTGCAATCACCCAGGTTAGCAACTGTAAAATCAGACATGGCTTGGGATAGACCATCTGAATACAGTGGCTGAATCTATGAAAACTTTTGATTTCACCAACAGGGAGTTCATGAAATCATCTGAATCGGTTGAAGCTTTGTTTTGCTGTCTATGTGAGCTAAATTTAAGATTAAAATATTGATGGAAATTTTACAGACAGTCAAAAGATAATGCACACAAGGTTTTAAATCTATTTTAATGGAAGGGAAAAAAAAGTTTTATTTTTATTTAAAATAAAATTTATGTATATGTAAATATAGAATACAAATTGTATAAAGGGATGAATAAAATGCTTTTGCGCAGCATGTGATCCATCTGTTAAAAAGAGAGCAGAGATAAAGGAACAGCATTTTCATTGTGTGTTTACACTTGGGCATTCCCAGGTTACACTATTTGCACAAATATAAGCAAATTAAAAAGGTGTATTTGACCATGCCAAAGTGGTTACAGCAATATATAGATATTTTTGTTAATTTAAATTTACAAATGTGTTGCTAAACCCAAATGGTTCAATTTGTATTGCAGGCGAGAATACAAACCTCAAGTAAATAGGTGTAACAATTCAATGTAACAGCATTTGATTATGTTCTCTGCTGGTAGCAACTATTAGATCTACATCAATTTAGTGAAAAGGTACCAAAAATTTGTCGTATAAATATAAAATTACAATCCATGTCTTGTTATTTTTTGTTTTCTTTTGTATAAGGTTGTATCATTCTGATTATTTACACAAGGCTATAGATTAATTGATTCCTCCTTGGTGTGCGCACAAGTTAAAATAGTATTACATAGTCCAACTTCTCTATAGCAATATCACTTGGGGCCAAGATTTTATGTGATGCTATATAACCCTTGGTAAGAGAGAGATAATTAGAACTTAAAACTTTAGAATTAGGATGTTATAACCATGTTGCTGTTATAAAGAGATGCCACTCTATTCATTGGGTCTTTTATAACAATTCTATTAGTGCCCTTTGTTAAAGCTGCTAAACAATTTTAGCAGACTGGAAGATGGCCTAGCAACTTACCTCCATTATACGCTTCACACAAGATACATATGGTGCTCAGGTGGACAAAAAATAAAAAATAATACTTATCTTGGATATAACATGAATTATAACTTTTCCTACTAAAATGAGTAAAGAGTTTTTAGTACTTGTGTAGCTGGCAAAGCAGTAAAACCTCTGACAAAGTAGAATGCGCTGCCATGCTAGAAACTCGGCAAAAGAATTAGCTAAAATCAATCTTTGAAAAAGGGATAAGCAAATTAATAAAGTTTTACTCAATCTTTTGGTTAGGGTGTAATTTGGATCATAAAGCTAACAACAAGAACCCATCCAAATAAGTATATAGCATAGGTGACAAGAGGATATAATATGTTACCACTAGAGTCTGGCTATAGTACTTATAGAGAGTATCAAGTACTCTCTAAGTATGTAGCATATATAGGTGGAATATAATTGAGATAATGTTATTTAGAACACAACGACTACACTTATTTGTTTCTTCATTTTGATAAAACTGGGTGAGCTTTCAGGTTGTAAAAGCTTTTCTTTAAAGCCTCAATATGATAGGACCTTTTATCACTCAGTAGTTTTATCAAAATACATAAAGAAATAAATAAGTTTTTGTGTTTTAAACAGAGAATACTTATTTGGATCGGTGTTGCCTTGGGATTGCTTTATTAAAAAAAGGGGGGAAATATACATATATACATCAAGATGATGACAAAAATCAGATAAATAAAACATTCCGTGCTATGAGGGGAAGTTTAAGTACAATTTTGAGAACCAAGGCACAGTTGATTGTAGTGTCCACACCAGGGCCAATGGGAGGAAAGGTATATCGGGAGAATATTTGTCAGAATGCTCTCTCTGTAAAAAAATGTGCAAACAAATAAATATGAATTCTAGATACATAGAGATATATAACAATAAAAACAATATATACATAATATATGAAAATATATTTCAATGAAAAATGAAGAAAATGTATCGTGATTTAAAAAAAAAAAAACAACAACAAATATATAAATAAAAGTGTCGCACAACATATTTGGTCATTTATTTACAGGGCATCCCAATTGCCAAGTTAAACCAAACTGTAATAAAACCTGTCATCAATGTCTGCTCAGTCCAGGCCAATACTGGATTCATGTGCGCAAAAGCATTTTACAAAAATACTTTTTCAAAAATAGTTGGAATCTGAAGTTCTGTATTACAAGAATAATCTGTTTTGTTGATCAGTTTTCCCCATGGCCCTGAAGGATTTGTGGCACGTCTTGCAGTGTGATGTTGCCATGTGTACAGCATTGAGAGATAGCTACTGCAGAGGGTCGGTCTCAATGTGAGAGATAGTTCCTTCGCAGTTGCCACAACTACCCTTGAATCTCCTCAGGTTCTACCATTTAAAAAATATATAGAGATTTTTTATTCAGCTTAAATATATAAATATAACAATTTGGGGAGAGAGAGAGAGGTATAACAAGACCATTAGGACACCCTGTGCAGCGTGCATGTAAGTACGTATAACAGGGATTCTCGACATTTCCTCCACAAGTCAGCTGATGTGGCCATTGGCCAGCTTGGTGGGCTGGGACACCTGGCAGAAGGACACCTGACAGAACTCTGGGCCCACCTCCGGCAGTAACTGCTCCACAAGTTCTTGGAACGTCGGCCTCTTCTTGGAATGCCATTGCCAGCATTGCTTCATTAGGATGGACCTGGACACCCGGCCTGGTTGGTGTACGCTGGATAGGTACCATTCTGGTATGTGTGTGCTGTAAAACCTTTAAAAATTTCATTTTCTTGGACTTATATATTGTCACATAGAAAACTAGGAAAGACAAACTTTTGAATGACATGTCAATTTATATTTTATGAAAAAAAAAACAAACAAAACTAAACTTATAAAATACTAGAGAGGTGATTAGGCAAAACACTTAGTTGCAGATCCAAAGTGTACTTTAGATGTCTTCTTACCAGAGAGCAGTTAAATTATAAAAATGTTTTTTTTTTTTTTTTTTGTGGCACTGTTGATAGAGTTGTGCTGTATAGATATGAACCCAGTAAAAGTGGGCACTCGGGGGCCAGAAGCAACACAGATACCAGACTCTAGAGCTAAGGTTCAAGTACATACACATACATGCCAAGCTAATGTATCATATTTAAGCAGCACATCCATATATAAAGGGGCACTTCCACTAATGGACATCTACATACAAAGAATGGTTTTCATTACCAAAATTTGAACATTTTACCATTTAGCTACTCAATGGCAAAAGCACGCCTCTTTTTAAAAACACTTTGACTCTGCAACTAGCTGTATGTCTTTAGAGAGCAGTTCCACTGTAATGCTTCATGTAATAATTTGGCAGAGGACTTACAGCAAGGGGGGGCAGTCAGGGACCTCTTCCAGAACAACCCCATCCAGTACGGCCCCTACCACCTCCTCGTTGGAGAGTCCTTGGTAGGGCTGGGCAGCTAGGGTTGCCATCTCCCACAGCACTACTCCATACGACCTGCACCACAGGCTGTTATAGAGAGTGGAGGAACACATGGCATGTGGACATCAAAAAGAGAAAGGAAACAGTGAGCAATAGATAGTTGGCCTCCCAGTGTTGATATCAAGAAACCATGTTATTATGGGACAACAGCCTCTCGCTAAAACATCTAAATATATGTTTTTGGGTTATCAGATATAACTTCTAACTCAACATGTGGCACAACATTTAAAAAACAAGGCACTAAATGCTCTTACAGTAGAACCTCCCTGTAAAGGACACTTAATTGCAGAGCCAAAGTGTCCTTTAGGGAGAGGTGTCCTCTTACCAAAGAGTTACTAAATTATAAAGATGGACAACACGTGAGGTAAGATAAGTTTCTTTTAATTAAGCGAAATGCAAGCTTTCGGGACGAACGCCCTTCTACAGGCAATTATGAATACGCGCAAAGATACAAATGGTAGGTAGGAGCGAATATTGATATATGCTAGTGTTTAACATATTTACAAGAATTTTGCTGTAAAATTAGTATAGTAAGCTAAACCAAAGAAATGCAAATATCTAACTATTATTTCAATTATTAACTTAATGACGGGAACTATTGTATATTTAATATTTTATGAAAAAACTAAGATGCTACAGATGTTAGATATTTGCATTTCTTTGGTTTAGCTTACTATACTAATTTTACAGCAAAATTCTTGTAAATATGTTAAACACTAGCATATATCAATATTCGCTCCTACCTACCATTTGTATCTTTGCGCGTATTCATAATTGCCTGTAGAAGGGCGTTCGTCCCGAAAGCTTGCATTTCGCTTAATTAAAAGAAACTTATCTTACCTCACGTGTTGTCCATCTTTATAATTTACTGGTAAGAGTCCCTGCAATTTTTCTAAGTTACTAAATTGTAAAAATGGGTATTTTGCAAATGAAAACTGTCCTTGTGGAGAGGTGTTCGCTAAAGGGAGGTTGTACTGTACTGCTGTCTGGGAAATATTGACCAAATCAAGAATCAATTCTACCAGAACGTCACTCAAACTCTTGGACTCAATGGTTTAGTCAACCTTACTTTATGCAGCTCTGATTTGGGCAAACAATCAGAAAAGCTTGGTAGACAAGATTCAAGACAATTTCTAAATATATTTAGGGAGTATATCTACACATGGAGTGCGAACAAATGTCACTGGGAGTTACTGTGTGGAAACTAAGGCTCTGGGTTAGAATTCTGAAAATGGACAACAATGGATTTCCCCATATATGCCTGACTCCACTAATGGAGATTTCAAGACAAACAAACATATATTGGGAGTGGGGAAAGTTTTTCCAACATCACCAATTCAACCAGATTTTCTTGGTTTATTCACTTCATTAGAACAATCTATTCAAAGTGACCGGGCTAAATATAAAACTCTGAATTCTATCCTCACTATGAATATTCACACAGCTCATTTTTTGACTGAAAGCTATTTACTTAGCCAGGGACTTTCCTTAGATGCTACTGGGTATTCCAGTAAAAAAAAAAAGATTTTGCACCGCTGTAGCTCACTAAAGAAGTGCCCAATTCGAGTGATATTTGAAAAGCCTAAAAAAAAGTGATTTTTGTAAAAGATAATATTTTCAGGCTTTCGGAGGAGAAATACTTGTTTACCAAATTATTAAAATCATGAAAAAAGAATATTGAAATTACTAAGTGCACAATCAGTTAAATAATAATGGAAATAAGCAAATTTTGCTATCTATGAAATTAAGCAAAAAAATTCCTCTGAAAAGAGGTACCTCTAACTCCAGCCAAAATAAAGATATAAAAAAAAAAAAGGTTGTCAGAGAGAATCTACCTTCTCAAAGGAACATTTCCACAATAACCAACGTACCACAAATCGGCTTAAAAATATGTAAAATGGCTAAAGTTCATGTTCTCAAGCTGTACCATATCGAGGAACGCAAGACCTGCAGCAGGGCCCTTTAGGAAAAGTACCTGGCAAGTGAAAAAATGGAAGAATGTTATTACACTGAACGAGGCATGGGCTTACCTCAATGATAGCCACCAACCCTGTGCCATTTACTATGCTAACTCTCGAATAAACACATTTCAGAACTGGGTCAAGCAATGCAAGGAGTTTCTTAAAGGGCTTCTTAATTGTTGCAGGTTTTTGCTACAATGGGAAGCTTCCAACAAAGAAGGTGGACTCAAACGTCGGGATAAATTTGAAAATCTACCAAAAACATGTCTTAGATTTTTTAAAAGTATGTAAAGAGAGAGGGATGAGAATATAGGGAAACTTGCACACACAAATGAACAAGGTAAACATGAGTAAACTGAAATTTTGTGTGCACCAATCATCATAGCTCAGGCATTAAACATTAGACCTGGTAGGATCCCAATAGATCAGAAACCTACCAAACATCAGACTGGGATGAAAACACCCCGTCACGTAGAGACTCTGGAGCCATCCAGCGTACAGGCAGGCGAGCCTCGCGGTTCTGACCGCGGCGGTAATAGTCAGTCTCGTAGATGTCCCGGGCCATGCCAAAGTCCCCAATCTTGACAGTGAGGTCCGCGGCGACCAAACAGTTGCGAGCAGCCAGGTCCCGGTGGACAAACTTGCAGGAGGCCAGGTAGGCCATGCCGTCCGCCACCTGGGCCGCCATCACCACCAACTGCTTGGGGCTGGGCGGCTTGGAGCGGCAGGCCCGCAGGTACGACTTGAGGTCCCCGTTCTCCATCAGCTCCATCAGAACCAGGGTGGGCTGGCCCCGCGACACCACGCCCAGCAGTCTCACCACGTGGTGGCAGCTGAACCCCCTGTCACATGGTCAGCAGTGCATAGTACAACTTGGATCATAGATAAACAAGATAATACACAAAATTATAGTTGACATTTCTGTAAAAACACCTTTGTTACAAATATAATATCAATTGTCATTAATCGTTTAAATGTATAACTATTATTATTTATGACAATATGTTTCTTATGATATTTATTATCAAATATTCTCTCTAGGTTAGAGGGCTTGGCTCATCAGTGGTGAACCCTCTCAGCGGTTCTGCCAAATTAATCTCCAGACCGCTCTACTATTGTATTGGATTTTTAAAATTATAAACCCGGCATTTTCTATGGAAGGCAGCTCAGGGTGTTTAGGGAACCTATACGGACAATAGCTTATAGTTCCTAAGCATATAATTATAAGGATATGCATTGAGAATCTCTAAGCTGCCTTCCATAGTAAATGCATTGTATATATGAAAACAATCCCATAGTAGAGAGAAACCTGGAGAATAATTTGGTGAAACTGCTGAGAGGGTTCACTATTGATGAGCCAAGCCCTCTCATCTAATAATTTTTAACATTGCAGGAAGTCTGTAGAGAATATTTGATAATAAATATCATATGATACAGCATATTCCCAAAGCATTTTTCAGTACATTTGTCTGAAGATGGCAGAGTATAATTGGCAAAAAAAATGGATTTTTTGGTCTCTCACGATAGTCTATTAAAAATTAAGAGACTTGATAATCTAAGTAAAAAAATTCTATATACAGTTACGAGTGTCATCAATTCTTCATCTCTTAATTCTTCATCTCTTAATCATTCACCTCTGTCACCGTTTGCTTTTTTTTTGGAATGGCGCCCTCCTATTGGTTGGCTACGATCACGCCACCTTTGCCCCCCCCCCCCCCCCACTCGCTATTTCGTCTTTGTAACTATTGTGTTGGAGCGGGTCGCTCCCTAAATAAATGCATATATTAGATAATAACCAAATGGAATCCTCTCTTTCTTTTTCCCAGTAAGAGACGCCTACGGAAGCCAACAGTACATAGACAGATAAAGCACATAGGCTATAGTTATTAACTAACATATGCAATTATTTAAGGCGCCAAATTTATAATTGTAACAAATAGTATTTGAAACAAAACATTCAATCGGGTAAAACACGGGCGTTGCCCGGGTCATTCGGCTAGTATATTATAAAGCAATAATACGACATCTATATACAAGTAAATATTGAATTCAAAATATCAAATGAAAAAAAAAAAAATAATAATAATAAGGTGAAATATTCTGTAATGTAATTATAGAACACTTTTCGAACAAAGAACTATACTCATTTTTATGTTGAGTTAAAATATGATCCATTGATTAAAATTTATAAAAAAGGGCGTACCTATTTGATCTGTGATTGTGCTAGTTACATGTGCTATTTTATTTTTTACAGAAAAATATTTACATGCCAGTATTTTGGATTAAATTTTTATAAACCTATTTTTTCTTAATCTTACTGAGAAGATGCGCATCGCAGTCACTCACTCAACTCAGGCAATTTCAAGGGTTAATGCGCTGGGGCGGGTACCTCGGGGGTTGGGTGGAAAACTGCCATCTATTTAAACTATATTGATTTTGAAACACCTAAATGGATTGCAAAAAATAATTAAATCAAATACCTAAACACTAAACACAAGGTAATAAGACCAAATCCAAATAAAATTTTTTTATTATTTTTTTTTTATTTGGATTTGGTCTTATTACCTTGTGTTTATAATCTATAATCCAAATTGTGCCTTATCAACCTAAACACTAATATAATACAATTTTTGTCATTACACACTTTTATTCCTGTAGTTTATGTGTTTCTTCTATATTGCTATTCTATGGCACTTCTACTATTTATTATTGATGTACTTTCAAGGATACTTCACTCGGAGGATTTCTCGGGCGAAGCCGGGTCATTCTTCTAGTAGATTATAAACACAAGGTAATAAGACCAAATCCAATTTGTTAAAATCAAATTTTGTCTGAAAATGGTAACAACGCTGTTATCGAAATGCCACACACTATTTATTTATTTGGATTTGGTCTTATTACCTTGTGCTTGTTGGTTGGAAGTTTATATACAGGTGATGGATTTGTTGCTCCAAGCAAGGATGGGACTTTATGGCTCTCCTTCATTGTTTCAAATATAAATTCTCCCTTTCTACCCCATATATTTGTGGCGACCAAACTTTGCTTCAGCGAGCGTGAACTGGGACAAAGCTTCAATACACATACTACGGGCAATAGAGTGGCGACCCCACTACGCCATAGCAAGCGCAAGCTGGGAGAACACACTACGCATGCGCGCGGGGCGTCATCCAGACACTCTGGCCACTCACACAGTAAACAAAAAGGCTTGCTCCCAACGGCCGTTACTTCTTTTCTCTTTATATATTTCTGGCTTTAAATAAATTAATTTTAATTATTATTTTATCAGCGGCCTTTCCACAAGCCACACCAACATATCACGCAACTACCATACCACAAAAATTGGTGAGCCGGACGACTCGAATGAAGAAATAACGGCCAACGTCAAGGGCAAATCTTTGCAAATCATGGAAGCTCAAACATTCATGGTGGAACTCACCCCATCTCAAATATCAAGATTGATTTTTCGAGCTTCACCCTTCTTGCCAAACGACATTCCATTGTGGCTCAGCCAACTGGAAGCTGCCTTTATTTTCGCAAACATCGCCAGCGACAACAATTTTAAGTATAACGCATTGGTTGTTAATTTAGATAGACTAACTCTCATCTGCGTCTATGACATTGTAGAGAACCTACCAGTTTCAGGAAAATATGCGGCGCTCAAAGAACGGCTTCTTCAGCGATTTGGCTGGTCACGCCAGGTACGAACAGCTCAAGTTTCAGAAAGAAAGCCCATTGCTGATCAGAGACCCTCGATTATCCTGGTTGAATTGTCCAAACCACCTCCATCTCAGCACTGTGATCCCTGTACTCCCACCTCCAAAAGCCTCCAACACCTGGAGCAGACGGATTTTCCTTGTGACATGAATGTCACAACAACTGCCCCGGTGACTACAGTCCAGAACGTTGAAGACACCAACTCAAGCTCCAACTTGCCTTCTCCCACCAGCTCTCTGAGTAACTCTTCATCCCTGGACTCCTCATTGTTCTGCTCCAACCTTTCTTCAAACACCATCTCCCGCCCCCCTGCAACTGTTTTCTCTACTCCAGTGCACAGTGACAATCTCTTGCCCCAGCAGCCGCCGTCTCATGAAGAGCCCTTGCCTCCATCCTGCGAGCAGAAACATCCACTCTTGAAAGAAACCAATAACGCGGCTGAAAGGACTTCTCTCCACTTGCAGCCCACCCAAACTTCGGTACCACAACCTCTCCAACAGTCATTACCTCCCATTGAAGCAAGAGTCACTACTTCCCCAATACCAATAGCTCCTCCGGTACTCACGGCGACTATACCTATCGCTGAGCAACCAATCGTGTCCCTGCAAGCTAACAAGATGGTCGCCACCCATTACATCAAGCCAACATTTAAAAAGGACAGGTGCCTCCCTCAAGCCGCCAAGACCAGATCCCAACCCAACAAGGCACCCTACCAAAAGTTCCCTCTACGACTACATAGGATCTATACAGATCCTACTGGAGGCGGAGTAGTGTGGCGACCACACTTTGCTTCAGCGAGCGCGAACTGGGACAAAGCTTCAATACACATACTACGGCAATAGAGTGGCGACCCCACTACGCCACAGCAAGCGCAAGCTGGGAGAACACACTACGCATGCGCGCGGCGCGTCATCCGGACACTGGCCACTCGCGCGGTTAACAAAAAGGCTTGCTCCCAACGGCCGCTACTTCTTTTCTCTTTATATATTTCTGGCTTTAAATAAATTAATTTTAATTATAATTTTATCAGCGGCCTTTCCACAAGACACACCAACACATCACGCAACCATCCCACATATTGAAATTATTTATAATTTTGAGCAATAAATGGCATTAAATTGATGATGATATTTAATAAATATAGCCTTTAAAACAAAAATTGTGTCAAAATTATTAAAAAATATTGAATAAAAACAAAACCATCTCATTTTAGGAAAATACAAAGACCACAAATATGCCAACTAAATGTAGCTGCCTGTGTCCAGTATAAAGAATGGGGTCTTCTCCTATCACCGGATCCTTGTGGTGGTTGAAGCATAGAGAGATTTGTAAGTGAAAAGTGGAACTGCTTTTCACATGTGTAGACATGTGGTGCACTTACAGTAAAAGCAGTCGCCAACTTCTACCCATCATGATTATCAAGGCCTGTACCACGTGTACTAGGGATAAGCAAAAAAAAAAAAGGAGTTTCCCCCACTCCATGTCAACAAAGTAAGGTAGGAAGGTAGACTTACTTCATGACTGTGGCTTCTGTCAGGAAATCCATCTTCTCCCTCAGTTGGGCAAACTCACTGTGGTTCTGTCACACCATTGGGGATGATACACATTGGCTTTTAAAGTACGAATGTTTCTTTGTAAATATAAAACAAACTTCTATTGTCCTTACTGCAATGAAAAATATTAGGAGGGCTTGGCTCATCAGTGGTGAACCCTTCAAACAGTTTCACCAATTAAATCTACTAGACTGCTTCTTAGACCTCTAATACTGTATTGGACAATTCTGCTTATGTATGCTGCAATGGAGGGTGGAATTTTAGAAATAGTTTTCAAGCAAACTATTCCAAGCAAACTTGTTTTATATTTAAAAAGAAACATTCTTGCTTTAATGCTTCCATTTCTTATATATTGATTGCATGTTATGGCCTTATAGCACTGGCTTCTCTCAAACCTCACTATAAAAACATCGCTTGAGACTAGGATTGTTGTTATAACCACGGTTTATTCAGTGAAGACTTAGAATTATGCTGTTATAAAGGAGGTAGGCCCATATAACAAGGATTCACTGTATCATTAGGCTGGAACCTCATTATAACAGCCTCCTTTATAACTGGTTGTATACCTTTATAAGAATCTTGGTCCCAAGTGATGTTGCTACAGAGAACTCTATGTTGCTATATCCAATATATCAAAGTAATTAGGATTTAAAACTTAGAATTATAATGTTTCCACACGGCAAATATAAAAGAGGCTGTTATAATGTAACACTACTGTAATATCTTAAAAGGCACCCCTCCTTTCAGAATAGATGCCATCTGTTTAGCCTCTCTACAAACTAGCCTATTCTATTCAGTGATAACATTAGGTTTGGCAAACTCAGAAAACCCACCTGGCTACAGCCCTCATTAGTTTTATAAATAAAAAACAATTCACTGAGGGAAGAGAAAAAAAAAACTTCCCTCAGCGAGTTATTTTTTATTTATAATTTTACCAAAGGGATTGTAATATTAACAAGTCTTTGACTTTATATAGCTTACGAGAGATTCAGAAAATGTCTAGCTAGGTAAATACTAAACTGACACGCATAAGGTGTGTTTATTTTTATGGGAAGGGTATTCATGCTACCCTACAAATGCAGTAAAATACTAAGCCCCATCTCTAACCACAATTCCCACATCTACAATACCAACTCTTTATCTTTCATCCAGAATGTCTGTGAATTGGACTCAGCTGCTATTGAAGCATCTAATCAATGACTCTTATAAAAAAAGCTATTTTAAATAAAAATATTCAGCAAAAAGAAAAGGAGAGTTTTGACAGGCATTCATAACTACAACAGTCGAGATGGCAAAGACATGGCGGATCTCTCTCCTAGAGATCCTAGTTATATCAAAGACTATCTCAGTTAAAAGACTCCTCATGACCTGACATGAAACAGTCTCTGATCACATCCTGGAAATCCTTTCTCATGGGAGATGATAGACTCTACTGTAGGTAAATTGTTGAAAACAAATAATTTAAAAGGCACCTAATAAATAATAAAGGCACCTAAAAAGTACTTTTTGTACCTTTGATAACCATTGGTGATCTGGCACACAATAAGTTCAAAACACTTATTCAATGTTTCAATATACAGTGGAACCTTTTTATAACAGCCTCTTTTATTAAAAATAATTTGGTTATAACATGGTAATTCTAAAGCTCCAAGTTTTAACTCATATAACTGTGGTTACACAAGAGTATATAATCTTGGTACAAAAGTGTTGTTGCTCATTGTTACAGGATTTCAACAAACTACAAAAAATCATATGACACCACTTTTTTACTTATAAAAATTGCAGCGTCTTATGATTTTTTTTGTAAAGTGTTGTTGTTATTAGCAAGGTCTGAATGTACACTGGTCCGCAAAATTAAAGGAACAACATATTTTTTTCATTTATCTTAAATTTTATTGAACATTTATCAATGAAATTTTATACACAAATTTATTATTTCATTATTGATTAGAATACCCGAAATCAAAGAATTCTAACATGTATTTTATGCAAATTAGCCGGTCAAGCAATGATCTTCTTGCAGTCAGTGCATAAATATCTTGGATATTGTTGTTAATATGGGGTGTGATCGCCTTTAACTGATAGACAGGCTCTACATCGGTGACCCATACTAAGAATTAGGGAGTTTATCAGCTCCTGTGGAATCAACGCCCACTCTTGTGTTAAGGCTGTTTCTAGCTCATGAGTGCTTCTAGGAGGGGGTTGGAGGGATGAGATCCGCCGTCCTAGGTTGTCTCATACATGCTCAATGGGATTTAGGTCTGGGGATCAGAGCTGGCCAATTCATCCGAGCAATTGCATGGTTTTGGAGAAAAGTGTCGACCACACCAGCCCTATGTGGACGGGCATTATCATCCATTAGAAGAAAGTTTTCTCCCATTTTCAATGCTTGAGGCATCACATATGCTGCCAAGATCTCGTCCCGATACCTCTGTCCAGTCAGGGTTCCTTGCCGAAAAATATGGAGTGCTGTGCGACCGCCCAAGAAGATTCCAGCCCAGACCCTAAAACCTTGGCTTCTGTAGGGATCCCTTTCAACCATATTCCGGGGATTATTTCTGGTTCCTACCTCTCTCCAGACAAAGACACGACGAGAATCGCTGTTTAGAGAGAATCTGGACTCATCAGTGAACATTACACGCCTCCATTCATCTGGATTCCAGGCGGCATGCTGTCTGCACCAAAGTTTCCTTGCTCTCTTTTGAGGTGGTGTCAATGGCACACAAATTATGGGTCGTCGAGCATAGAGGCCCTTTTTGTGAAGCCTTCTGCTTATTGTATCAGTTGATACTAAGACTCCTGTAGCTGCATTGAGGTCACTTCGTAGTTGCGATGCTGTCATTCTTCTATTGCGACGCACAAGGAGACTCAAATAACGGTCTTGATTTAACATTGTGACCCTTGGCCGTCCTTGTCCGGGTGTTCTGGCAACATTAGCTGTCGTTTGAAATTTTTTCCGAAGCCTTGAGACAACGTTTCTTGTCACTCCAAGCCACCTTGCTACTTCTGCCTGTGATTGGCCTGCTTCCATCCTTCCAATAGCTTGCCATTTTTTTTCTTGTGATAAATGTTGCCTATAAGCCATGAAAACTTTAAAAAACAAAAAGGTTCAATAAAAATCTAGTGGAGCGTAAAATTAGGACGCTTTGAAAAAGACTCAGGCACGTGCTGGAGGCGGAGTCAACATAGACGGTGGTATTTTGCATATTGGGAACAACTTTATTTGTTTTTCTATTTTACATACTCTCTTAATTCATGGAAGCTTCTGAATATACTAAAACTTGATATATATCCCTTAATATAACTTTTCTTTTTCTTAAACATGTGTTGTTCCTTTAATTTTGCGGACCAGTGTAAATAACTTAAAGAGTTACCATTTGGATTATAGATACAAGAAAATAAGACCTAATCCAAATAATGTAATAGTGTGTGACGTTTCGACAACAGCATTGTTACCATCGTCAGACAAAAGAATAATAAAAAAATAATTAAAAAAATAATAATAATAAGAGAAAAAAAAAATCTAGGTCTTATTTTCTTGTATCTATAATTCAAATTTTGCTTTATCATTTTTGATAGACTTCAATGGACCTATGAAGTTATTCTTCCTATACCCTGAAGAAAATGAATTAAAGAGTTACTTATAAAGATTTTACCTATCACAAAAAAAAAAAAAAAAATGCTACAAAAACTAATGAAAATGTGAAATTCTAAAAGTTCAATAACCAATCAATTTGGTTAAATAGCTGGAAGGGTCACCACTGATGAGCCAAGCTCTCTCCCAAGATATTGGCAACCTTTCACTTAGAGGTTTAAAAATTTAGTTTTTAAAATATAGAACAAAAAAAGTTGATTAGCACTAATAATGATTATAATTTCACTTTTTTTAATAGATGGATGATGTCATTTTCAAATAAAAATTATAATATTTTGGATGATTAAAACATTGCGGTAAAAAAATAAATTATCTCTGAATCCCCAATAATCTGAACCATTCTAACAAAGGACATGTACCTGGTTGACATGGGCCACCTTGACAGCACAGGCCACGGAGGGCTTGTCAGGCATCTGCAGCTCCCCAGCAAACACCTGGCCAAATGACCCCTGGCCCAGGGATTGGAGCAGGGTCACCCTGTCTCTGTCCACCTCCCACTCATCCGGCTCGTACACTGCTCACACAACACAGTCTGGTGGCTCACATTGTGTTAGAAGGGGTCAATGACTGGTTGGTTTAACTAGGGAGGGAGTGAGATGTGGGCAACACACACCAATGGAAGTACAGTGAGCTGAGTTCAGTTTGCATCTTCTCCTATTATATGTATTCCCCCTCAGTGGGAGAATGGAGGTTTGTGAGGTTGGCACAAATGTGAAAGGACATCTCAGAGTTGAGGTGGGTTGAATATATATATATAAAGAGACAAGGGTCACCTCTCCGGTCAAAATATACGTCTAAAACCAGACGCCATCTATTGACCGTCGCCGCAACTAGCGGCCTCGGGTCGGTGACAAGATTCGGTTTTAGACATCTATTTTGACGGGAGAGGCGACCCTTGTCTCTTTAGATCAATTTCCTCCCGCAAAATTTCCATCTATATATATATTGCGTATGATATTGTTTTTTACAGCACAATACAACAATGTTGGCAAGTTTCTCTAGAGTGGAATGTCGAGGTGACGAATCCACTCCAGGGCCTCCTCTGTGCACCGGTGGATATCCCCAAGTGTTCCCTGGAAGAATCTTCGAGGACAGTCCCTTAGGATATGGTGCATTGTTTGTATTTGTCCACAGTCGCAGTTCTGGTCTGGACTCATGTTCCACTTATTTAGTAGGTAGTTGCATCTACCAGTAGAGGTCCTGATTCTATTGAGGGTTGACCAGGTCCTCCTAGGTAGGTTGTAGCCGGGAGGTTTGGTGTTAGGGTCCTCCACCAGGTCTTTGTTGGCGATGGCAAGATTGCTCCATCGGTTTCTCCACTCTTCTTTAAGATCTACATTTTCATCGGCCACCCATGCAGGATTCCTTGATATTAGTCGAGTTGGGGGAGGAATTTCGAGAACAGTGTTGATTGGAAGCTTGGTGTTAGCTTTAATTTTACTGAGAAGGTTGGAGGTAGATTTCTTTCTTCTGAGGTCAGGAGGTGCTATGTTAGAGAGATATGGGAGCCAGTCTATAGGGGTAGGTCTCATGTTTCCCGTTATTACTCTCATAGTTTGGTTAAGTTGAGCATCTATGCTGTCTGTATGGGAGCTTCTTTCCCACACAGGGGCGCAGTACTCCGCAACTGAGTATACTAAGGCGAGGGCAGTCGTGCGTAGAGTGTCAGCACCACAGCCCCACGTGGTGCCTGCCAACCTAGTCATGATATTATTCCTTGTTTTTAATATAATCGCGCCCTCGGGCTAGATCTTTTGATCGACAGATATCACCAACTGATGACCAAATATCCTTTAGGATATCCTGGTCTTTACAGCACTAATGAATATATATATATATAAAGGGAAATTTGAAATATATAAAAGTGTGTACATAGTAGGACATGACCAAGTTGTGATATATTCATGGACAAATTGAAATCAAGAGTACAAATAAAGGATAGAGGAGAATTTGGGGTTAGCTAGATGTAGGATGTTGACTTACCCAGGTGTGAGGACATGTACTCAGGGTTGACAGAGGCAATGAGGATTCCACCGTGGCCTCTCTTCCCATCCATCCTGCACAGGAGGTCACAATATATACTATTCTAAGTTGTTTCACAGGTTAGCAATACTACTAACAGATACAGTATTATGGCCAACATCAGACTACCCACACTGATGTGGTGGAATGGTATGGGCCAAATGCAGCCAAAAGTACAACAGGACGTTAGTGGAAGTGACAAAACTTGGAGGTAGATAATTCCCCACATTATGTCAGCACTCTCTCTCCACTATTGGTGTGGGGCTGTTACTTTTATAATCTGTCTTTAATCATATATTTTTGACCTTTGTAACCTTTTTAGAGATATTTTTAGTAAAATTCTGATGATTTCATATATTTATTAAGGGAATAATATGCTCTCTCATTATGAAGATATCTGAAAATTAGATTCAGATTTGGTTTAAATATTATAGTATAGTAGAGCCTCCATGAGAGGACACTCACGCTAGAGGAAACGTCTCTGTAAAAAACCGTTTTCATTTGTAAAATTATCATTTTTACTATTTAGCAACTATCCAGTAAGAGGACACCTCTCCCTAAAGGACACTTTGGCTCTGCAATTAGGGTCTTTTACAGGAAGGTAGTTCTACTGTATTTTATATCAATTTTTTTTATACACTCTATTGGGCACAATTCACAAAGGATTTGTCTTTAAAAGTCTGAACTCTAATGATGACAGCAATGTACCTAGGGATGTACCAATGGTGTTACACAGATAGACTATCTATGACATTCTATACCAGACATTACTCACTTGAACCTGAGGAAGAAGAGCACGACCACGGCCACTCCAGCCAGGAGGATCACACTGATAATGACAGGCAGAGCTGCCGGGACTCCTCTACTCTGGCCTGCTGTATGTACACACCAAATATAGCTGAACATTGTTATCAGTGGGACTGTGGTGTTACATGTTGTTATAACCACAGTTAAAATATTTGTGACTCAAAACTTGTCAGCTTAGAATTACGATGCTATAACCAACTTGTGTGGTTATGATTGCCTCTTTTATAACAGCAACCATACTTCTAAAGTTCCAATTTTTAAGTCTTAATTGTTTTAACTGAGGTTGTTATAACCTAAGTGTAATGTACTAGGGAGTATTGACTGTATAAGCTATAGATCAATTTGCTACCAAGGCAACAATGTATTACTATGGCCACCTGCTGGAGGGGAGAAGTTGAAGTAGAGCGGAGTAGACCAGTTGCCAGGACCCGCCAGGGACACCGCCCGGAGCTGGAGAGAGAAGTTGCCCATGCCCAGAGAGTGTGGAGGCTTCCACAGGGGCTCCCCATCCCCCGGCACACAGGAAACCACCTCCTGGTTCTGGGGACACATTTTAATGAGGCATAATTGGAACACTTTTGTTGTCCAGCAAGTCCTAATTCCTGACTGTGTATATAACACACACATGTAGAATACATCAAAAATGCATTTATTAAATACATAAAACATTTATTTGATCATCTTTGTGCAGACTACACAACTTCAGAAGATTGAGCCACAACACCAGTTTGGGCAAATTCAGACAGAGAGAATAAATATTCATTTTTTAAATGGGAGAGGTGCAGAATACAATTGCAATACAGTAGAACCTCAATGAGAAGACACTTTCACTAGTGGACACCTCTCTACAAAAGAGAGTTTTTCATTCCCATAATTATTATTATTTTTATTGGAAATATTAACGAAAGACTCGTTAAAGCAGAGTCCCAATTGATTTATTGGTTATACAAGTTTAGAGAAAATCAAAAGAGGGATAGAATGACAGTTGTAAACAGCTAGCAGCAGGCAGGCAGGAAGTAGGGGTAAGTAGTGACGTCACACATGGTATATGGTGGCGCCGCCTCAGTGTACATGTGCCGAAGGTCAACTTGGGATGAAACAGCGACTCTATAAATTTCACATTTCTAACACTCCCTCTTGAAATTTATAACGTTCAAGTTTTCTAGGAGCCGCCTGAAGTGTTTCGGTCCCAAAGGTTTCGTCAGGAGGTCAGCCGTCTGCTGAAGAGTGCTGACATATCTTGTGATCAGTTCACCATCTTCCTGTTTAGTACGAATGTAGTGATATCGTACATCAATGTGCTTCGTTCTCTTATGGAACTCGGGATTCTGCACTAGCTTTATGGCTGCTTGATTATCCATGTTGAGTACTGTGGGTCTGTCCATCTTAATCCCGATATCCTTAAGAAGTCTGCGTAGCCAGACCATTTCTTTAGTAGCAGCACAGGCAGCAATATATTCACTTTCTGTTGTCAAGAGGGCAATTGTCAATTGCTTTTGGCTTGACCATGAAACAGCACCATGGTTTAACATGAAGATGTAACCTGTAGTACTTTTCCTTGAATCAATGTCCCTAGCATAATCGCTATCTGAGTAACCTGTTAACTCTTGATGGCTAGCGTACAATATTCCTAATTGTGGTGTTGCTTTCAAGTAGCGAAATACATTTTTAATTGCTGTCCAGTGTGTCTGTCCTGGGTTGTCAAGGTATTTACTTAACTGTGATGATGCAAAAGCTATGTCCGGTCTAGAAACAGAAGAGGCAAACATTAGTGAGCCTACGGCTTCTCTGTAAGGAAATTTTGGTGAATTTCCATTTTTATCTAAGTCTGGGCAATCAGCTTTAGTTAGGACTGTACTCGGGTCCATGGGTACTGCTGCGGGTTTGCAATCAATCATGTTGAATTTATCTAAAATCTTGTTTATGTATGAAGATTGGTGGATATAGATCTTCGATCTATCCTCTGATTGTTCAATCTGAAGTCCTACGAAATAATCTGCATATCTAGACGTTATATTGAACTCGTGAGATAGTTCCTGGACGATAGAATCGATATCGTCCTTGTTCCGAGACATGAGAAGTCCATCATCGACGTAAAGAGCAAGGATCATTTGAGTGTCGTTAATAGTTCCGGTGAAAACACATTGATCTGCATTAGATTGGAAAAAATTGTGTTTCTCTAAGAAGGATTTAAGCTTCCTATTCCAATTTCTGGACGATTGTTTCAGTCCATATAGACTCTTTTGTAGTTTACAAACAAAATTGTGTCCTTGAGAGAAACCTTCTGGTTGTTCTAAGTATATGACTTCGTCTAGGTCACCATATAAAAATGCAGTCTTTACGTCAAATTGTTTAAAGAACATTCTTTCTGATGCCGCGTTTGCTAGTAACACTCGAAGTGAATCATATCTGACAACAGGACTGAAGGTGTCGAAATAGTCTATGTTCTTCCTTTGTGTGTAACCCTTAGCTACAAGTCTAGCCTTAAATTTAGGTGCCGTAGAGTTGGGATGGGATTTTAGCTTATAAACCCATTTACTTCCTATTGGCTTATATCCGTCTGGTAGGGTTTTGAGTGACCATGTGTTATTAGATTCTAACGCTTTTATTTCTTCTTTCATTGCATCTAACCATTTTTCGGCATTTGGACTTTCCATAGCATCTTTATAGGCTGAAGGCTCATCGACAAAATGGTAGTTACAAGAATCTGCTTTCTTTTTAGATCGAGTTATCATCGGGTGGAATGCGAGCGGCGTGGGAAAATGTAGCGTTGTAGGTGATACATCCTCGGTCGTTGGTGCCGGCAGGTTAAAGTCAAGGTTAATTGGGATGAGGTTTTCTCCCTCTAGTTCGTAATGTTGGAGTTTTGTCTCGTTAAAAGTAACATCTTTAGAGATAGAAATCTTTCT
Source organism: Cordylochernes scorpioides (assembly GCA_030710605.1). Classification (NCBI taxonomy): domain Eukaryota; kingdom Metazoa; phylum Arthropoda; class Arachnida; order Pseudoscorpiones; family Chernetidae; genus Cordylochernes; species Cordylochernes scorpioides. The sequence continues at coordinate 58,013,353 of CP092867.1, forward strand.
AGTAGAAGGGTTCCAGAGTCGAAAGTTAGTGCATGTTTTATCGTACCCTAAGAAAATCATCTTTTATAATTTCTTATCCCATTTCCTTCTACGTTCTTTAGGTGTATGCAACCATGCTTCACAGCCGAAAATCTTTAGATTATATAAACTAACTTTTCTTCCGAAAAAGAGTTCATAGGGTGTGGTATTGGGAGCTTGTTTAGTGAATGTTCGGTTTAGAATGAAGGTTGCAGTATTGCAAGCTTCTGCCCAAAGTTCTTCGGGAAGATTTCGTGCGCACAGCATCGATCGAGCTGCTTCGACAATAGTTCTATTGTCTCGTTCTACGCGCCCTATCTGTTCAGTGAACATATGGAGCTGACAATTCATGCACTATTCCGAACTTTCTGCAAGTATTTGTGAAATCTTTACTGGTATATTCTAGTGCATTATCGGTTCTAATCACTTTAATTTTATTGCCTGTTTGATTATAACCGAATCTAGCAAAGTTTTCAAATTTGTGTAAAATATCGGATTTGTGTCTAATGAAATCTATATGGCGAAAGCCACTAGAATAATCTTTGAATAAAATGAAATAAAGTGATCCTCCTATTGATTGTGTTGGCATAGGGCCGCAGATATCAGTTAGAATGAACTCACCAGGATTGTACTCCTTTGTTTCAGACAAATGACTAGGCTTTCTGTGAGCTTTTCCTTCTTGGCAGCCTTGACAGAAGAAATAGTCTTCTTTTATGTCCTCTCGGGTTGCAAACCGTTGATC
>CP092867.1:58014212-58097388 GCA_030710605.1 Cordylochernes scorpioides
TCTCCATACTGCTCAACTATTGTAATGGACTGTTTTTCTTATATAGCCTTAATTTGATTGGATGGCATATTAGGATTATTTAGGGAATCTTGGACATGAGGTTATAATTGTCATAAGGTAACAAGCTAGGAGGATTCTTCTTGAAGTGAGAGATGGACCAAGCTTGAAGACAACTATTCAGAACACTGTGAAATGACATTCCTGACCTCCATATGGCACTGTACATGATGATGGGTCAAGTAAACTTACCTCTCATGACATTTCTGTTACAGTGTTTATCAGCACTAGGTATTAATTATGTTAGTGAGTATTTTGTTAGTCTGATGCTGCAGCAACACAATGAGACACAGAAATATCATGAATAGATCAAAAATAAGGTAACAGGACCAAATAATTAAATTATACATTTGGTGTTGAGCAGTGTGGAGATTAATTTAGCTAAACCACTGATGAGCCAAGCCCTCTCATCTATTCTTTGCTAACATCACAGTAATGTCTGAAGAGGTAGAAACATAACATGATCCAATCTCTATAACTTTAGAATGATGATAAAATTCAAACTGTACTGCCATAAAAGTAAGGCTAATAATGGATCCATGGTAACAAGAACATCTTCAGACAAAAAAAAAGTATTTTTCTATAAGTTCATTACTTGTGTCTGAAGATGGTAACATCTCTGTTATGAAAGTTCATATACAGTTTAAATATTTGGAGATTTGGTCTTATTACCTCTCACTCTTATGTTTTATAATCTCTAAGTCAAAATGTACATGGATATATTATGTGTCATTGTTTGCTACTTGATCTTCATATGTAATCCAAAATGATTAGGTACAAATTTGGATTATAGTTTAGAAACAGAAGCTAATAAGACCAAATAAATATTGTGTGATGTTTCAGTAACAACGCCCTTACCAAAACATCGCATACTATTTATTTATTTGGAGTTGGTCTTATTACCTTGTATATGTAATCTAAATTGTAGGATTTTCACTGTTCTGACTCAATAAGATTTTTAAGAAACAAGATTCATAAGGATGTAGACATCAACATTACCATAACTATATTGTAAGATTATAAATTCAAATGGAGCTTCTTCTATAGAACATGTTTATATCGCTAGCTTTTGAACGACATCGTTCTTTAAAGGGCGTAGTGGTCTTTACAACGCCGTTGGAGAACGATGTTGTTCGAAAGCTAGTGAAATAAACATGTTCTATAGAAGAAGCTCCTTTTGAGTTTATAATCTTACAACAAGATTGATAAGGTAACAAGACCAAATTCAAAAAGGAAATTTCTATGTGAGGTTTCTCTGTAACAGTCTTGTTACTGACACTAGCGCCACCATTATTGTCTGAAGTGATAACAATGATATTACCAAAACATCACATATAACTTACTTATTCGGTCTTGCTACCTTATGAATCTTATCTGAAATACAAATTGTACCTTATCATTAAGTACGCATGACAGCTTCAATTGAATAAAGTAGTGCTTTGCATCACTGATCGTTTAAAAACATGGAGGAGAACGCCATTAAAGCAATATCTAACCCATTGGGTTATTACTAGAAAGCCCTCTCGTCAAATTGATGGTAGAACTGCCTGAGAATTTCTAGAAAGCTCACTTTAACCTCAAAGCTAGGTTCACAATGGGGAAAATAATGGACTCAAATGGACCCACTTGTGTCAAACCCTTCAACATTCTGACATACGACGACAACATTAACCAAGACTCCAAAAGACCCCATAGATCAACATTCTCTCCTACAGGAAGTCAAGGCAAAGAATCGCAGAAAGTAGAGCAAAGCCATTTCCAAGCACTTTTGGTAATTGTATTAATCTCCATTATCAATTTAAGAGGTGAAAATATCAAGCTACTGGGTATAAGTTTCTTTTTAAAAGATTTAGTACGATTCTCTAGCTTTCGGTCCTGAAAGGTTGAGATTCATATTACATATTTTAAAAATAAACCTATACCTGGAAGCCCCTGATGCTTTCACCTTAATTGTGTTTTGTCGATTTTTTTTTTTTTTTAAAAGGTACTAGTTTTTTTTTTTTTTTTTTAATAGGAAGCTATCTTGCGCAAAATGCGAAGATAAACGGCCACACCTCCTCGGCCTTTCAAAAACTGCTTTTGCCGAGTGACGTATTGACAATAAGGGCTTCACCATAGAAGACTTCCTTCTCAAGGCCTTCCCGTACCGGCTGAAAGGCTAAAATAATAGCATCTTTCTTTCTGCATTCAGTACAACGGTATAATTGCGGCTCTCCCACTCTTATGGAAAAGTAACATCTACAAAGACATTATACATAACGGCGAACGGCCACGCTAGTCTTAGCTCCGCCGTTTTCGCCTCTGGCGAGCGGAAGAACATCGCGAAAAAAAAAAAATCATACTGGCTGAAAGCCCTCAATCCGCTGTACAAATGCCTGAAAGGCCCAGCGTTCAATCTCAACCAGGACAAGATATCACCGAAAGAACGAATTGAAAAGAATTCTTCCAAAGAATATTCCATGGAATTTCGCCCGCCGGCGCGCGAGACGCATGCAAGCCCGGCCGCCGCGCGTGACGACGTCACGCCCAGCTTGGCGGCCAGTTCATCGTACAATAGCGCTGCCCGTGCCCCGGGAAACTGGGCGGACTGCGCTGAAGATCTACGCCCTGGATCGGACGACGGCTTCACCGTCGTCAAGAGCAGAAAGAGGCGCCGCGAATCGGCGGGTTCACCCACCGCCGCTGCACCTTCCTCCAAGGCCGGAGGTTCCAGGACCATTCGCCGACCTCAATCATCGGCGGGATCGGTGCCGCGGGCCCAAGAAATCAGGGCCACCGGGGCTCACATCGCGGAAGCCAGGGCGCGGCAGGCGTCCTCCTCCGAGGAACACTGTGTCTACATCGAACACAGCCCCGAACTGGAGCCCTTCCACTACCTTGGACAGGATGCTCGGAGGAACCGCCGGAGTCATCCAGATCACCAAGGTGAACGGCCACCAGCTACTGGGACTGACCAACAGAGGCCTGGCCGAGCGCCTCATAAGCGAGGGCCTCGAGGTTGAGGGAACACTCCTCAGAGCATTTCCTTTCCGCAAAAGAGCGGAAAGGATACAGTAGGCAACCTCCCCTTCTTTGTAGGGACTCTGCTATCATCAACGCCCTCTCTCCATATGGGCGGGTTACGTCTATCGCCCCTAAGCAGATGAAGGGCGGGCCCCTACGTCTACAGTCGATGGCCGGCGTGACGTCTTCATCACCCTACATGAGGGGATCACCATCGAGAGGCTTCCAACCCGCCTCGACATCAACATCAAAGGCGAAGCCTGGCCTGCATACCTGTCCTCGGGCATCAGGTGTTCCAGTGCCACGGACAAGGGCATCGGAGGGCCATCTGCCCCCTGCTTGCAGGGCTAGCCAACAACACCAGATCGGCCCCACCAACCTCCCCTGCTGGCGTCCTACCACCGACCACCCCTGCACCGCCTCAGCGGTCAGCGACCCAGCCTCCTGCCCCGGCGCCCTCCAATCCAGCCATGGAGATTCCCGGCGCTTCTCCTGCAGCCCGAGCTGTGACTCCATCTACAGCACCTCGGCCATCTCCACCAGTGGCCCCGGCCGTACCTATGGAGGAGGCGCCCCCTGCCCCTCCACCTGTGACCCCTGCTCCGTCCCTGCAGGCTCCTGATGGTCACGTGCCTGCAGCCCCCAACACCGGACGTTGAGATGTCCATCATCGAGGAGACATCTACATCCTCCACATCTTCGACAAGACACTCAACGAGAGACGGCCTCCTCTCATTCATCGAGAGGAACCTCCGGCGTCTCCTTTGCTGGTACGGACGCCCTTGGTCTTGGGCGGGAGGAGGTCCTGGACCTCCCTCTCCCCGAGGACCAAGGCGCAAAAGCAAGGACCCCTCCTGTCACCTCCGCAGAGCGACGCTCTCGCCGGCCTAATCGGCCAACTCTTGGACCTGAGGGTCCGGAGGAAGTTCCAACATATACAAAATCCTTAGACAAGTTAAGGCGGAGCTGAGGACCCCAGCCGCTAGTACCTCCTACATTCACACTGCCTGCGCCTCGGCCTGCTGAGTCAACACCACCCGCTCCCCAAGATAAAGAGTCGACACCGACCATGGGCCACACCTCCGCCTCCACCGTCTGCACATATGGAGGATAATCCGGGCCCTGACCCATTGGCAGATGTCGCAAATTCTACATCGCGAATTCACGAAAGAACCCGACTTGGGGCCTACGTCCCAAACGGGGATCGACCATATAGAACTCGTGGATGCGACCCTAGACCCCATCGATAGGGAGGGGCTTCATCGCGCAACTTTTGCCCACGCAAAAGAACAATCTGGCCCAACTCCTTGGCGCTTTCTTAGAGCGCGCTCTGGACTTGGATCCTTATCTTCGCGGAAAAATTTCTGAGCTCAGGGCCGCCTTGCCGCCCTGACCCAGACCCTCTCTGGGGCACCCCCTGTTGATTTGTTAATTTGTAAATACTTTATGTAAACTTCTGTAACTAACTCTCCGGAGTGCACTAATTGACTAAGCGGTCAATAAAGTCGTTTCAATTGTCTATTACTGTTAGAGGATATAGCTTCATGGCCAAACAGTGAAATTCTTCATACTGAGCGAAGGCCTTAAAATCCATCAGCTCCCCAATCGACGTCAAGGTTGGGATCCTCTCTCTTGAAGTCCGTTGTATTAAATAAATAAATTCTAATAAAAGATGGCCATCGCCCAGAACACCAGGGTCGCAGAAGAACATCGAGTTTCCTCCTAGTGGAAGAATATCCCCAGCGAGTTTAGCATGCCTACGCCTCCCGTCGCCGCAGTTACATCATCTACGACAGAGACGTCCAACATTTGGGCAATGGTTGCATCTAGGCCTATCTCGTCGATTCCCCATTAGGAACTTTTGGCTCCCAAGGACTCCGAACCTAATTCTAGTTATCAAAGTGCCAGCAATAATGCAGCATCAAGCTCGCTCCATGATGGCTCCAGAAGAACGTTAACTCCTGTCACCGCAGTGCAATACTATACAGCGACCTCTCTCCAGAACATCCAGGAAGAAGATATACCGTCATTCATGTCGAATCAAGGTTAATCAAAAGTTCTCCAACACAGCTCGAGGAAGTTCTTAAGTCATTACTTGAAAAATATCTTTCAGGACGCAGAAGCGCCTTAGAATTGGTTTAGCCATTTGCCAACTAAACACCTCAATTCTGAACAATTAATTAACCCCTTATAGATCTCATTAAATCAAAGGCAGCCCTGCACTGACGAAGGTCATTATCCCGAAACCCCAGTCTCCAGGTTGGCCTTCTAACTTTTCCAAAGCTGGTTTAGTAGCTTTGTCACATACTGCTAGTTTTCAGAGATGGTCGATAAATAGCGCATAGTTTTTGCTCTATTTTGACTGAAGAGGCAACCTTTCTTTTATAGATAAATCCTCTCTTCCATGAAAGTTAACATCAACTGATATCAATAAAAATCATTTCAATCTCTTTTCAACACATTTTAAGTGAAATAACCTAAGGATGAGAGCAATCCGTTACAGTGGTATGAACCCTCCATGAATCACAACCCATCAGATGAGCAACCACCTTTGTAAAATCAAAAATGACCTCACATAATTTGACCTCCAATAAGGGGTCATCTCCAAGAAAGACTAGGAGTCTACTGTAGATAAACTAATGCAGCTGAATGGGGACGCTAATGCTCTCTGAGCAGTTTACTTAACATATCTGTTTTTTTATTCAATAAAAAAATATACAAAATGATTTTTTTGCCCCAAATTATAGCTATATATGAACAATTTTCTTTTATTAAACATATCTCAACGGTTAAAGGATTCTCTTCTAGGAAGCAAAAAATAAAAATCGGTTCATTAACAAACCATATCCATGCTTCCTAATTTGCACGGTAGCATGCCTCATCATAGATATATCTATCCATGCGCTTATAGGAGAAGAACTTGGTATTTGCTGTAAAATCGTTATAAAAATACTAATTATAATTTTAAAAACTCGCAAAGACAAAAATATTGTTATTTATTATAAAATTAATGAAGCTTTCAGGGTTGAGTTTCTTGTGCAACTTTTTATTTTCAAGCTTTCGGACTTGTCAGTCCTTCAACAGGTTCATCATTTAACTCGTGATTATAAATAAAAAATATTGTCTTCATAACTAGAGATATTTATAACCCAGGTTCCTCGAGCCCAGAACACCAACTACCCGGAAGTCCAGCTCACTGGTATGGATTAGTGCTAAGCGGCCTGTTTTGATTGCTGATTTGAAGCAGTTGACTAGGAAGTTCTATGCTGAGGTTGAGTCTGGAAGGCTGGCCATAGATGTAGGGTTGAGGTGGGTCAGTCCAAGCAGGATAGCTGTTTGCATTAATATCTCAGGAATGCTGTGCAACCTGAAGAGAAGTAGATTGACTATCTGGGGCTCTTCTGAACAGTGAATGCAGGTAGGGTCTGTTTCGAAATGCACACTGTATTGTCTGCCATACATGGCCATGGCGTGAGGATGGTGGTGGGACTATCCATGGCGGATTTTTTGGTAGAAATTGAGGAATGGCTTGGAGTGGAACAATTCTCCTGAGGATCTGGTCGATAGTCTTTGGGAATATAATACAGTCCATGATGATAGAGCAGCCTTACGTGTTATGTTTCGAGCATGAGTTCGAGGCAAGGTAAAGTATGAGTGGTGGTAGGACAGAAGCAGCGGACATTTTTGCTGCACTTTATGCTAGTCCATTGCCACTGATTCCAGTGTGTCCGCGTACCCAATACAGCCTGATGTAAGGGGCTATGTTAAGGACTTTTATTATTTTCGCCATTATAGCGATGTTCGTATTGGTCCTGAGGAGCAGATAGCTGCTAAAGCAGATCTACAGTCGAGCAATAGTCACTGCTGTTTTGGTTACGGATCTCCTCGAGTTGAGCTGCCCGGAGAATTGTTATAAGTTCAGCTTGAAAGGCAGTGCAGTCTGGGTGATTCATATACTACTTTAGATGAGGTATGCATCTACTAAATATATGCATGTCATAATTTGTATATAATTGTATGCACCCCCGACCCACTATACATGTACAATGTATGATTTTCAAAGATTTAATAAAGATAAGGTAACTGGAGGACAGAAAGTAGCAACAAGACATAGGAAGTAGGCTTAAAGCGGGCACAATTATAAATAACTTGTACAGTCAATACTTCCTGACCGAGGCCGGGCGTATCTGGTGACCGCAGAAGTTATAAAAGTAGAGAGACGCCCAATATTTCCGGAGCAAGACCGGACGTATTGATAACCGTGGAAGTTATAAGAGTCGAGCTAACACCCAATACTTCCTGACCAGGCCGGACGTATCTTCCATCAAAGAAAGCCGCAGGACCAATTAGAAAGTAGCGCCTAAATAGGTCAACCAATAGAAAAAGGTCATGTGACATCTTTCGACCAATAGGAAAGAAGACAACTCTTGGTGTTAAATCGAGAAGCAAGAATTGTCATAACGCTTTCGCTCCCATAGGAACAACACCTACAGTAACGCTTTCGCTCCCATAGGAACAACACCTACAGTGGCTCCTTCGCTCCAACAAGGTAACATCTGCTCTCGAGACCTCCCCGCGCATCCCATAGCTAAGTCAATCACCGCCATGTGATCAGATAATTAACAATCAAAACCCCTCCTCTTCTCAAGCTTTCTTTCCTCCAAACCAGTTGCCTTTTATTTTCAAACCCCATCACGTGTCCTGATTATTCCTAACTGTATGCTTCAACTTCCACTCAAACGACTGCGTTTCAACCAATCCTCACCATTCAAATCGAACAACAAGAAATTCCGCAACGATATTGTCACAGAACGGTTAAGTCGACAGGATAAAGATATTATGGAGCTTAATCAGGATCAAGATGGAAATTAACCCAGACGCCAAGCAAAACAAATGGCAATGACAAACCCAGAGGAAAGAACGGACAAGAAGCGAGGCGACCAGGCGCCTTCTAGCGGCCATCATATGGCAGATGACCGTGCCCTCCGACGAGTCAACGCCCCGCAAGGTGAGACGGAGTTCCGGAGCGCCATCCCCCGGGAGGACGACGGACACAACCCCCCCAACCCCAGGCGAGTGTCACCGAGGCCGGACACCGACCACCGAGGAGTCATCCACCGCCATGCCGTACACCGCCCCCGAAACCAATCCGCGCGACCCGGAACAGTACAAACGGTCCCAAAACGACATTCCAGTACCGGACTTCACTTCAATTTCGCGGACGGTGCGAGCAGTCCCGAGCCCCAAGCCAACCAACCCAAACCAAGACGTCCCAGAGGAGACCTGTTGACGAGGTAGGCACCCACCCTATGGCGTCAAGAAATTGACTTTGGACTTCTATCTAACCTACATACCCCTTTAATCATGTATCTAACCTTGTACTCAATGAATGCACGCACGGGCTAGGCCAAACCTGTCCGAAAGGACTTGCACTGCAATCAAATTTGTCACACAGGACAACCCTTGCCTGCATTCATTGACCCCACCACCATGTTTATCACTCAACCCAATTACCAGTACTATGCCCTCAAATACAAGCCACAACGCTTCAACCATCACCATGCCAAAAAAAAAAACGTGTCAGTACAGCTCACACACTTACCACACAAAATCCATACATGACCATAATCGCCACGCCATAATCACGCAAATGTACCTCACAACAATCACACAAACGTATTTAGCAACAACCACGACATTCGCAACAACAATACACCGACAACATCCATCCAAAGGACGGTTTTCACGCGACAAACACGCACAACCCGCACAACAAACGCAACACGCGCGCCAAAAGACGACAACAACCAACAAACGCATGCACAGTCGTTAGTAACAATTATCTCGTCTACCCAAAACACTAAAAAAATGTTCACATTAAAAGGTGCCATATACACTAACAATAGAAATTTCGATATATGTTCGTACAACCCACCCATGACTTTAATAAATTTGTTGTTCATAGTGAGAACAGGTTAGATTTTGTACAAACAAGGACTTCGCGTGACACCTTTTCATTCACAATTTTTTTTCGATCGTGTCACAGGTCACCCCACAAAACTTTTCATTTCAGGCCACAGACGCCTTTCACCACGCCTGTGACACGTCTCCACTCAAAACGTGTTCACGTCGTAAACCTCATTTTCACTCAATTCCACTCTAATATCACTGAATAGCATTTTTTACTAAAGTCACAACGACCATTCGATTTAATAAATGGATACAACGTCCGGATTTTCAAAATACAAATAATCGAAACACACCACACTCATCTCTTCACAATGTTATGGCAGAACATAACACACGACAATACAAAACAGGTAAAAACCTGTCCCACCTGCCGATTATCTACAAATATCGATGAATCCAACACCAATAAAAAAGTAGAGAGACAATAAAAGATGCAAGTCGCACTCAAAATAAATTAGACGGCAGGAAGTGAGAATTTTGAGACGTAGCGACAAAAACGAAACTCCCTTACTTCAATTACGTGCAAATAGAGAGGAAGTCTTGTTTCCCCCACGTCCCATGTCCGGTTTCTAATTACCATCTCCCTCGACCAGCAGCTAAATCGAGGTCAAGCTGAGAACTTCTACATGTCATCCAATTTCATTCCCTCTCTTTTGGCCGACACATAAAAATAGGTCACCGCTTTTCCCCGCACAGATTCCTCTATGCCACCAATCTTGGATCCCAGTTCGAGTCTGCGTATCGATTTTTACCATACAATTCCGCACGCACAAGACGTCACACACATTTAAATGAGTTCATATTCCTATTATAACTAATCATAATTACTTTACAGACTTCTAACATTTTTCACAACACACACAAAGACAAAAAATTTATAGGGCATAATTGAGCAATTAAACATTAGATCAGGGCATGTAGATACAAAAGGGTTCAAACCAATACACCTTATTGTTCATATTAATCATTTTCATTATTTTCTCTCAATTAAAAATGTAAATATTTAATCAATTTATCAATTTATTCAACTTATTATCACTTTAATCATTAATTATCATTTATTTACCACTTAGTTTATATTATCATAGTTTCAAATCAACGAAAACTCATTGGTTTTCTTTAAAATTGATATTATATTTTATTTTGATTTACAAAAACATTTCTTTTCTTTTTTTCCACCATGCAACAAAACATTTTTTTTCCCCACCATGCAACCAAGCATTTACTTTGATTTCTTCCAACTTTTTATTTTTATTTTTTGATTTCTCAAAAGACCTAATAAAATCCCTCGATTTCCATTCCCAATTTCGAGTAGATGGTTAGGCATTTTTCCTTTTTTTTTTTACCATACAAGCATTCACTTTGATTTCTTCCAACTTTTTATTTTTATATTTTGATTTCTCCAAAGACCTAATAAAAATCCCTCGATTTCCATTCCCAATTTCGAGTAAAATATAATTAGGCATTTCTTTTTTACCATGCAACAAGCACTTTTCTTTTTTTTTTCACCATGCAACAAAGCATTTTTTTTTCTCACCATGCAACCAAGCATTTACTTTGATTTCTTCCAACTTTTTATTTTATTTTTTGATTTCTCAAAAGCCCTAATAGAACTCCCTCGTTTTTATTTCCAATTTCGAGTAGAAATTAGTTAGGCGCATTTTCTTTTCTTTTTAATTCACTATGTACCATAGCATTCATTTTGATTTCTTACAATTAAAAAATGTTTTGATTTCTATTAATTATACTCAACCTATATCATCAACACCATTCTAATTTATCTCTTATATATCCACCAATGCTTGTATATAGCCTCTCAATACCCACAACTAATTTTCCCACAAAATTATTTTTTTCCCTTTACAGAATTCTCTCAGGCTAACCCCTTCTTGAATTCTTCACATGTAGGGGGCGCATCTGTCATAATTTGTATATAATTGTATGCACCCCCGACCCACTATACATGTACAATGTATGATTTTCAAAGATTTAATAAAGAATAAGGTAACTGGAGGACAGAAAGTAGCAACAAGACATAGGAAGTAGGCTTAAAGCGGGCACAATTATAAATAACTTGTACAGTCAATACTTCCTGACCGAGGCCGGACGTATCTGGTGACCGCAGAAGTTATAAAAGTAGAGAGACGCCCAATATTTCCGGAGCAAGACCGGACGTATTTGATAACCGCGGAAGTTATAAGAGTCGAGCTAACACCCAATACTTCCTGACCAGGCCGGACGTATCTTCCATCAAAGAAAGCCGCAGGACCAATTAGAAAGTAGCGCCTAAATAGGTCAACCAATAGAAAAAGGTCATGTGACATCTTTCGACCAATAGGAAAGAAGACAACTCTTGGTGTTAAATCGAGAAGCAAGAATTGTCAGTAACGCTTTCGCTCCCATAGGAACAACACCTACAGTAACGCTTTCGCTCCCATAGGAACAACACCTACAGTAACGCTTTCGCTCCCATAGGAACAACACCTACAGTGGCTCCTTCGCTCCCAACAAGGTAACATCTGCTCTCGAGACCTCCCCGCTCATCCCATAGCTAAGTCAATCACCGCCATGTGATCAGATAATTAACAATCAAAACCCGCTCCGCTCTTCTCAAGCTTTCTTTCCTCCAACCCAGTTGCCTTTTATTTTCAAACCCCATCACGTGTCCTGATTATTCCTAACTGTATGCTTCAACTTCCACTCAAACGACTGCGTTTCAACCAATCCTCACCATTCAAATCGAATAACAAGAAATTCCGCAACGATATTGTCACATGCAAATATATTTTTAATGGAATAATGAATACATATGTAAATATAATGCGCTATTTATATATATATATATATATATATATATATATATATATATATATATATTAATATTATATATATATATATATATATAATCGTTTAATGTCTAGAAAAAATACTTTTAAAATTATATAAAAAAGACCTTTAAAATTTATATAAAAAAGACCTTTAAAATTAAATTGAAATGTAGAAAAAGAAAAAACTATTTCTAGTAAAATAGTGTGAGGAAACATTTCACTTAAAACACTTTTTAAACAAATATGGGGCAGAAGCTGGTATATTTTTCAATGATAAAGATTCGAAATAAATGTGAGATTTAAAGTTATCTTGAAGTGTTAGATTCTGCGGAAGTCCTAGGATCAGGTGACAACCCATTCCTTTAGAAGTCCATAAGTTCGAAGCTCTTACTCCCATCACCTTTTGGGCCATGTGTTATGTGGCTTTTTCAACTCATGGACTTCTAACACTAGCTGGATTTTATCTTCCCAAAAGGCTGATCGATCACTAGATATCTGTGCATTGCAAACGGCTTCCAACTTATGGACTTCTAAAGGAATGGACTTCTAAACCCGATCCCAGGACTTCCGCAGAATCTAACACCTCAAGATAACTTTAAATTTAAAATTTATTTCGAATATTTATCATTCAAATAGACTCAAGCTGTGCCGCCCCATATTGGTTTGGTGGTGTCTTGTCCATATTTTTTTTTCAAAAGTGTTTTAAGTAAAATGTTTTCTCCTACTATTTTACTGGACCTGGTTCAAATTCACATAAATAGGTACCGCTCAGCAAGAGCAACCTAGTTCATGATAATTGAACAATGAATAATATGTGAAGTTTATTCACATATTAAACAAAATTTTAACCGGGATTTAATCCCGGTTCATGACTGTCGGGAATCGAGGGTGTTACCCACTCGTCCACCGACTTATTTACTATTTTACTATAATCCTCTATGGTGTTTCTACGTTTAATTTAACTTTAAAAAGGTCTTTTAAAATTCTTTATAATATTTTTTCTTGAAAATATATAAACGACTATATATAAAACGCATTATATTTACATATGCATCCATTATTACATTTTGCATATATATATATTTGCATTTCATTTATTTATTATATATTATTTGCATAGAGCAGATGAATACCTCTCAAGTTGTATATGAAGATAAAAATATTTCTAGTGTCTTGTTTGTTATGTTGTGTTTAAATTCTAATTAGGCTTTTATTATTATTATTACGCGGCTTACATGGTCGTGTAGAAGGATTGAACAATGAACTAGAGCAGAGAATAAAAACTATACCAAAAAAGGGCGCATTCATCCTCCGGGGAAAGAGAAGATCGTAATTTTTCAGAGCAAAATCAAGCCGTTCAGCGTTTAAGAGCTATACTGCATGTGTCGGTTCTGTGTTGTTTATCCAAGACGAGGCAAGATTAACTAAGCATTAGTTTATTTCCTATTATTTTATCCATATTATATACAAGTCAAAAGAGATCACTAGCAGAGTATTATTCCTTTTTGTTCTACAATCTCCTCCCTTAACTTTACAGGAACCTTCGAGGTATCTTGACTGCCCTTCCATATCTTGTATGCACGGCTGGCATTGAAGGGAGGCTCTTCTCTGGATCCTGGTCTTGGTTGTCCCTCTGCATCCTTCCATCTCTTGTAGATGAGGCCGTTGGTGTAGGGCAATCCTCCTCGGTCTCTTGCTCCTGGTCATCCTTGCATCTCCTTGAGAGCCAGGTTGATGTCGAAGTGGGGGTCTCCTCATTTCTCTGCTCCTGGCGCTTTCCAGGGGCATCGTCCTATATGCTTGAAGAGTCAGATAGCAATCTTCTTCTTTCTTCTTGGACTTGGGCTTCTTAGATTTCTTCTTGGGAGGTTCTTCAGCTTCTACTTCCTCCTCCTCACTGTCCTCAGCTTGCTTCCTCTTCTGGGGAGTCTCTTCCTCCTCATTGTCAGAGACTCCTCCTCATCTCCGGACTCTTGAGTTCCAGATTTGGGGCAGTCGTCCTTCTTATGGCCAAACTCCCCACAGGTGTAGCAAGCCTTCTTGGACTTGCGCTGGTTCTCCTCCTGTCCTCCATCTTCAGCCGTGTTGTTGGTACACTCATATTTACGGTGGCCAACTTCTCCGCAGTTGTAGCAGGTGTTGTTGCTGCCTCCATCACGGCTCTGTCCACGGCCACGTCCACCACCACGGGCAGGTTTGGTACATTCAAACTTGCGGTGGCCTTCTTCCCCGCAGTTGTAGCAGCCTCTGTTATCTCCACTTCCGAGTCTACCACGCTGTCCGCCGCGGCCTCCTGATGATAATTGCTGAATCATTCTCACAATGTTTAATTTTTCACTTGTCTCCCCAGAGAGAAGTGGCTGCTTTAGTTTATCAACAATGTATATTTTCGAGTTTAAGTGCTGGCCTTTATTTTGAAGTTTTACGTGGATCATTCCAACTGTTTCCAAGGGTATTCCATTTGGACCTTGTAATATTTTATCAGATTTTTCCAGTTTTATTCTTTGGAAACTTTGATAATAATATTGTAGGGGGAGCACGTTGACATCAGCTCCGGTGTCAATTTTAAAATTAATTTGTCTATTATTTACCTTAATTGGTACTATCCATTTCTTGGAATTATCTCTACAGATCCCAAAAAAGCTATCTCTGATTTTATTTCATTTATGGCTTCTGATCTACATACTTTGGCATAATGGCCCTTTTTCTTGCATTTACTACAATACGAGTTCATAGCTGGACAATTTTTCCAATCATGATTATTTGAATTGCCACACCTGGTGCATCCATGTGATGACCCTCCCAACTGGTTTGACTTGAATTGTCTTATTTTTGGTTCGTGCCTTTTTGTTTCTTTTATGTGATTAGGCATTTTCTTTATTTGATCTACAGAATCTTGTTGGTAAAGGCTAGACTGCTGTTCTTTGACACTTTCTAATTGCTTTGCCATTAGTGTGGCTTTTACTAAGGTCAAGTCTGTATCAAGTTGCATTCTTTCAGATAATGCTCTATCCCTTACTCCAACAACTATCCTATCCCTAATCAACTCATCATGTAACATCCCAAAATTGCAGTGCTCAGCTAGGCTATGGAGTGCTGTGATAAATTCATTCACCTTTTCCCCTTCCTGCTGACATCTTTGATTAAATCTTGCCCTTTCATAAATTATATTACGTCTTGGAATAAAGTGACTTTCAAAGCATTCAATAACTTTACATAATTTTCTAGTTGGTCACTTGCTATTTTACATGACAACAAAATGTCATCTGCATTATCACCCATGCAGTACACGAGCATATTAACTTGCTCATTTTCTGGGTTATTAATTAACCCGCTTGCCTGCCTAAAACGTTCAAATCTCCTAATCCATTTTGGCCAATCACCTGGATTTGAAAAATTAAAAGGTTCTGGGGCTACACAATTATAATTTTGGGACATTATAAAGATTTACTTATAATATAATATAACTTACCAAAAAGTTTGCTTGATGTCAAGTTTCAAATTTTCTTCGAACAACGACTTTCTTTATGAATTCAGTTTACCGCTTCTAAGCTTGCTTGATGTCGAATTTCAAATTTTCTTCGAACAACGACCTTCTTTATGAATTCAGTTTACTGCTTCTAAGCTTGCTTGATGTCGAATTTCAAATTTTCTTCGAACAACGACCTTCTTTATGAATTCAGTTTACCGCTTCTAAGCTTGCTTGATGTCGAATTTCAAATTTTCTTCGAACAACGACCTTCTTTATGAATTCAGTTTACCGCTTCTAAGCTTGCTTGATGTCGAATTTCAAATTTTCTTCGAACAACGACCTTCTTTATGAATTCAGTTTACCGCTGCCACCATGTGTTGTTATCCAAGACGAGGCAAGATTAACTAAGCATTAGTTTATTTCCTATTTTATTTTATTTCATTTCAATTTACAGGTGTTACATTCGAGCACAGCTCACGAGTCACCTTGTCCAGATTATTTACACATGGCGAGTTGTAATGCTGGAGTGGCCCCCGAACCTTACAGGAGGGCAGTTGTTGGGTGTTTGGCTGTCAGCTAGCCATTGGGTCCAGGTCGTCGGATTCGGTGGCTGAGGTCACCAACTGTAGGAATTCTTCTTTTTTGAGTTTGATTCCGTTGCAATTCCAGAAAACGATTTTTAAAGGTAATTTGCCTTTCATTGTAAGAAAGTTTTGATAATTTCTAATAACTTTTCGCACAGTTCCCTGGTGTCAGAATGAGTAGTTTTCTTTTTTGCAGTTTCAGCATAACTTGCCTTTTGTTTTTCAACAATTGCTTCTTCTGTTTTAGTGGAGCTTGCTTGAGGTATGGTGTTAGGGGAGTTTTGTCTGGGAGGCTTTAGCTGCTGTTGTTGTGGCTTCGGAAAATTTGGGCATCCGCGGTAATTGGCTGTGTGCGCCTCTCCGCAGTTAGCGCACTTTGGTGGGAGCTGTTTCGACTTTCTTGGACAATCCTTCGAATGGTGTTCTTCAGCACACTTGACGCATTTGGGCTTCAAAAAGCAGTTTAGCTGGCCATGCCCAAAACCCTGGCAGTTAAAGCATTGGGTCACTCGTTTTGTAGTCCTGAATGATTCCACGACTATTTTTTGGTAAAGTATTTCGGTTATTCCGTAGATTCGTTTATTTTGTTCATTTTTCGGTAGCTCTACTAGGACTATATTCATCGGTATTTTGGTCGATTGTCTATGGAGTCTTTTGACAATGACCTCAGTGAAGCCCATTGAGACCAGTTCAATTACGACGTCTTCTTCTTTGAAGGCTGTTGATACCCCCTTCAATACCACTTTCAGTGGTTTTTCCTCCTGTAGTCTGTAGGAATATCCTCCATTATTTTTATGTACATACTCCCTGATTTTTTTGAAGTCGCCTCTGTTTTTCGATTTAATTATGTGCTTTTTGCCAGAAATCGTGACTTGGAATGGTTCCATGCACAAGTCTTTTAGCTCTTGGCAAAGAAGCTTCCAATCTGCTACATTTTCTGCAATAACAGGAGGAATTCTCGGTTTTTTCACGTTAGTGACTGTGGTCCATGGGCCATCGTTGTCGCTATTTTCGTCATCGTCTTGCGGTGGGTGAGCTGCGTTCATTTGTTGAGAAACTCCAGTGGCGGGACACTTTGTTCGTCGATGTCCATTCTAGGCGTCTTCAGATTACGCTCGCTCCTAGTTGGCGATCTTGAGTCATCCGATTGGGAGCCGCGAATTCTCTTCTTTGATTGAACCGTTTCCTCAAGTTTATACTCGATTCCACATTTGTCTAGGATCTTCGTTATTAAGGAGGCTTCGATTATGATAGTTTCTCGCCGGTTGGTCCGATCGTCGATTTAATTACAATCGGTGGCATATTCTTTTTTTGCCAAAACTCATAGTTTATTTCCTATTATTTATCCATATTATATACAAGTCAAAAGAGAACACTAGCAGAGTATTATTCCTTTTGGTTTCCAGAGCTCAACAATCTATGAGCCTAATACTCTGCACAGGTTCTTCTTTATGCTAATGATCTGTGTTCTTCCTGATTGAATATTAGCCCTACTAATATTAATGATCATAGCAATTCATTCACATATATTATCTTTCTCCAACCTTTTTTTGGAATATATACGTGTATGCTAGTTAGCTCTCGTGCTAATCTTCCTATAAATCTAATACATGCTCTCCTTCAGACCTAACTCTAACCGTTGGCAAAGCGTCACAAAACCCAAGAATTTATTTATATAGATATAGGTAGTAAGTTGTTTTCGAGTTGTTTTGCCCACCCTGTAGCGGTCTTGCAACTCGAAATCTTGCCGCAAACGTATAATGTCGCCGAGAAACAGCCGGTATTTGCCGGCGACTAAAAGTTTAGGGAACAAACGGGCGGTGGAGATAGGTTTCGGTTTTAGCAGGAAGCCGGCGTCATGTCTATGATTTCAGAATGATGCAACGACACTCTCGCCGGTGATCTCGCGGCGTCAACACCCTGTAAGTGTGCTTCTCTCTTTTCTTGAATTTTGTTATTTTAAACATATGCTTAATAAAGCATTTGAAAAAGATTGTTCTCGTAACCCCTTTAGACAACACCACCACACTCAACGGCAGTTTTGCTCGTTGACATAGAGAAAGAAACAAGTACTGCTGTTTATCTTTTAAAGGATAAGTCCTTGGAATTATTTCGATTGAAAAGATAAGATTTAGATCTAGTATCGATATGATAGGTCTGGCGAATTTGTGTTTGAGAGTTAACACTTTAGCAATGGCAAAAATCGGAGAGAATGAAATCTCTGCACTAATCTCCACAAGATTGGCAGGCCCTGTGGCTGAAAGCTAACATCTTGGTTGTGTGTTGGGCAAGAGAAACCTTATCTCACCGAGTTAGCCCCGCAACAAATTAGATGACGCAATAAGATGCAACAAACACACAGAAGCCATATTGTCTTCCCCCTGCTAGAAGGAAGGTAGGTTTCCTGTCTGGTTACATAGTTTTGTAAGATAAGAAAAGCTCAGTAAGACTGCTAGCGGAAACACACATATCTATTAACGACTACGCCAGGTTAGCGTTCATTTTATATATATATCTGGTCTAACCTTTATGGTTTTCATCTGGTCTAACCTTTAAGGTTTTCATCCTTCCTAACTGGCACACTAATTTAATATACTATCTTATATCGTGTCCTCCCCATTTACACTAGATTGTTTTTAAAATAGGCTTATAAAAAAAAATCACAAAAATTTATCTTCTTTCATCAAGAGATACTTCTCTCTCTCTCTCTAATTAGCTTAATTTTATATTTGGAAAAATTATTATCATGGTTCTGTCTTTGCTCTTCTCTATAAAACTTTCTCTTCGCTTTATTCCTTTTTTCACCCAGCCTTTGACGCGTAACTGCCGATGCTTTGCTGGTGTTTCTTTTTTTTTTCTTCTTTCATTATAATATATTCTAACTAATTATTTATTACAAAAAAAAATAAAAAAAACCTCACATGTTTAAATTAAATAAAAAAATTATAAATCTTAAAATTCTCATAACTATATATAAACCAATTCCTCATTAAAGACTACACGATTTTGGCTATAGTGATCCTTAATGAGTGGATTTTTTTAACTGTTGTTGTTACTCATCACTAGGACTACCCAAACGAATGACACCCTTATGTCCCAGAAGATTCTAATTACATTATTGACAGTAAGAAGTTGTTTTGTTTTAATATATATATGTCATAATTTGTATATAATTAAATGCAACCCCGACCCACTATGTATGTACCATGTATGATTTTCAAAGATTTAATAAAAGAATAAGGTAACTGGAGGAAAGAAAGTAACAAAAGACATAGGAAGCAAATTTAGAGGAGAACATATTTATTAATAACGTCGCAGTTAACCTTCTGACCCCGGGTCCCTGCGAGCTAAGTTTAAACCAACACTTCCTGGAAAAACAGGACGTATCTAGTATCCGCAGAAGTTATATTAATCGAGAGACACCCAATGCTTCCTGACAGAACCGACGTATTTTGATAGCCGCGGAAGTAAATAGAGTCGAACAAACACGACACTTCCTGACCCAGGCCGGGCGTAACTAACACTAAAGGAAGCCGCCGGCCAATCAAATAGCATCTAAATAGGTATCAACCAATAGGGAAAGATCATGTGATCATCTCTCAACCAATCAGAGAGAAACTGAGTCTTGGTTAAATCGGAAAGCAAGAATAGTTAGTTACGTTTTCGCTCTCATAGGAACAACACCTACAGTTGTTCAGTGGCTCTCGCCGAGTTCGGACAGTTGCTCCTTCGCTTCCAACAAGGTAACATCTACTCTAGAGATCTCTCTCTCTCCGCTCATTTCATCTAAATCCCATCATCGCCATGTGATCAACTAATTAATAAGTCAAATCGCTCAACTCTTCTCAAGCTTTCTTCCCTCCAACCCAGTTGCCTTTTATTTTCAAACCTCATCATGTGTCCTGATTATTCCTAACTGTGTGCTTCACTTACCACTCAACGACTGCGCTTCAACCAATCCTCACCATTCAAATCGAACAACAAGAAATCCCACAACGATATTGCCACAGAACGGTTAAGTCGACAGAATTCTACAACAGTGTAATACTTCAAATATTATAGTGTAATAACAATTGCATCATATTACACAGAGTCGACAGGATAAAGATTATGGAGCTTAAACAGGATAAAGATTATGGAAATTAACCCAGGCGCCAGCAAAACAAAAGGCAATAACAAACCGAGAGAGAAGAGACTGACAACGAACGAAGCGACAAGACACACCCTGGCGACGGTAATTTTAGAACTGACCGCCGCGCTACAAGGGGCAAGATCCCCGCAACTGGAAGCGGTCTTCCGGAGCGCCACCCTCGGGACAACCGACGCCCGCACCGCCGGTACGTGTCCGAACAACCTGACGCCCACCGAGGAGTCGCCACCCGCCATGCCGTACCCGTGCACCCGGAAGCAAGCCACGCGACACGGGCCCAGTGTACCGACAACGCGATCCACTCGAATGGAAGCAGTACAAATGACTAGATTTCCCTTTCAATTGCGCGGACAGTGCAAAAGGTCCCGATCCGGTCCAACAGATATTCCAAGCCAGCCACCCCAAGCCGAAGACGCCACAATGGAGCCCTTTCGAGATTAAGGTAGGCAATCCACCCAATGACACCATCAAATTGACTTTGGACTTGTATCTGACCCAGGACCTACCATGTACCTTTCTAATTGAACCAGACGCAGGTTCGAACATATTGCCGTATCATTTATACAATAGATTAAAAGCACAACTTCCCAACTTAAGTATTAAAAAACCTTCCCTTGATCTATCCACCCTAAATAGTTTTACGAAAATAATAGGACATTTAACTCTCCCTCTGACAATAGGCCAAATAACCCGTAGAGAGAACTTCCACGTGGTAAATGCATCATTGCCATTTGGAGTTCTTACCTTAAAAACCCTTTATCAGTATAATTTAAAACTAAATTATAATCGCGGCACTATTTTCCAACTTGGCGTCCCATTGTCTAATACTATCTACCACTTTAAACATGTGTCAAATGAATGCAAGCACGGGCTAGGCCAAAACCTGTCCCAAAGGACTCGCACAGCACCCAAAGTTTTCACACATGGAAACCCTTGCCTGCATTCATTGCCCAAACCCCAAATATTTACATGCCACCATTCTAATCTCACACCACGCAACTTGTCACTCAACCCAATTGCCAATACTTTATGCCCACAACACATAAAGTCACCACGACTTCAACCTACAATTCCAATAATGCCCAAAAAAGTGTCCGTACACCGACACAGCTCACCCACTTACCACACAAAATTCACACAGGATCACACTTCGCCACACCATAATTACGCAAATGTACCTCACAACATACACGCACCCATACACCACCACGCAACAAACACGCACAACCCGCACAACAAACGCAACACGCACGCCAAAAGACAACAACAACGACAAACAAGCGCATACACAACCGTTAAGAATAACACAATCATCCCGTCTACACAAAACATAGAAAAAATTCACGCCACCAAACAACCACACAATCGAAAAACATTACGATCTTTCCTAAAAGCTGTGAACGTCTATAAAGAGTTCATTCCGGACCACGCCCGCTTGCGGACGCCACTTGTCAACCTTCTAAAAAAGGATGTCATGTGGGTCTGGAGTGACGAATGCCAGAAAGCGTTCACTAACCTGAAAGAAAACCTTACCACACACCCCACATTACACCTTTACCAGGAAGGTCTGCCATGCCAGGTGTACTGTAACACCTCAACATTCAGCATTACAGGCGTTCTTAAACAAGTCTACCCTGATGGAAGACATACACCGTTCAACATTTCAGCCGATCTCTGCGTAGTCACGAGCGAAATTATTCAGACTTGGAACTACAATGCCTAGCCATTGTGGAAAGTGTGGATAATTTCCGCACCTGTCTAAATGGCAGAAAGTTTACAATATTTTCTGACCATCCCGCATTGCAGTGGTTGAAAGAGATCAAAGCTCCGTCAGGCAGATTGTTTCGATGGAGGTTAAGATTGTCAAGATACGAATATGAGGTCCGTAGCATAAATGGAGTACAACAATATGAAACGGGCGTTGGAACTCGTATCCCATTTTGTGGCTTTCTAGATGCGCTACTCATACAGAGCCCACAGTCTTCTCCCACCGGGAAAATCTCGCGGTGACTATGGATCACAATAAACTGCGCACCGTCCTCCCGAAAAAGGTAGTACTTAAAACTATAGTCCCCAAGTTCACTTACAACCAGACTTCTTAAGTCCGTACACACACAACACCACCACCCAAACATCTCCAGATGACGAGACTCATCTCATCACAATATTATTGGCAGAACATGACACAAGACATCGCAAAACAGGTAAAAAACCTGCCCCACCTGCCGATTCGCTAGAAGAATCGATGAATACAACCAACCTTCACGTAAAAATACCGACACAGGCACCAAAGCAAAACAGAATTCGTACATAAAGCACAGCGTACACACAACACAAACAATGTCAAAATTACCACACCCACGTTAGAGAAACGATCACACATCTCAACCTAAACCAATTACCGCCGACATATCTCTAATAAAACCATTGACTATCAAACAGGAGAACTGTAAACCTGACAACCAGTTCAATCATATCACACCATCCCCTAAAGATATCAAACAGGAGAACTACGAACCTACCAATCATTCAAATTCTACAATTAATAAGGTTCAAGCAAATATTTCAGAGTCCCCAGTTACAAAAATATGGACGAACATGGGGCAATATCCTATCTTTCCTCTGATTTTTATCCTTTGTTTATTAGTTCTACCGTACAACTGTATCCCAATTTTATTCATTAATTACTTGTTTATCTATGCCATGCCCGCTCAGAAAATTTTCGAACTACAAGAAGCAGTTTTTCATTGTGGACAAACATTTATAAAGCTTCTCATAATTTTAGGAACCATCTTCGCAGAAAATCTAAATAAACTCCGAAAAGATAGCAGTAACTGAAAGATGACCAACCAGTGTCGGAGAAATCACGCTCCAAAAACAAGATCTGAGCCGCACCAAAAATAAATAGACGGCAGGAAATGAGAATTTTGAGACACCACGACAGGAAGTGTAGTCCGCAGCGATAAATTCGGCCTCTGTAAACAAAGCGGAGCGCCTTCGTCCGATCTCCAATTTCATTCCCTCTCGTTTGCCCGACACACCCCACTTCCGTATCTCTAATTACAATGAGAAGATCCCCTATTGAGGTCAACTGGGAACCTCGCTATGCCACCGATTTTTGATTCCAGTTCGAGTCTACATATCGATTTTTACCACCCAATTCCACATCCACGAGACAACACATAGAATTCACACACACATTTCTTACACAACCGACTTCTAACATTTTTTCACAACACACACACAAAGACAAAAAATTACACATAAAGGTTATATAGATTTCCATGTCTCCTGTACACACAGCATAAACGCACTTGAGGGCTAGAATCACGTTTTTCACCTAAGTGTCGCTACAGATGAGACAAAAAATTTATAGGGCATAATTGAGCAAGTAAAACATTTATAGGGCAAAATGGAGCAACCAATACATGTAGATCAGGGCATGTAGATACAAAAGGGTCAAACCAATACACCTTATTGTTCATATTAATCATTTTCATCATTTTCTCTCAATTAAAAATGTAAATATTTAATCAATTTATCAATTTATCCAACTTATTATCAATTTTAATTATCAATTATCATCCTATTCACCACTTAGCTTATACTGTCACAACTCATTTATCAACGAAAACTCACTGGCTTTCGATTAAACTAAAAACATTAAATCACCCTTTGTTGTTGAAACCTTTTTATTTTTCATTTTTCTTTTTTTTTCCAACCACTCAACTTTGATTTCGTTCAACTCTTATTTTATTTTTATTTTTGATTTCTCAAAAGACCTAATAGAATTCCTTCGATTTCATTCCCAATCTCGAATAGAATATGGTTAGGCATTTTTCCTTTTTTTTTTCTCACCATTCAACCAAGCACTCAACTTTGATTTCGCTCAAAAACCTTTTATTTTATTTTATTTTGATTTCAAAAGACCTTATGAAATTCCCTCGAATTCTTTTCCAAATTCGAGCAAAAAAAGTAACTAGGCATTTTCCCTTATCACCATGCAACAAAACAATTTTTCTTTTTCAACCAAAAACATTCAATTTTGATTTCATTCAACTATTTTTATATTGTTTTTATTTTGATTTCAAAAAACCTTAATAGAACTCCCGCGAATTCATTTCTTAACTCGAGTAGAATTCGTTTAGGCGCATTTTCCTTTTTTTTTTTTTGCCCACTATGTACCATAACATTCATTGATTTCTTACAATTAAAAATTTTTGATTTCTATTAATTATACTCAACCTATATCATCAACACCATTCTATTTTACTTATTATATCGCCACCAATGCTTGTATATAGACTCAATACCCACAACTAATTTTCCCACAAAATTATTTTTCACTTTACAGAATTCTCTCAGGCTAACCCCTTCTTGAATTCTTCACATGTAGGGGGCGCATCTGTCATAATTTGTATATAATTAAATGCAACCCCGACCCACTATGTATGTACCATGTATGATTTTCAAAGATTTAATAAAAGAATAAGGTAACTGGAGGAAAGAAAGTAACAAAAGACATAGGAAGCAAATTTAGAGGAGAACATATTTATTAATAACGTCGCAGTTAACCTTCTGACCCCGGGTCCCTGCGAGCTAAGTTTAAACCAACACTTCCTGGAAAAACAGGACGTATCTAGTATCCGCAGAAGTTATATTAATCGAGAGACACCCAATGCTTCCTGACAGAACCGGACGTATTTTGATAGCCGCGGAAGTAAATAGAGTCGAACAAACACGACACTTCCTGACCCAGGCCGGGCGTAACTAACACTAAAGGAAGCCGCCGGCCAATCAGAAGATAGCATCTAAATAGGTCAACCAATAGGGAAAGATCATGTGATCATCTCTCAACCAATCAGAGAGAAACTGAGTCTTGGTGTTAAATCGGAAAGCAAGAATAGTTAGTTACGTTTTCGCTCTCATAGGAACAACACCTACAGTTGTTCAGTGGCTCTCGCCGAGTTCGGACAGTTGCTCCTTCGCTTCCAACAAGGTAACATCTACTCTAGAGATCTCTCTCTCTCCGCTCATTTCATCTAAATCCCATCATCGCCATGTGATCAACTAATTAATAAGTCAAATCGCTCAACTCTTCTCAAGCTTTCTTCCCTCCAACCCAGTTGCCTTTTATTTTCAAACCTCATCATGTGTCCTGATTATTCCTAACTGTGTGCTTCACTTACCACTCAACGACTGCGCTTCAACCAATCCTCACCATTCAAATCGAACAACAAGAAATCCCACAACGATATTGCCACAGAACGGTTAAGTCGACAGAATTCTACAACAGTGTAATACTTCAAATATTATAGTGTAATAACAATTGCATCATATTACATATATAATGTGTTGCAAAGTCTGGAGCCGACAATGTCGTATTAGGCTTCTCATCCAACTTACAGTCATGGGCCGGGAGCGCACTAGCCTGAAGACAAAAGATGACACACGCATGGAGCATGGTTGCCTCGGTTTAGGGGTGACACCCGGGAAGGTGAGACGGACTAAGGTGGAGTCCTGGGACCTCTGGTCAATCGGGCATCATGGCGACCTAACTACACCTGACTCGTGATTCTTCTGCTGACTCCTGTCTTCCTGTCTCAGATAAAACCTAGCTTATATGCTGACATCAGAGAGGAGGACTTTGTTGAGTGTCCGTGTCCAAACAAGGACTGACATGGCTGATATGTTCACATCCTCCCTGAGTTGCTTGGATAATGTCAACGACTGTTATACAGCCTTCCTGGATGCCGCCCTTCTTCTTGGTATTTTTTAACGCCATTACTAAGTTATATCGTGCGGTGTTTCTATGTACAACATATAAAATACGACATATATAGCACACTATATAGTTATTGTTCTTATATATAGATGCCGCGTTAAAATACATTATATTAAATTCAAGAAATTGTCCTAATTTGCCTAAAGATTTTGTTGTTGTGTGTGTGTGTGATTTTTTTTCAAACACTCATTTCCATATAGTATCTACACTATCTGTACTCTTATACCAGCTGAATGTGTTAGACAGGTTCTTGTGGAGAGTGATTTGTACGTCGCACTAAACAGTAAATAATACTTGCGGTCTCTTTCGTATTTTCCCAAATTAGGAATAGTTTTCATGTATTATACACCAAGTTGATGAGAGAGATCTCATAATACGAATTGTATACCTTTGCTCAAACCTCTTGTACAAAAGTAGATAATTTCTAGGGATCTGCACACTCAGACATGTCTCGTTATGGACGAGAATGCTCTGTATCCTCACTTCTTCGTAAAAACCATGTAGCTATAAATATTCTTGAGCTGGTATCGAACACATTGATTTAGATCTATGAGTAGTAATTAGAGAGAACAGGGCTCGTGCAACTACATACATACAAATCTCTACTATAAATTAAATATATAACGGGTAAATATTATTGTGTCCCATATTTTAACCTGAATTGTCTAAGAAATATAAAATATTTCCATTCAATGTTTCCTTTTCTTTCGAAGGTTTAGTCCTTTGACACCTTTGATGACGGTTTTCTACAATTGTCTTTCTGCCGCTGTTCTTTTCGGATCCCTGCATAGTCTCCCATCGTCATTAGAAGTGTACTGGAAATGTCAATGGGATTTGATCCTATTGTCTTCTGCCTCGAAATAATTGAATTGTTGGGTAACGATTCAAATGATCACCATCGAAAAGTAGCTGCGCTGACCAACCAACAGTAGCTCCAGGTGCCATTTTTTGTAGTCTTTTCCCTCTTCTTTTCTGTTGACTGTGTTGTAAAATTTTGTGTTTCTTGTTTAATTCAATATTGTTTCATACCTTGTTTTTAACACAAAACGACAATCAATCCATTGAATCAATTACGATATCATCCCTTCAATATTTTGGTCAAGAGCCATTTCAATATCTTTCATCTCCGCTTCTTGCCAGTACAGCGAATTACTATTTCCTCCCTACCAGAATTTTTATCGAATTCCCATTCTAGATCCTCCGTGTTCCTTCTCTGACGCAGTAAGATGTAGTTTACACCGCGCACGTCTTGGTATAGTAGAGGCTAATGGACTTCCAGGGTATTGTCGCATCACTATACTCTAGGTGGGATGAAGACCAAGGGCAAATCAACGATTGAGAAAAATACTCCCTCCATTTACAGTATTCCCCCTCTGTACCTGTAGTAAGTACTGGGATGTATGTTACAGCAGGAATGAGCATCCGTCGTCCAGGAGTCGGTGTGGCCGTGGTGGTCACAGCCCCAGCCAGCACCCCGGCTGTGTCGTGCTGGGCCAGCGCAAGGGGGCCGTGGGGAGTGGCCTGTTCCAGCTCCCCGGAGGCCACCTCGAGTTTGGGTAACAGCTCACATTCACTCTCAGCGGTCGAATTTGGCATTTTGCTGATTTAAAATGTCTTTTTAAAAGCTTTATTAATATACCTTTTTTTTTTCAAGCCAGTCTCAAAATCCTATAATCAATTGTTTCCGATTCATTCAGATCTCACAGAGAGAAGCTAATGTATTGATTTTTTTGTATAGAACGTGGTTGGAGCTGACACGCATATACAACTGGTTAAATGTTTAATTTTTGTATAGATATACTTATATAAATTTATTTATTCTAAAATATAAAACTATAGTAATGATATAAAACGGTAAAGGTTGTCATTATATAATTGTTGGAAAATGTTGTTTCACTCTCCCTCGGCCGTTTTACCTCTAAGGTGGGGTGCAGAGAGACGTGGGAGGCCGCGGCCAGGAGAGAGGTGCTGGAAGAGACCGGGCTGACCCTCACTGATGGAGTTCCTCACGGCGGTGAACTCAGTGGAGCAGGCGCTGGGCTACCACTACGTGACCATCTTCATGCGGGGCTGTACGCAGGCCGAGCCGGCCAACCTGGAGCCGGACAAGTGCGCGGGCTGGAGCTGGGTGGAGTGGGGGCACCTCCCACCGCCCGACAGCCTCTTCTATGCCTTGAGGGACTTCAGCAAGCTCGGCCTCAACCCGACATGTCAGACAGGGAGGAAATAAACAATTACTTACAACAGTGTGGTTTAACTTGATTGAATATAGCATGTACCTACACAGAGCGACCCTCTATCAGTAAACCGACCTTCCTTAAAGCGTCGATTTTTCTGTAAACCATCGACCGAATTATATTGAAATAGAGTTCTCTAAAGCAAACATCCTACTTAAATGGACTGAATTGTTTTTGTTGCATTGGTCACCTTAGAAGGTTCATGTAGAAAAAAGGTGCATGTTGTAAGGTGTAAAGCTGACATCGTCGCAGTGGGCTCCTCATCCAACTTGCAGTCATGGGCCAGAATGTAGCGCACTAGACTGAAGACAAAAGAATACCACACTCATAGGACCAGTTTAGAGGGGGCAGCACCCTTGAGCATTAAACCTATGGATAATATTTGGAAAGTACGAGGCTAAAGGGAGGATTCATTACCAGGGAAACTGCCGGAATATTGGCCCACTTCTGATTATCTCTCCAACCTTCCGCTCAGTGGCTGCAGAAATCGGTTTTGAAGTAGAAAGAACACCTCCCCCGTCAAATTAGACGCCGCAAAAACGACTCGCCATCTCTCGCCGTCTCTGCAAACTAGCGGACACGGGCCGTGATAAAGCCACAGCACACACAGCTCTAGCAAATCCAGAACGCCCCCCTGGAGACCATGGTTTCGTGCTATTGGCACTCGTCAGTCCAGAGCGGGCTTTGGTTTCATGAGATTCACGAACTCTTCACAATCTGCTAAAGAGGTGTGGCCAAAGTGGCTAGGCCAATTCTATGGATGAAATATAAGTGTAAATTATGCGAAGGGTGTTGATATATAATCTGGACTTTTTGATTACCGACCCGAGTCCGCTAGTTTGCAGAGACGGTCGACAGATGGCGCATTGCGTCTGTTTTGACCGGGGATATGTGTTCTTTCTTCTTGAATATCAATATCCTCCCGGCGCAAAAATCTATCTATATTCTCTCTTTAAAAAAAACCACAGACGTTGTGTTAAAATATTGTACGTCGTTTTTAATTCACATTCTTCTTATGAACAAAGTTAATGTAATATAGTTAATATCGTACTCGGCAACACAGTTCAGTTCGATATAGAATGTAAATAAAATAACTAACGCTATCTAATACTAACAACAATCCTGTAGGTAAATAAATATATCTAATACCCCAATAAATAAATCTTATAATACGTTTGCTAATTATATTACGTAAACAAAGATTTTACATGGTGTCAGAAGTTTAAAATTTAAAATAAATAAAAGTAGCGTATTTCGCTAACCCTAGTTCTAAACTGAAAGGGTTAACAAAAGTTCCTAACTTAAAAATAAGCGAAAATAAATAGCTTTGAGAATAATATTTAAATAACTAACCATGGAGGCACCAAACATTTTGATCCTAATAGAGAAAGGTGGGAAGATTGGCTTCAACAATTTTCTTTGTATGAAACTGCTACGGAGATGAAAAAGAAAGAACCAGAAGTTCAAGTCGCGTCGTTCATGACAATAATAGGAAGTGATGCCCAAAAAATGTACCGTACATTTGTACTATCTCCAGAAGAAACTAAAAAAGTTGAAGAAATCAAAAAACTTTCACCAACTACTTTTTGCCAAAAAGAATTATACCATGGAACGTTATAACTTTAATAAATTACAACAAAGCATGGTTGAAACAATTACAGAATTTATCACAAGATTGCGCCTACAAGCATCAAAGTGCAAGTTTGAAAGTTTGGAATATGAACTAATAAAGACAGGGTTGTTGTTGGTATTCATGATAACCACACAAGAGAAAAACTTCTAAGTGATCCTGATTTGGACCTGGATAGGCAATACAAATATGTATGGCTGCAGAAAGGACAAACAAAGAAATAAAGGTCATGCAACAGCGTTCAGATCAAGAAGTATCAGTCATTAAAAAGAACTTCAGCCAAAACAGAATGCAACAATGGAAGAAGTTCCAAAATTAATAGACAATTGCAAAAAATGTGGCGGCACACATACAATTAGAAGATGTCCCGCATATGGAGAAATTTGCAAAAAAATGTAAAAAAGCAAATCATTTTGCAAAATGTTGCAGATCAAAAAAAATGTAAAAAAGCAAATCACAAAATGTTGCAGATTAGGTAAGAAGGAACAGAAATGATGAATTTAGTATTCAAATTAATTCATTGTCGGGAATTCACTAGTGAACCAATGGAAAAAATCCAAATAAACAACACTGAACCTTTCAAAATAAAATAGGACACTGGAGCTCAGTGCAATGTCTTGCCTTGGAACATTTTCAAGAAAATAAATTCAAAACTTAACAGAAGTTCAGTGAAAAGTTTAAAATCATTCTCAGGCCACAGAATTAAGGTGGTAGGAGAAATTATTGCCTCATGCATAATAAACAACATTAAGGCAGACATTAAGTTCATTGTCACCAAAACAGGGACCACAAGAATACTGGGCAGTGAATCTTGCTTCATGCTAGGACTACTCAAGAGATTAAATGAAATAAAACCAGTAGAACAAGAGTTTCACCAGCTGTTCAACGGAGATGGTTGCTTAAAGAATTTTGAATACAGAGCAGAATTCACAAAAGGGACCACAAGTTGGAAATAAAACCACCCAGAGAATACCCTTAAAATAAAAGATGAGGTCAAGAAACAACTAGACTTAATGGAGAAAAGTAAAGTGATAAAAGAATGGAAGAACCGACACCTGTCTCAAGCCACATGGTGGAAGTGAAACAAGGCGGGAAATATAGAATTTGCATTGATCCATCAGATTTAACAAGATCCTGCTAAGAAGACATTACCCACTAAGAACGATAGAGGACATAGCTTCCAATATCAAAAATTCAAATACTTCACAAAGCTGACTTCTTAAAAGCTTTTGGCAATTGAAGGTCGCTGCGGAAACACAACCTTACATGACCTTCAGCACACCTTGGGGGCGTTATGCTTTCCTTAGAGTCCCATTTGGAATTAAAACTGCCCCGGATATTCCCAGAATACCATATCCAAGATTGTAGAGGATATACCTGGTGTAGAAAACTCAATGGACGACATACTCATCCATGCTGAAGACATCCAAACACTGAGAGAAACGAACTAAAATAGTCATGACTACTCTTCAGGAATCTGGAGCAAGACTCAATATGGACAAGTGTGAATTGAAAAAACAAAAATAAAGTTCTTGGGACATATCTTCACCAGTGATGGAATAAAAACAGATGATGAAAAAGTCAAAGCCATTGACAATATCAAGTCACCATCAAACAAAAAAGAACTACAAAGACTTTTGGGAATGGTTCAATACTTACCATAAATTCATCCAACTCTCTCAAGATAACATACAGAATGAGATTGCTTCTGAAGAAAAACACAGAATGGCAATGGGACAGCTTGAGGGACAGGGATATGGAAAGAATAAAATACTTATTAAAACAAGCGCCAACCCTAAAGTATTATGATTCTAACAAAGATGTGGTACTTTCGGTCGATGCAAGCCAACAATACCATTGGAGCAGTCATACTCCAAGAAGATCGACCAATTGCGTATGCTTCTTCTGCATTAAATGATGCTCAGAGGCATTACCCTCAATATAAAAAGAAGCTCTGGCAATTAAATTTGGTTGTAAGAAATTCCATACCTATATATATGGTAAATCTCTTTTAATAGAAACAGACCATCGACCGTTAGAATCCATTTACAAAAAACCAATGGATAAAATGCCACCAAGACTTCAAAAATATTCATGGAAATTAATCAATATGGGCCAAATATTAAATACAAGAGTGGAAAGGATCTCTTGATTGCAGACTTACTGAGTCGAGATTGCAAATCATATGAGATTCTAGAAGAAAAATCCAATAGAAATCATTTTAATTACTGCATTTGACAATAGATCAACAACCAACATCATGAAAGCTACAAAGGAAGATGCAGAATTGCAAGAACTAAAAGAAACAATAATCCAAGGATGGCCAGACCAAAAGTCACTAGTTCCTCTATCTTGCAGAAGATATTGGAATATAAAAGATGAAATTTCCATTCATGAAGACCTAGTTCTGAGGGGAACCAAAATAATAATACCAGAATCAATCAAAAAACAAGTTCTCAAACAGATACATGAAGGCCACCTAGGCATTACTGGTTGTACCAAATGAGCCAAAGACTCCAGTTATTGGGCAGGAATGTCCAAAGATATCTCTGACATGGTAGAAAAATTGCAAGACATGCATAGCTACACAAAGAGACAAACAAAAACAACCCCTAATGCTAAAAGAAATTCCTGAGCTCCATGGGAAATTGGTCGCATCAGATATCTTTCAATTTGAAGGGAATGAATACATTGTGATTATAGACAGTTATTCTGGATTCATAAACTTTGAACCTATTAGCACTATAAATTCAAAAGATACCATTTGATTTCTCAAAAGAAACTTTAGCATTCATGGAATTCCTAAAGTTCTGGAGACAGATAATGGAATAAATTATGCTTCAAGAGAGTTTAATGAATTCAGCAACAAATGGAAGTTTAATCACAAGACTTCAAGTCCACATTACCCTAAATCAATTGGACTGGCGAAAAGAGCTGTGCAAATAGCAAAGAACATTCTTAGAAAATGCAAACAAAGTGGAGATGATATCCAGATTGCATTACTCAAATATAGAAATACTCCAAGAGAAAGACATGGGATCACCAGCACAAAGACTACTTTCAAGAAGAACAAAGACAATCTTGCCAATCAGCAAAGAATTGTTAAGACCTTGCATCAAAAAGATGTCACTTTAAAGCTAAGAAGATCCAGAAACAAGCAGAAATTCTACTATGACAAAGGATCAAGAGACGAACCAACTTTCAAGATCGGACAAGAAGTTTATCTAAGAGAAAACAGAAGAAAACTGGAAACCAGCCACAATAGTTCGAGAAGATGGTCCAAGGTCCTATACAGTCCAGAACAACAAAGGACTCTACAGGGGAAACCAATCACATATTACAACTAACCAATCCCAAAGAGACCATGAAAGCATCCTTGAGCAAGAACCCAGTGGAAGTGCTTGTTCAACTATGGAGCAAGATCAAGAAACTCAGCCTAAAGGTTCTGACAGGATGGAGCTGCAGTCGGAAACTGATAATCCAGCGGGAGAGGAGGAGACCAGAGAGGAGCGGAAGTTCACAAGAAGCGGTCGCCAGGTGAAGCCACCAAAAATAATGGATTTATAAAAAGGAGAGATGTAATATAGTTAATATCGTACTCGGCAACACAGTTCAGTTCGATATAGAATGTAAATAAAATAACTAACGCTGTTCCCTTGCCTGGCGAGCGCTGGGCACTTAGCTCTGCGGTGGCCCTGCTTTCCGCCTTTGGAACACTTGATTCCAAAAGAGAGGAAGGCCGACAAGGTGTCTCCCTTGGACTGGGATGGTCATTCGGGCGGGGCAGCGTCTCCAGCCTTACGCCCTCGCGGAGCAGGATGAACGCCTCTCCGGCGGCCGTCGGTGAAGGTGAACTCCCCCA
Organism: Cordylochernes scorpioides; assembly: GCA_030710605.1. Classification (NCBI taxonomy): domain Eukaryota; kingdom Metazoa; phylum Arthropoda; class Arachnida; order Pseudoscorpiones; family Chernetidae; genus Cordylochernes; species Cordylochernes scorpioides. Next base: position 58,047,791 of record CP092867.1, read on the forward strand.
TTTTGACCAGGATAGGGGCGATGGAGGTGACCTTCCCGTATCGGCTCAGGGCGTTCACGATGGTGCTGTCCTCCACAAAGCCGGGCAGGTTGGCCACGACTATACGCTCCGCCCTCTTGCGGAGGAAGGGGAAGACCTTGAGGGATGTTTCCTCGATCTCCAGGCCGTCCGCGACCAGACGGTTCGCAAGGTCCTTGCTTGCGAGGCCCACGATGTAGTGGCCGTTCATTCTGTCGAACTGCGTAATGCCGCTTGGCTTCCCGAATAGCTTGCTCATAGCCCGGAGGAAGGAGTAGTCCGGGATGTCAGGGCACAGCTCCACGAAGACGAAGGTAGTTCTCGTGGGGTAGAGGAGGTCTGCCTCGCCTTGGCCGCGGCGATGTTCGCGCGTGTTGCCTTGATCTCCTTAGGCGGCACTGTTCTCGGCCCGGTTGACCGCTTCAGCTGCTGGGAGTTGGGCTTCTCAGCAGGCCTGCTTGGATGTTTAGCGGCGTGGTCAGGTGACGGTGAGACACGGCGCCTTTTCTTGCTCTTCACGACTGTGTAGCCGTCGTTGGCGTTCCACCTCCGCCATCTCGCTGTCGGCCCAGTTGACCGAGGCCGGGCTGGCTGTTGAAGCGCTGGTCAAAAGCAGCAGTCGTTGGCGCCGTGACGTCCACCACGCGCGGCGGCCAGATTTACATGCGTGTCGCCTGCAGGCGAATTTGCATATTTTTTATTTTCAGAAGAAATTTCATTCGTTTTCTTCATATTCCCGTTTTTTTGGCGATAAATCCTCGCCTGTTTGTAGCAGAATGCTGGGCCTTTCAGGTACTTTTTCAGCACATCCTGGGCTTTCCCGCCAATACCACACTTTCCAGATTAAGCGCCTTTTACACGCACTCAAAAGGCGAAAACGGCGGAGCTCGCGAAAGCGTGGCCGCACGCTCGAGTGTGTGTGACAATTTGACAATTAAAAATTATTTATTGTCTCTAGACAATGTTACACATATTCAATCACAGAGAGAGAGAGAGAGAAATATATTACATAAAGCACGAGGAGGATATATACATATATGATACAAAAATAGTTTACAAGATGATGATGAGGGATGGATGGAAGGAAACCACGTCGCTGAAGGGGTCCTGGACCAGGCGATGAGCGGGTCCTCCACTGCTGAAGCCGGGCAGATTTGCGATGGCAATGCGTTCTGCCCTTTTTCGGAAGGGGAAGACCTTCAGGTGAGTTCCTTCGATGTCCAGGCCCACCTCCACCAGACGGCTCGCAAGGTCCTTGGTCGCGAGGCCCACGACGTAGTGGCCGTTTCATCCTGTTGAACTGCTTATTCTCCCTGGCCCTCCGACCAGGTTACCAATTGCCCGGAGGTAGGAGTAGTCCGGGATGTCAGGGCACAGCTCACGAAGATGTAGTTCTAGTGGTTGGTAGAGGTCTGCCTCGCCTTGGCGTCGGCGATGTTGGCGCGCGTCGCCTTGATTTCCTGGGGCGGCATTGACCTCGGCCCTGTTGGCCGCTTCCGCTGCTGGGAGCTGCGCTGCTCTCCAGGCTTGTTGGGGCTGCCTTGCAGCGTGCTCAGATGATGTTGAGCCGCGGCGCCTCTTCTTGCCCTTCACGACTGTGTAGCCGTCGTTGGCGTCCACCTCCGCCATCTCGCTGTCGGCCCAGTTGAGCGAGGCCGGGTTGGCTGGATTCTCGCTGGAAGAAGCAGCAGTCGGCGGCGCGGTGACGTCACGCGCGGCGGCCGGATTTACATGCATGTCGCCTGCCGGCGAATTTGCATCTTTTGAGATTTAAGAATGGAATTTTCTTTAGAGAAATTCATCTCAAATTCGTTTTTGGTGCTATTTCATCACCTGGTTGAGATCCTGTGCTGGGCCTTTCAGGCACTTGTCCAGCGGATCGAGGGCTTTCTTTTAGTACCGAATTCGGCAGGGTCAGCGCCAGTGACACACACTTCAGAGGCGAAAACGGCGGAGCTCGCGAAAGCGTGGCCGCACGCTCGAGTGTGTGTGTGTGTCCTTTATGCCTGACCAAACCACTCATTGAACGGCCATGAAACTTTGGGAAGTTATTTAGTATAGTACTGAGAAGGTTTCTAGCAAATAAAATTTTTGAAATAACTTTTCGCCTAAAAATAATCAAGACAAATATTCTAATTTATCTGTTATAATTCAACAATCTGCTCTAAATATCATCATGATGATACAATGATTTTGTAATGTAGAAAATTAGGAAAGGCAATTTATTGAGACAAGAATAATGATACAATTCCAAGGCAAGATACTATTCCTTTAACTTCCAATTACCGAGGGAACCAATTAATATTGATTTTTTATTCAACTTATCAAGTATTTTCAAGGGGACCAGGAAAAAATGTTCACTTTATCGAGAGATTCGTTAGACAAAACCTTTACTTCGGTAAAACCCCGGGCGAAGCCGGGTACGTTCGCTAGTTTATTATATAATTAATGAAAGCATCCAGGGGTTGAGGTTTCCTTGTGCAACTTTTTATTTCAAGCTTTCGGGACTATGTCCAGGTCCTTCAACAGGTTCAGCATTTAACTCGTGATTATTATTGGAAATATTAACGAATGACTCGTTAAAGCAGAGTGCCAATTGATATATTGGTTATACATGTTTAGGAAAAAATCAAAAGAGTGATAGAATGACAGGTTGTAATCAGGCCAGCAGCAGGGCAGGAAGGGGAGGAGGGGTAGGTAGTGACGTCACACATGGTATCAGGTGGCGCGCCGCCGCAGTGTAAATGTGCCAAAGGTCGACTTGGGATGAAACAGCGACTCTATAAATTTCACATTTTCTAACACTACTCCCTCTTGAAATTTATAACGTCAAGTTTTCCAGGGAGCGCCTGAAAGTGTTTCGGTCCAAAAAGTTTCGTCAGGAGGTCAGCCGTCCTTGCTGAAGAGTGCTGACATATCTTGTGATCAGCTCACCATCTTCCTGTTTAGTACGAATGTAGTGATATCGTACATCAATGTGCTTCGTTCTCTTATGGAACTCGGGATTCTGCACTAGCTTTATGGCTGCTTGATTATCCATGTTGAGTACTGTGGGTCTGTCCATCTTAATCCCGATATCCTTAAGAAGTCTGCGTAGCCAGACCATTTCTTTAGTAGCAGCACAGGCAGCAATATATTCACTTTCTGTTGTCGAGAGGGCAACTGTCGATTGCTTTTGGCTTGACCATGAAACAGCACCATGGTTTAACATGAAGATGTAACCTGTAGTACTTTTCCTTGAATCATGTCCCTAGCATAATCGCTATCTGAGTAACCTGTTAACTCTTGATGGCTAGCGTACAATATTCCTAATTGTGGTGCTGCTTTCAAGTAGCGAAATACATTTTTAATTGCTGTCCAGTGTGTCTGTCCTGGGTTGTCAAGGTAATTTACTTAACTGTGATGTTGCAAAAGCTATGTCCGGTCTAGAAACAGAAGAGGCAAACATTAGTGAGCCTACGGCTTCTCTGTAAGGAAATTTTGGTGAATTTCCATTTTTATCTAAGTCTGGGCAATCAGCTTTAGTTAGGACTGTACTCGGGTCCATGGGTACTGCTGCGGGTTTGCAATCAATCATGTTGAATTTATCTAAAATCTTGTTTATGTATGAAGATTGGTGGATATAGATCTTCGATCTATCCTCTGATTGTTCAATCTGAAGTCCTACGAAATAATCTTGCATCTCTAGACGTTATATTGAACTCGTGAGATAGTTCCTGGACGAGAGAATCGATATCGTCCTTGTTCCGAGACATGAGAAGTCCATCATCGACGTAAAGAGCAAGGATCATTTGAGTGTCGTTAATAGTTCCGGTGAAAACACATTGATCTGCATTAGATTGAAAAAAATTGTGTTTCTCTAAGAAGGATTTAAACTTCCTATTCCAATTTCTGGACGATTGTTTCAGTCCATATAGACTCTTTTGTAGTTTACAAACAAAATTGTGTCCTTGAGAGAAACCTTCTGGTTGTTCTAAGTATATGACTTCGTCCTAGGTCACCATATAAAAATGCAGTCTTTACGTCAAATTGTTTTAAGAACATTCTTTCTGATGCCGCGTTTGCTAGTAACACTCGAAGTGAATCATATCTGACAACAGGACTGAAGGTGTCGAAATAGTCTACGTTCTTCCTTTGTGTGTAACCCTTAGCTACAAGTCTAGCCTTAAATTTAGGTGCCTTAGAGTTGGGATGGGATTTTAGCTTATAAACCCATTTACTTCCTATTGGCTTATATCCGTCTGGTAGGGTTTCGAGTGACCTTGTGTTATTAGATTCTAACGCTTTTATTTCTTCTTTCATTGCATCCAACCATTTTTCGGCATTTGGACTTTTCCATAGCATCTTTATAGGTTGAAGGCTCATCGACAAAATGGTAGTTACAAGAATCTGCTTTCTTTTTAGATCGAGTTATCATCGGGTGGAATGCCGGCGGCGTGGGAAATTGTAGCGTTGTAGGTGATTCATCCTCGGTCGGTGGTGCCGGCGGGTTAAAGTCAATGTTTATTGGGATGAGGTTTTCTCCCTCTAGTTCGTAATGTTGGAGTTTTGTCTCGTTAAAAGTAACATCTTTAGAGATAGAAATCTTTCTAGTAGAAGGGTTCCAGAGTCGAAAGTTAGTGCATGTTTTATCGTACCCTAAGAAAATCATCTTTTGTGATTTCTTATCCCATTTCCTTCTACGTTCTTTAGGTGTATGCAACCATGCTTCACAGCCGAAAATCTTTTAGATTATATAAACTAACTTTTCTTCCGAAAAAGAGTTCATAGGGTGTGGTATTGGGAGCTTGTTTAGTAAATGTTCGGTTTAGAATGAAGGTTGCAGTATTGCAAGCTTCTGCCCAAAGTTCTTCGGGAAGATTTCGTGCGCACAGCATCGATCGAGCTGCTTCGACAATAGTTCTATTGTCTCGTTCTACGCGCCCTATCTGTTCGTGAACATATGGAGCTGACAATTCATGCACTATTCCGAACTTTCTGCAAGTATTTGTGAAATCTTTACTGGTATATTCTAGTGCATTATCGGTTCTAATCACTTTAATTTTATTGCCTGTTTGATTATAACTGAATCTAGCAAAGTTTTCAAATTTGTGTAAAATATCGGATTTGTGTCTAATTAAATCTATATGGCGAAAGCCACTGGAATAATCTTTGAATAAGATGAAATAAAGTGATCCTCCTATTGATTGTGTTGGCATAGGGCCGCAGATATCACTTAGAATGAACTCACCAGGATTGTACTATTTTGTTTCAGACAAATGACTAGGCTTTCTGTGAGCTTTTTCCTTCTTGGCAGCCTTGACAGAAGAAATCGTCTTCTTTTATGTCCTCGGGTTGCAAACCGTTGATCAATCCTTTCTTGGCCATTTCTCGAATAGTGGTGAGTGAGATGTGTGCTAGTCTTTCGTCGCCACAGTTGGAAGTTGTTGATCTTTGCAGAAAATCCTTGTGAAGATGAAGTAACTCGGAACATCATCTTGTAGAGCCCATCTTGACGTTGTCCAACTGCTTTCAGATCTTTTCTTGAGTAGATGCGCAGCTCATCCTTGTCGATGTCTACTCGGTATCCCTTTTCAGTGCACACTCCCAGGCTGAACAAAATTTTCTTGAGCTTCGAAGAGTAGAGCACATTCCTGATTGATGTTGTAATCCATTCTCCATTCACCATGGCAAGGATTTCAATGTCACCTGTTACCTTCTGCAAGGACGGAAGTGTTGTCTCCAAGGTATATTCTATGATCGTTGTGGATCGGAGTGAAGGACTTGAAACCATTCACGTCGGAAGGTCATGCTGCAGCTAGCTCCGCTATCTGCCCACCATATGTCGCAATCATTCCACTTTAGGATGGTATCAGCGTTGAAACCTTTATGATCACAATCTCCTGCTTGGTTCTTCCGCTTCTCGTTTTTCTTCTGCTGGTCGGCAATCGTTTCCGACATTCCCGTGACCAATGACCAATCTTGTGACAATAATGGCATTCAGTCTTTTTCTTTAGTTCTGATATCTTTCCTGAATCAGTCTTCTTTATGTTATCTTCTTTGATTCTTGGTTTAGTCTGTTGGTAGAATGCTGTACCTTGCGAGGAATCGGCCTGCTGGTTTCTACATTCTTCAATCAGAAGACGTGCTGATAAGTTCTCTAGAGTCTGCGTAATCGGCGCTTGAGACTCCCATGCTGGGATGAAATACCGCATGCTCGAAGGAAGAGAGCTTATTATCTTTGCCCACTTTCTGGTCATCTGTAATCGTTCCTCCTGCATCCTGAATTCTTGCACTAAGATTTTCAATCTTGGCGATATAGCTGCTGACATCCTCTGATGACGACATTCGAGCGTCAAAAAATTGTTGCCACAACATGCCAATTGCGATCTCTGATCTCTGTTCGTGGATGGACATGAGCCTTGTCCACATTTGAGCGGCAGTTTTACAGGACATCAAAGGTTCTAGAAATCTTAATTCAAGTGCCTGTGATATAAGCATTCGGGCTTTGATATCTTTGGCGTGCCATGCATCCTGTATAGCAGAGGTAGCGTCACTTACCTCTGGTTTGATTTCTTTGCCGTCCACGATATCCAAAAGTTGATTTTGCTCTAATAGTAGTCGGAACTGAAATTTCCAAAGGGAGAAGTTTTCGCCTTTGAACTGGCGGACTTGATTCTTAAGGTGCGTCATATTTAGCACGAGTTAGGCTTAGCAGTTTCACTTTAGGTTTGCTTCTTCAAATTTGGGGCGTAGTCAGGACCCATAACCTATTGGAAATATTAACGAATGACTCGTTAAAGCAGAGTGCCAATTGATTTATTGGTTATACAAGTTTAGAGAAAATCAAAAGAGGGATAGAATGACAGTTGTAATCAGCCAGCAGCAGGCAGGAAGGGAGGAGGGGTAGGTAGTGACGTCACACATGGTATCAGGTGGCGCCGCCGCAGTGTACATGTGCCAAAAGTCGACTTGGGATGAAACAGCGACTCTATAATTTTCACATTTCTAACAATTATAAATAAAAAATATTGTCTTCATATACTAGAGAGATATTTATAACCCAGGTTCCTCGAGCCCAGAACACCAACTACCCGGGAAGTCCAGCTCACTGGTATGGATTAGTGCTAAGCGCTTTTACTCGCGACCTGTTTTGATTGCTGATTTGAAGCAGTTGACCAGGAAGTTCTATGCTGAGGTTGAGTCTGGAAGGCTGGCCATAGATGTAGGGGTGAGGTGGGTCAGTCCAAGCAGGATAGCTGTTTGCATTCTATGTCTCAGGAATGCTGTGCACCTGAAGAGAAGTAGATTGACTATCTGGGGCTCTTCTGAACAGTGAATGCAGGTAGGGTCTAATGAATGAAAGGATTGTTTGCAAAAAGTTTCTTTATTCTTAAATTTGGCGAGCTTTCAGGCGTTAGCCTATCACCAGGCCGACATCGCAAATATACTTGCGTATATTTGCGATGTCGGCCTGGTGATAGGCTAACGCCTGAAAGCTCGCCAAATTTAAGAATAAAGAAACTTTTTGCAAACAATCCTTTCATTCATTAAAATTATTTATTGCAATTATTCAGGTTTTTTACAGGTAGGGTCTGTTTCGAAATGCACACGTGTAATGTCTGCCAGTACATGGCCATGGCCCGTGAGGATGGTGGTGGGACCTCTCCATGGCGGATTTTTTTGCTAGAAATTTGAGGAGATGGCTTGGAGTGGAAGCAATTCTCCTGAGGGATCTGGTCGAGTAGTCTTTGGGAATATAATACAGTCCATGATGATAGAGCAGCCTTACGTGTTATGTTTCGAGCATGAGTTCGAGGCAAGGTAAAGTATGAATGTGGTAGGACAGAAGCAGCGGACATTTTTGCTGCACTTTATGCTAGTCCATTGCCACTGATTACAGTGTGTCCGCGTACCCAACACAGCCTGATGTAAGGGGCTATGTTAAGGGCTTTTATTATTTTCGCCATTATAGCGATGTTCGTATTGGTCCTGAGGAGCAGATAGCTGCTAAGGCAGATCTACAGTCCGAGGCAATGGTCACTGCTGTTTTGGTTGGACTGATCTCCTCGAGTTGAGCTGACCGGAAAATTGCTATAAGTTCAGCTTGAAAGGCAGTGCAGTCTGGGTGATTCATATACTACTTTAGATGAGGTATGCATCTACTAAATATATGCAAATATATTTTTTTAAATGGAATAATGAATACAATGTAAATATAAGGCACTATTTAAAATCGTTTAATGTCTAGAAAAAATACTGAAGCGATGCAGCAGAGAAGTAGAAGGGAAGAAAGTATGCAGAGGCCCCGTCGAGGAAGTGTCGATTGACAAATTCCAGAGGGGAGGGGGTGGCAGACAGTCGGAGAAGTCCAGCTGACGTCGCCGTGGGGAAGGGGATCAGCCGAGCCCAGCTGGTGCCGCAGTGGAAGGAAGCTGGCCGGCCTGCCGAGGATTTGTGTGTGCCGAGAAGACATGGCAGTCTGGGGAGAGAAGTCTGTCTGAGAAGTGGGCTCCGAACGTGTGGCCGTATGGACTGACTGGGAAGACGGTAGCGGAGAAGGATCCCTCTAGTGGCGGACATTGAAGGCAAGTTAATCATCTACTGTATAGTTACTTATCTACTCTTTTAAGCTTTTATAATAAATACACCGTACTAAGCTGTATCCTAAAGAATCCACATTGTCTTCTCAGTAAACCTTGAACGCAAACATCGACGGCTGAGAAGCGTCGTAACAATACTTTTAAAATTTATATAAAAAAGACCTTTAAATATTATATAAAAAAAGACCTTTAAAATTAAATTGAAATGAAGAAACACCATTCTAGTAAAATAGTGTGAGAAAACATTTCACTTAAAACACTTTTTAAACAAATATGGGGCAGAAGCTGGTATATTTTTCAATGATAAAGATTCGAAATAAATGTGAGATTTAAAGTTATCTTGAAGTGTTAGATTCTGCGGAAGTCCTAGGATCAGGTGACAACCCATTCCTTTAGAAGTCCATAAGTTCGAAGCTCTTACTCCCATCACCTTTTGGGCCATGTGTTATGTGGCTTTTTCAACTCATGGACTTCTAACTCTAGCTGGATTTTTATCTTCCCAAAAGGCTGATCGATCACTAGATATCTGTGCCTTGCAAACGGCTTCCAACTTATGGACTTCTAAAGGAATGGACTTCTAAACCCGATCCCAGGACTTCCGCAGAATCTAACACCTCAAGATAACTTTAAATTTAAAATTTATTTCGAATATTTATCATTCAAATAGACTCAAGCTGTGCCGCCTCATATTGGTTTGGTGGTGGTGTCTTGTCCATATATATTTTTTTTCAAAAGTGTTTTAAGTGAAATGTTTTCTCCCACTATTTTACTATAATCCTCTATGGTGTTTCAACGTTTTAATTTAACTTTAAAAAGGTCTTTTTAAAATTCTTTATATTTTTTCTTGAAAATATATGAAACAACTATATATAAAACGCATTATATTTACATGTGCATCCATTATTACATTTTGCATATTTATATTTGCATTTTCATTTATTTATTATATATTATTTGCATAGAGCAGATGAATACCTCTCAAGTTGTATATGAAGATAAAAATATTTCTGGTGTCTTGTTTGTGTGTGTGTGTTTAAATTCTAATTAGGCTTTTCTTTATTATTACGCGGCTTATCATGGTCGTGTAGAAGGATGGAACAATGAACTAGAGCAGAGAATAAAGACTATACCAAAAAAGGGCGCATTCATCCTCCGGGGTAAAGAGAAGATCGTAATTTTTCAGAGCAAAATCAAGCCGTTCAGCATTTAAGAGCTATACTGCATGTGTCGGTTCTTCTTTATGCTAATGATATGTGTTCTTCCTGATTGAATATTAGCCCTACTAATATTAATGATCATAGCAATTCATTCACATATATTGTCTTTCTCCAACCTTTTTTTGGAATATATACGTGTATGCTAGTTAGCTCTCGTGCTAATCTTCCTATAAATCTAATACATGCTCTCCTTCAGGACCTAACTCTAACCGTTGGCAAAGCGTCACAAAAACCCAATAATTTATTTATATAGATATAGGTAGTAAGTTGTTTTCGAGTTGTTTTGCCCACCCATGTAGCGGTCTTGCAACTCGAAATCTTGCCGCAAACGTATAATGTCGCCGAGAAACAGCCGGTATTGCCGGCGACTAAAAGTTTAGGGAACAAACGGGCGGTGGAGATAGGTTTCGGTTTTAGCAGGAAGCCGGCGTCATGTCTATGATTTCAGAATGATGCAACGACACTCTCGCCGGTGATCTCGCGGCGTCAACACCCTGTAAGTGTGCTTCTCTCTTTTCTTGTATTTTGTTATTTTAAACATATGCTTAATAAAAAGCATTTGAAAAAGATTGTTCTCGTAACCCCTTTAGACAACACCACACTCAACGACAGTTTTGCTCATTAACATAGAGAAAGAAACAAGTACTGCTGTTTATCTTTTAATGGATAAGTCCTTGGAATTATATTCGATTGAAAAGATTTAGATCTAGTCTCGATATGATGGGGTTGGCGAATTTGTGTTTGAGAGTTAACACTTTAGCAATGGCAAAAATCGGAGAGAATGAAATCTCTGCACTAATCTCCACAAGATTGGCAGGCCCAGTGGGCTGAAAACTAACATCTTGGTTGTGTGTTGGGCAAGAGAAACCTTATCTCACCGAGTTAGCCCCGCAACAAATTAGATGACGCAATAAGATGCAACAAACACAAAGAAGCCATATTGTCTTCCCTCCCTGCTAGAAGGAAGGTAGGTTTCCTGTCTGGTCACATAGTTTTGTAAGATCAGAAAAGCTCAGTAAGTCTGCTAGCGGAAACACACATATCTATTTAACGACCACGCCAGGTTAGCGTTCATTTATATATATATGTTATATAAAGGTATTATTTAAAATGTTATATTAAAAAATATTTTATTTATAAAAAATTATATATTTCATAGATACAAATACTCTGCTAAATTGACCGCCAGAGGTCACGCTTACCCTATAAAAATTCATTGTTGTTGTTCCCCGTAGGCCAACCCAAAACTTTGCAATTATGTAAATAATTTTTGTTTTATTTATTCTTACGCCTTAAGCCAGGCACTACTTGTACAAAATTATGTTTTTAATATGAATCATTTTCTCAGCTCAATAAAGCAATATCTGATCAAAACCATTATTCTTTCAATATTATAGCCACGACTGCACCACCATTACAATAATCCTCAACATGAATCAAATATCAAGCAGAAACTCTCAACTTTTTTTAAAAATATAATATAAGCCGACAGGATTTTTACCTGTTTGTTCAATATTCTAAAAGAAAAATTTTTTCAAACTCAAATATGCAAATCATCCAATCTAAAATAGCTCTCCCAATCAAAAATAGTTCATTTCAATCAAAAATAGCCTTATCCAACAAAAAAATATTCACCTACAAGCAACCAAAAATAACCTACTTTAACCAAACATAGTCATCTCCAAGCAAACATAGCCTCTACAAGAAAACATACAATCTCCAAGCAGACATGGCCATCTCCATCTACAGCCAACTCCGGCCATCACACCTTCCGCCCAACGCCGGCCATCTCCCGAGATCTTCAAATCCAGCCAGCATCATCCTTTTCAGGTACTTTGTATTAGACATTTTGCGCAGCTACCTTTAGTTTAACTTTTTAATTCTCATTCATATTTACAATAGTTTACAAATCGCTTTTTTATATTTATTTCATTTTTATTAAATCATTCTTAGATATCAATTTGCCATAGCTGTTTTTGCCTTTCAAATAGTACAACTTTTAATCCCTTTACACCTTATTTTGCTTTGCATAATATGTAACTAAATATAATATATCTCAACTCTCATATTACCTTTAAATATTTGCCAATCAAGTTAGGACCATTTTCACCATTTTTTATAATTCCAAATGTAAAACAGTCGGCCGGGAGGACGACAACAACAAAATAACATTACCTATTTCCCACATCTTCAATATTTTATTATACTATCTGTTGTAAGATTTAGGTACTTACAGCTTGTAGGAAGGCATGAGGACGTTGAGGATTATATGATAATAATCTTTATTATCCATTTAGCAAGAAAAAACAAAGTTATGATAGCGAAACAGTTATTGTAATATAGAGAAGAAGGTAAACAAACAGTTGTGATGGTGATAGGTCCAGTGTGGCGCTAGCTGTCGTAGCATTCAGTTATCCAACAAATCCCCGGCATGAATGTGGAGACATCACGAGGTTGTAGCGTAACTTCTCAAATATCGGCCCTTGGTAGCGGCTTGGTCAGAATGTCCGCCTTCATGTCGCCAGTTGGGCAGTAGACCATTTTTATCACTGTCTTCTTCTGAAGATCCTTCAGGTGATGGATCTTGGTTGCGATGTGCGTGGTTCTAGAAGACACCTTTTTCGGATGAACATATCTTGAGACATGATTGATTGTCTTGGTGGAAGTAGATTGGAGCTTTCTGTTCCAGTTCGAGATCCTTTAGCAAGTCGAGAAGCCATAACAGTTCTTGTGAGGCTTCAGCTGCGGAGATTAGTTCCGCTTCGGTGGATGAGAGAGATACGCAACCTTGTTTCCCAGTCATCCATGAGATGGGGTTTGATCCCAGTAGGAACAAGTTTCCGCTTAGTGATTTTCTGTCAGTGTTGTCGCTTGCCCATGTGGCATCGCTGTATGCTTCCAGCGTGGGAGGTTTTTGGTTAGATATGCGTAGCTCGAGTTCTTTAGTAGTTTTTAGATATCTTACGATTCTTTTTGCTGCATTCCAGTCACAATTTCTAGGATTCTGGTTTCTGCTGCTAAGTATGCAGACTGGAGCTGCGATATCTGGTCTGGATACTACGCTTAGGTACAATAGTGAGCCTATCAGTTGTTGGTATTGGACGTTGTTTGGTAGAAGTTTTTCATCAGATATACCGGGATATCCGCTTTCCATGGGAGTGAAAGTAGGTTTCGCTTCTTGGAGATTGTACCTTTCAACTAATTCTTGGATTTACTCTTTTGGCTCAGTAGGAGTTCACCTTCTCTGTTCCTGGAGATTCTATACCAATGAATTGAGTGGGGGTCTCCAAGGTTCTTTATTTCGAATTCTTTTTCGAGAGTTTTTACAGTGTTTTGGATGATTATCTCGGAATCGCTTGCTAGGAGCATGTCATCCACATATAGAATCAAGTAGATGGAAAGGTTTCTTCATTCTTGGTGAATAGGCATGGGTGTACAATGCTCTGTTTGAAGTTATTTTTAATTAGAGTGCTTGCAATTTTTGTGTTCCAAGATCTTCCAGCTTGTTTAGACCGTAAAATTGCCTTCTTTAGTGTGCAGACTTTGTTTGTTTGTTTTGTATGGAGTCCTTCTGGGAGTTCCATGTTGAGTTCTTTATCTAGGTCGCCGTGTAGGAACGCTGTCTTGACATCGAGGTGGATCACTTGCATCCCTTTGTAGACTGATGCAGCTAGGAAGGCTCTAATTGTAGAATGCTTCACAATTGGTGCAAAGGTTTCTTCGTAGTCTCGGCCAAATTTCTGATTGAACCCTTTGCTACGAGTCTGGCTTTGTACCGCTCTATTTCTCCTTTGGAATTGAGTTTTTGTTTATAGGTCCATTTACATCCTATGATCTTTTTGTCCTTAGGTAGAGGCGTTAGTTCCCCATACATGTTCTTCTCAAGAGAATTTAGTTCTTCGTCATTGCTTGTAGCCATTTTTCTCTTTCTATTTTTGGTAAGTGTAGGACTTCCGAGTAGTTGGTAGGTGTCTGAATGTCTTGAGCTTCAGTTTTGTACAGCATGTAGTCATTTCTTATGGGAGGTATTCCCTTTGTTGGTCTCGTGGATCTTCTTTGTGTGACCACTGTGTTCCTGTGCTACATGTTATGCCCGGGTTTGAAGGTAATCCTCGGTTTCTGAGTCCTCAAGGTTTTCGGATTGTGTTCCTGGTCCCTGACTTTCCTCTGCATTTCCAATATAATTAGAGGAAGTTAGATCTGTTACTTAGTACTTGTGGTGAAGTTGTTTTTTGTGGAAGCGTCGTGAAACCCGTTTTCTTTTTCTAGAAATTTTACGGATCTGCTGATTGTGATGTTGTCTGTGTCGTGCAGGATTCTGTATCCTTTGCTTCGATCATCGTATCCAAGAAAGATCCCTTCGATAACTTTGCTATCCAACTTGTTTTCTTTTTATCTTGGGAATATAGGCGAAGGCTTTACATCCGAATCTTTTTAGATGCTTCAGACTGGGCTTCATGTTGGTCATAGTTCAAAAGGAGTCTTGTCTGTAGCTTTCGAGGGTATTCGGTTGTGTAGGTAATTAGCTGTGGTAACCGCTTCCGCCCATAGAGACTGTGGGAGTCCTGAGTCAAACAGCATGCATCTTGTCATCTCCATTAGTGATCGATTTATCCTTTCTGCTACTCCGTTCTGGGCTGGTGAGTAGGGGACTGTTAGCTGATGTTTGATTCCGCTTTGGTTCAGGAAATCTTCGACTTGTCGGTTTACGTACTCACGACCGTTGTCTGTCCGTATGGTTTGGATATTTTTCCAAATTCCGTGTGTGCTGAGATGACGTAGTCTTTTATTTTTTCATAGGCTTCGTCTTTTCCTTTCAGGAGGTAGATCTTCGTGTATCTGCTGTAGTCATCAGGAAGGTGATGAAGTATCTCTTACCGCTAAGAGAGTTAGTTGGTAATGGACCGCAGATATCACTGTGGACAAGTTGAAGCGTTTCAGTTGCTCTGTACTCTGTCTTCTTTGGAAAAGGGTTTCGGTGAGTTTTCCTTGAATGCACTGAACGCAGTCTGTGCTGTGCGAACAGTTATTTAGACTTAGTCCTCTTGCTAGGTTCTCATTTCGAATCTTCTTAATTGATTCTATATTTCTGTGTCCTAGTCTGTCGTGCCAGAGCATGAGGCCAATTTTTGTTCTTGCAGTGGTTTTGTTTTGCAACATTTGCTTTGAATGTGCGAGTTTGGGGGTTGTCATCCAGGTGGAGTCGGTACATTCCATTGTCAAGTATACCGTTCGCGAGGGCTGTGTTGTCTCTTTCGATGGTACACCAATCTCTTTGGAACGTTACTTTACATCCGTTGGAGGTGGCCGCACTCACTGACAGAAGGTTGTCTGTTAGTTCCGGGATGTAGAGAACTTTTGTGAGAAGTAAGGTGTCAGTCTTTCCTTGGGGTGTGATGACTTTGATTTCTCCTTGTCCTATCCCTTTGACCTGCAGCTTATTGCCATTAGCAACCACAAACATTTTGTGTTTGTTCTCTGTTAAGTTCAGTGAAGAAGCTTTCGTCGTACGCCATATGAGATGTGGCTCCAGAGTCGATGAACCAGTTGTGTACACTTGCTTCTCGTTGAGTGCAATTGAGAGCTTTTGGGTTAGGTCCTTTTGTTGTTCTCTGATTTGTTGATTGTTCTTGGGTGACACTCGACTGATTTGTGTACTTTGGTACGTTTCCTCTTCTGAAGTTTTCATATTTGTACTCTTTGTTGCTGTTGTTTCGCTTTTGATAGTGCCAAACATTCTTCTTTGGAGTGGTTTGGTTTGTGGCAGAAAGAACAGAATTTCTTCTCTTTTTCTCTTCTTTGGCTTGAAGCTCCGTGGAGGCTTTTTTAAGGCTTTTGATGCGGTGCTTTCGTCTTTCGAGCTTTCTACTCTGCGTGTGTGTTCATCAAGGAGTTTGTTCTTGGTAAATTCAAGCGTTAGCTCGTCATCAGGCCTTGATTCCAACATCGTGATGAGATTGGAGTAGCTCTTTGGAAGCGAGCAAAGCAGTATAGCCGTGATGTGAGAGTCCTTTAGTGTTTCGCCAATGGTTCGCAGTTTGTCAACTAGTTCCATCATGGTAGTGATGTGCTGCTGCATGTCTTTGTCTTCTTCGAGTTTTAAGCTGTATAGTTTCCTTAGCAAATAAATTTTTCCTGAGAGTGTTTTTCTTTCATAGATATTTTTAAGAGTGTCCCAGGTAGCTTTGGCTGTTAGTAGGTTTTTGACATGCACTATTTGTGAGTCGGCGATGCTTAGATTAATGATAGCTCTAGCTTTTGAGTCTTTCTTTTTCCATTCGATTTTAGGTTCATCTGGAATATTTTCGGTGACAACTTCCCAAAGATCTTCCTTTTGCAAGAGCATTTCAATTTTGAAAGACCATAGTGAGTAGTTTATAGCCGTCGAGCTTATTTAGGGTTACATCGTGGCTCGGGAGTGACGCCATTTTTGCTAAGCCTTTTTTCTTTGTCTTAACTCGTTAGTTGAATTTCATGCAATATTCAGTCTCATAATCTAATTGTTGTAAGATTTAGGTACTTACAGCTTGTAGGAAGGCATGAGGACGTTGAGGATTATATGATAATAATCTTTATTATCCATTTAGCAAGAAAAAGCAAAGTTATGGTAGCGAACAGTTATTGTAATATAGAGAAGAAGGTAAACAAACAGTTGTGATGATGATAGGTCCAGTGTGGCGCTAGCTGTCGTAGCATTCAGTTATCCAACACTATCTTTAGCATTTTTTAAAATCATATTTCTACTATATTGTTTCGTTAATGATCACAATAGCTTATAGTTTCACATTTCTATCATATATTTGAAATTCCCAAACTTTTAATATTTTGATATTTTCTTATTTAATCTTATTTCTTAATATGTATTATTTTTAGGAATTTTCATTTTTACCCCCATTACTTATTTCCTGTGTAAATATCTGAGAGCGTACCTAGCCAATATGTAAATTTAGCGAGACCAACATATGTAATTTTAACTTTTGTTTTTGTTCACCTTGATTCTTTTTTTTTTCAATGCCCATTCTTTATTCTTACCATTTTTTTTTAATCTTTACATTTTCATAACTTGTTTTCACATTTGCCTTTTGTACATAAACTTTCTCTTTTATTGCTTTTTCACAAATGCCTTATTTTCTTATCATCAAATGTTTCCACCTATCTTTTACAAATGCAATTATTTTTTCATATTGTTTTCAATGTTATTCATCATTTTTCATTTATATACTTTTGTAAATATCATGCATTTTCTTATTTTTAATAATGTCATTTTCTCATGTTTTTTCCCAATCTATTGGCTCACAACAAGCCAATATGATCAAAGGATATCATCCTTTTATTTCTAACTTGTAATTATAATTCATTTTATTTTCCTTCCTCATTCTTAATATTATATGTATCACTTTGCCATTTCCAATCTATTGGCTCACAACAAGCCAATATGATCATGGAATATCACCTTTTTATTTCTCAACTTTTAATAATCATGCATTTTATTTTCTTTCTTCATTCTTATAATGTGTCAATTTTCGCATTTATCTTCCCTATCTATTGGTTCACCATAAGCCAATACGATGATGGAACACCATTTATTTTTTCTCTTGACCACATTTTCACTCTTCACCACTATTTTTTTTAATCATTATTCACAATTATTACATTGTACTTTCCTGTCTATTGGTTACCATATAAAAACCAATATGATAGGTGAATATCACCTCTCACATTGTTTTCTTTCCATAAATCATTTTATATATTTTTTAAAACAGTTTTTATCACTTTTCCTTCTACCCATATTATTCTCTTCACAGGGGGGAAATGTTATATAAAGGTATTATTTAAAATGTTATATTAAAATATTATTTTATTTATAAAAAATTATTTATTTCATAGATACAAATACTCTGCTAAATTGACCGCCAGAGGTCACGCTTACCCTATAAAAATTCATTATTGTTGTTCCCCGTTGGCCGACCCAAAACATTTGTACATTATGTAAATACTCTTTTTGTTTTATTTATTATTACGCCTTAAGCCAGGGCGGTACTTTTACAGAATTATGTTTATCCTCAGCTCAATAAAGAAATCTTTTAATCAAGACATTATATTTTTATCAAGACTATTATTCAACCACGACTGCACCACCATAGCATAATCATCAATATGATCAAATACAGCAGAAAAGCAATCTTATCTTTTTTTTAAATAATATAATATATATATATATATGGTCTATAACCTTTTATGATTTTCATCTGGTCTAACCTTTAAGGTTTTCATCCTTCCTAACTGGCACACTAATTTAATATACTATCTTATATCGTGTCCTCCACATTTACACTAGATTGTTTTTAAAATAAGCTTATAAAAAAAAATCACAAAAATGTATCTTCTTTCATCAAGAGAGAAAATAGAGCAAAAAATATATATATATATATTATACTTCTCTCTCTCTCTCTCTAATTAGCTTAATTTTATATTTGGAAAATTATTATCATGGTTCTGTCTTTGCTCTTCTCTATAAAACTTTCTCTTCGCTTATTCCTTTTTTCCCCAGCCTTTGACGCGTAACTGCCGATGCTTTGCTGGTGTTTCTTTTTTTCTTTTTTCATTATAATATATTCTAACTAATTATTTATTACAAAAATAAAAATAAAAAAACCTCACATGTTTAAATCAAATAAAAAAATATATAAATCTTAAAATTCTCATGACTATACTATATATAAACCAATTCCTCATTAAGGACTACACGATTTTGGCTATAGTGATTCTTAATGAGTGGATTTTTTTAACTGTTGTTGTTACTCATCACTAGGACTACCAAAAGAATGACGCCTTATGTCCAGAAGATTTTAATTACATTATTGACAGTAAGATTTGTTTTGTTTTAATATATATAATGTGTTGCAAAGTCTGGAGCCGACAATGTCGTATTAGGCTTCTCATCCAACTTACAGTCATGGGCCGGGAGCGCACTAGCCTGAAGACAAAAGATGACACACGCATGGAGCATGGTTGCCTCGGTTTAGGGGTGACACCCGGGAAGGTGTGAGACGGACTAAGGTGGAGTCCTGGGACCTTGGTCAATCGGGCATCATGGCGACCTAACTACACCTGACTCGTGATTCTTCTGCTGACTCCTGTCTTCTCCTGTCACAGATAAAACCTAGCTTATATGCTGACATCAGAGAGGATGGACTTTGTTGGGCGTCCGTGTCCAAACAAGGACTGACATGGCTGATAATGTTCACATCCTCCCTGAGTTGCTTGGATAATGTCAACGACTGTTATACGGCCCTTCCTGGATGCCGCCCTTCTTGGTATTTTATTTAACGCCATTACTAAGTTATATCGTGCGGTGTTTCTATGTACAACATATAAAAATACGACATATATAGCACACTATATAGTTATTGTTCGTTATATATAGATGCCCGCGTTAAAATACAATTATATTAAATTCAAGAAATTGTCCTAATTTGCCTAAAGATTTTGTTGTTGTGTGTGTGTGTGTGACAATTTTGACAATTAAAAAATATTTATTGTCATCTTAGACAATATTATACATTTTCAATCATAGGGAGAGAGAAAAGAAAAAAGAAGATGAGAAGAGAAGAGAAAATATATACATATATGAAACATATTTTACAAGATGGTGATGGGAGATGGAGGAAGAAAAACCTCGGCGCTGGAGGGTCCTGGACCAGGCGATGAGCGGGTCTTACACTGCTTCTCCGAGCCCAACCTGTACAAAGTAGCGATAAATTCGCAACTTTGCCGACGCCAAGATGGAAAGGGCGTCGTCCTCAAGGCCGGACCCGCCGAAGATCCAAGCCTGCAGGTCAGGGGGCCGCCCTATGATGTTGAAGGCCTCTTGATGAGAGGCCTGATGGAACGGCAGCACCAGTAACGGTGGCCGAGGGAGCGGTCGATGGACCCGCAGGCAGGACAGGAGGGGCCGACCGAGGCAGGATGGGCCGGATGGGGCAGGGCGTGGAGGGCCAACTTGAGTGCCGCGTCAGCCTCGTGGCCCGAGTGGGCGCAGCGCCGCAGCGAGGCCCAGTCGATCCTGGATGGTGGTGGACCGATGGTGGGCGACCATCTCGAGGTAAACCTTGAGATGGGCGTGGCGGCGAGGCGCGGGCGATCCAGGGCCCGTCGGGCCGAGCGGGTCGTTAGGCCGTTGAGGAACGGCGTAGCCGTCCCTCGCAGCCCACGGCCGCAGCTAAAGAGCTAGATGAGGGTGCAGACTCCGCCCCGAAGCCCACGGCGTTCTCGGAGGTCAGCCTCCGACAGAAGGCGCCCAGGGTCGCGGCGTCAGCCAGGACGGAGCGCGTAGGGCGGGCGATGAGGTGGCCCTCCGCGAGAAGGTCCTGGACTCGGGCTCCACGCCAGCGGGCGGGGGCCAGGAGGTCGGGAGGGCGGAGGAACCGGCAGCCGCCGATGATGGGGAGGTCCAGCAGCTGAGCCGTGGTGAGCGCCCGGTGGTTGAGGCTCAGGTGTTGGAGGCCTCCTCCCAGAGCTTCAGCAGCCGTAGACGGCGGGGGCTGGAGACGGGTGCCGTCCGGTGGAGGGTGAATCCAGGCCTCACCGCTTTCTACCAGCCAGCTGAAGGCATTTCTGCCTCCGCGGAGCGCGACCTGCACCCCCTTGAGGCAGGCGAGCTGGAGTTGGGTTGCCAGGTCGAGGAGGCCGAGGCCTCCGATGGCTACGGGCCTCGCCATGACGGCGGCGGGAAGCCACGCCGTATGCTCGGACCCCAGACGAACCTCGCTAGTCTGGTCCTGCAGTTTGGCGATGGTCGGGGTGTGATGGCAGGTACCCGTGCAGGTGATGCTGGATGGTGGAGCTCACCAGCGAGTTCGCCGCTCTAGATCGTCCGACGAGGGGATAGGCCGCGGGTTGAAGGGCGTCCATCTGCGGCAGGCGGACTCCAGAAGGGCGAGAAGATGCTGCTCCTGATGGGCTACGGAGCTCCTGGGGGCGATGTCGAGCCCGAGGACCCTGATGGAGGTGGTCGACCAGGAGGCGCCGAGAGGGGAGTCGCCGCGGTTGCGCCAGGCTCCGCACCAAAGGCCCGCGCTCTTCTCGAGGTTGACGGCGATACCGGAGGCGCCGCTTGAAGTCTTCGAGGACGGTCGCCACCCGCTCGAATTCTTCGTCGCGATGGAAAAGGAGGACGATGTCGTCGGCGTAGGCGATGACGTTGCCCACGCCGAGGGTCAACTCCAGGCGACGTAGCAGCGGCCCCGTAGCGATACTAAGAGAGCGGCACTCACGGCGCAGCCCCTGCCTTAGGCCGTTGAGGAGGGGGAAGGCGGTGGTGTGAAAGCCTCCAGCCCGGATCGTTGCGTCCGCCCCGGCGTACAAGATGTTAATCCAGCCATGAAGGCCGGCGGGAGGCGGAGGGACGTCATCAGGGACTCCAGGAAGCCGCGGTCCAGGGAATCGAAGGCGGACTCCAAGTCGATGCCCATGACGGCCAGCGGCGAGGCCCATGGCGGTTGCCTCCTCAACAGCATCCGTCACCTTAGCGATGTTCTAGGACGGGGACCTCCCGGGGACGGCGTACGTCTGGCATTCCGGCACAAGGGTCCGCTGGTGGGGCTTGAGGCGCCGGTGAAGGATGGCGGCCAGGACCCTGTAGTTCGGCCGAGGGCAGCGCGACAGGCCTGTAGCCATCAAGGCCGCGACCTCCGCTGGGCCATTGGGCACGAGGCAGATGGAGCTGCGCCGCGTCGACGGAGGTAGGGCACCGCGGAGCCGTGAAGCCGCGAACACCCGGGCCAGAGCTTCTGCGAAGAAGTCCTCGTTGAAGTCGACGAGGAGTTCGCACGGCAAGCCGTCCCAGCCGGGGGCCTTTCCGCGAGAGAGGTGCTCGATGGCGTTGCGCTCTCGCTGGGGCTGATGTCCGGCCGGTGGAGCGGGTCCTCCTCACTCAGCTCGCAGGTGGTGGTGGGCGCGCTGCTGGCGATGAAGGCAGCTCCCGCACCTGGATCGGTGGTGGGACGGGCGGAGCGGGGCCGGAAGGTCGCGAACGCCTCCGCCGAAGCTCGGGGCCCTCGATGACGTTATCTTCGTCGTCCCTGATGACGCTGACCGGGCGTCGGAGGCGGATGGCGCGTGCCAGGTCCGGCAGCGATGGGTAGTCGGCCCGGATGGAGGAGGCCCTCGAGCTGCGCCGCGATGTAACGTCTCGACCCTGTAGACGTAGCTGTCGCTGGCAGCGTGGCGTGGGTCGTGCAGGGATCTGGCCTCCGCTAGCAGCCCCGCCTTGATGGAGGTCCACCTATCCCAGAAGGTCCCGTCGTCGTCATCGTGCGCTGCGTCTTCCTCCAACTCCCGGATGTAGCCAGCCAGATGTTCGAGAGCAAGGCCCGAGCGGAGCATCGCGGCCAAGCGAGGCTGGGTGGGGGAGGAGATGGCGGTGGTGGGCGGGTCCACCTGGAGCAGCACGAGGCGGTGGTCCGAGAGGTGGTAGTGGCTGGTCGCGTAGATGGACACGCGATCCAGGACTCCAGCAGGGACGAGGATCCGGTCCAGGCGGTTCGATTCGACTTGGTCGCCGTGCATGGCGACTCTGGTGGGCAGGTGGGCGGCGTCGAACTGGGTGGCCACGTTCGACCAGCGCGGCCAGGTCCAGAAGAGCGGCGAGGGCATCCGATGATGATGATGATGAGGGGCCCCCGATCCCTGATGTTAAAATCGCCCGATGATCCAGCAGGCCCCCTCCTCCTCCTGTGCCGCTGTCGCCGCCAGGAGCTCCAGTTGCCGGTTTCTCTCCCGGGGTCATGCGCCAGATGAACGACGATGGCCGTCATCTCCTCGCCGTGGACATCTATGGTTGCCAAGGCGATGTGGCCCGGCCACAGGACGCGCTGTTGTATCACGGCTACGCCTGGCCCGAAGACGCAGGCGAGTCCGGATCCCGAGATGGCTACGGGATGGGCCAACACAACAGCGTTGTAGCCGAGGCAGAGGTCTTGGCCGCTGCCCAGATGAAATGCGTTTGTCTCCTGGACAAACGCGATGTCCACGTGATGTTGCCTTAGGAGATGACAAAGGGCAAGGCTCCTCCCCCGAGTGGCGAGCCCTCGCGCGTTGATGGTGGCGACGCGGTAGTTCATTGGCGCTGTTGGCCTCGCAGGAACTTCCTGGTCTTCTGGAGGGTCTTGCGGATGGTGGAGTTGGAATCTGGGCACGAGGCCTTGAAGGTTTCGTGCAACTTGTTGAGGGTGGCGACCTGTTCCTCTGTCAGCGTGGGCGCTATCCTCTTCATGGTGGTTTCAGAGGTGAGGAGCTGCTGTGCGTCCTTGCAGTTAAGGCCGGGCAGCTTGTCCCAGTCGATGGAAAGGGTGGGGGTCTCCTCGATGTGCTTCAGCAGCTGTTTGAGTGCGGATTCTCCCCGGGCAGGCGTGGAGGGAGGTGAGGTCATCTTCTCCACCGCCATCTTGTGGTCGAGCGAAGGGATGCCAGGCTCGAGGGGCCGCGGGGCAGCCAGGAGAGCAGGGAGGGCGGCAGGGGCGGGCTGGGCGAGATCCATCGGTTCGGCAGGATGGGGCGCCGAGGGGATCGCCTGAGCCTCGTTTGAAAGTCTTCGCCGGTGTTGCGGGCGCAGGTGCCGGCTTCCTTGGTCGCTGAGGAAGAGGGAGGGGGGGCCTTGCGTCGGTGGGAGACGCTGCTTGCCTGGGGCTGCTGTTCCCTTGCCTGGCGAGCGCTGGGCAGTTGGCTCTGCGGTGGCCCTGCTTGCCGCACTTGGAACACTTGACTCCAAAGGAGAGGAAGGCCGACAGGGTGTCTCCCTTGGAGTGGATGGGTCATTCGGGTGGGCAGCGTCTCCAGCCTTACGCCTTCGTGGAGCAGGATGAACGCCTCCGGCGGCCGTCGGTGAAGGTGAACTCCCCCATTTTGACCAGGATGGGGGCGATGGAGGTGACCCTCCCAAACTGGCCCAGGGCGGTCGCGATGGTGCTGTCCTCCACAAAGCCGGGCAGGTTGGCCACGACTATGCGCTCCGCCCTCTTGCGGAAGGGGAAGACCTTGAGGGTCGTTCCCTCGATTTCTAGGCCGTCCGCGACCAGATGGTTCGCATGTTTCTTGTCCGCAAGACCCACGATGAAGTGGCCGTTCATTCGATGGAATTGCGTGATGCTCCTTGGCCCCCCGGAGTAGCGTGCTCATGGCCTTGAGGTAGGAGTAGTCCGGGATGTCTGGGCACAGCTCCACGAAGACGTAGTACTCGTGGTTGGTAGAGGCCTGCCTCGCCCTGGCGTCGGCGATGTTGGCGCGCGTCGCCTTGATTTCCTGGGGCGGCACTGCTCTCGGCCCTGTTGGCCGCTTCTGCTGCTGGGAGCTGCGCTGGTTTCCAGGCTTGTTGGGCTGCTTGCAGCGTGCTCAGGTGAAGTTGAGCCGAGGCGCCTCTTCTTGCCCTTCACGACGATGAAGCCCTCGTTGTCATCCACCTCCGCCATCTCGCTGTCGGCCCAGTTGAGCGAGGCCGGGCTAGCTGGAGTTGCGCTGGTCGTAGCAGCAGTCTTCGGCGCCGTGACGTCACCACGCGCGGCGGCCAAATTTGCATGCAAGTCGCCTGCCGGCGAATTTGCATTTTCTTTATTTTCAGAGTTTTCTAGAGAAATCTTTCTCTGAAAGCCGTTTTTCGGTGATAACTTTTCACCTGTTTGGGACAGGACGCTGGGCCTTCCAGGCACTAGATCAGCAGATCCTGGGCTCTCCGCCGGTACCAATTTTGGCATGTCTAACGACATTTACACGCACTCCAGAGGCGAAAACGGCGGAGCTCGCGAAAGCGTGGCCGCACGCCCGAGTGTGTGTGTGTGTGTGTGATTTTATTTTAAACACTCATTTCCATATAGTATCTACACTATCTGCACTCTTATACCAGCTGAATGTGTTAGACAGGTTCTTGTGGAGAGTGATTTGTACGTCGCACTAAACAGTATATAATACTTGCAGTCTCTTTCGTATTTTCCCAAATTAGGAATAGTTTTCATGTATTATACACCAAGTTGATGAGAGAGATCTCATAATACGAATTGTATACCTTTGCTCAAACTCTTGTACAAAAGTAGATAATTTCTAGGGATCTGCACATTCAGACATGTCTCATTATGGACGAGAATGCTCAGTGCATCCTCACTTCTTCGTAAAGACCATGTAGGTTCAAATATTCTTGAGCTAGTATCGAACACATTGATTTAGATCTATGAATGGTATTTAGAACAGGGCTCGTGCAACTACATACATACAAATCTCCTACTATAAATTAAATATTATAACGGGTAAATATTATTGTGTCCCCATATTTTAACCTGAATTGTCTAAAAAATATAAAATATTTCCATTCAATGTTTCCTTTTCTTTCGAAGGTTTAGTCCTTTGACACCTTTGATGACGGTTTTCTACAATTGTCTTTCTGCCGCTGTTCTTTTCGGATCCCTGCATAGTCTCCCTCGTCATTAGAAGTGTACTGGAAATGTCAATGGGATTTGATCCTATTGTCTTCTGCCTCGAAATAATTATATTGTTGGGTAACGATTCAAAATGATCATCATCGAAAAGTAGCTGCGCTGACCAACCAACAGTAGCTCCAGGTGCCATTTTTTGTAGTCTTTTCCCTCTTGTTTTCTGTTGACTGTGTTGGAAAATTTGTATTTCTTGTTTATTCATGATGAAATTGTGAAAAAGTATTATAATTACAATTATGTTCTCACAATGAGTATCTTTTTTATTTAAAAACGCTAGCTTTCAAGCGTTATTCGCTCTTCAACGGGCTTTCAAAAATATCGACTTGATCCCTCCAGAAATACACTGGTGTCCAAAAAATAAGAAACTTAACCAATATTGAAATTTCTCAAAAGCTAATTTATTAACAAATATAAAATTTAGTATACAAACAGTTTAAACTATGGAGAATTTGACTAGCTATATGAAAATATAAAAAAATTTGAAATTTTGAAATATGCAAATTATTACCAACATACCCAAAGCTAAGGTTCCAGATCTTAAAGAAATAAGATATCAATAGGGAGTATGATCACCTCTAACAGCTATCAAGGTCTCACAGCGAGCCCTCATACTGTTTACCAGGTTTTGGAGGAGGTCCAGGGGTAGTAAACCCCACTCCTCCAATAGAGCAGTTCTTAGCTCAACGAGGGTTCTGGGAGAGGGGTGACGAGCTCCAATACGCCTCCCTAGAGCGTCCCACACATGCTCTATTGGATTCAGGTCCGGAGATCTGGCTGGCCAATCCATCCTTCGAATATTCTCACTCTGGAGATATTCATTGACTAGCCTAGCCCTATGCGGACGAGCATTATGGCCCATAAAAATTAGATTGTAACCAATTTGATCTCTATAAGGTCTTAGATAGGGCTCAAGGATCTCGTCCCTGTACCTTTGGGCAGTTAAAGTGCCCCCAGAAAAATGTGGAGGGGTGTGCGTCTGCTAGAACTGATGCCAGCCCAGACTAAGAGACTGCCCCATCTAAAACTGTCTATTTCCCTGATGTTACTGCGATGTAGCGGGTTCCAGGCTCCCTCCAGATAAACTCTTCGAGAATCTGTGTTTAAACTAAATCTTGACTCGTCACTGAAGATAACATTGGCCCACTGATCATGAGTCCAGGCGTGATGTTCCAAGCACCAATTCAAGCGGGCTCTCCTGTGAGCAGAGGTTAAAGGGATACAGACCATTGGTCGTCTTGCATAAAGAGCACCTTCGTGAAGCCTTCGGTAAACAGTTTGTCTTGAAATTCTCGTTCCAGTAGCTCTTGGGGGTTCATTAGAGAGTTGAATAGCTGTCATCTCCCTATGGCGCTTGGCAGTTACGACCAGATAACGGTCTTCAGAGGTAGCTGTTTTTCTTTTTCTACCAGAACCTTCTTTTCTTTTGATGGTTCCTGTCTCAATGAACTGTTTCCATATTTTGCTGACCACAGATTTATTCACATTTAGCCATTTTGCTACTTCAACTTGTGATTGCCCTGCCTCCATTCTTCCAACAGCTCTCCATTTTAAAACATCTGCTAAAATTTTTCGTAAACTCATAATTAACTAAGGTTTAAAAAAATTATAATTGGACAATTCTTAGATGGGGTGAACGACACGCCAAATAGCACACTTATAAAGACAAGCAAAAATTTGCATATTTTCAATTTTACCGAATCGAATGGTTGCGATAAATAAATTCTACGACTTAAAATATCTAATTAAATTACTTTTTAGCTTTTAGAGCGTCGTATATTTTAAAACATATCATTAAAAAACAAATGTTTCTTATTTTTTGGACACCAGTGTATTAGGGAATAGGCTAAATCAATGTTTAGTTGATTTCTGTTCCACTAGATGACGCTCTTCCATCTCAAAAGCACATGTGCTCCTGGTCAGGATATACCTTCATTATTTTTAATATCAATACCTGACCTTGTTATTTTTTATTTTTCTATTGTTTTTTCATATATTGATATTTATAAAGAGACAAAGGTCGCCTCTCCTATTTTTTGGACACCAGTGTATTTACAAAAAAATATTTTTTAAGAAGCTGTAAAAAGAAAATATCCTCAAAAACCTTAGCCTGAGAGGTTATTCTTCACAATTTATCAATAAACACAGTTTTAACGCCTCGCCACATAGAGAAGCTAAATATAGAGAAACAAATGCATTCTCCCTTATTCAAAATGTAATGAAAAAATAGCCCATATTCTTCGCAGACAAGGAATTCAAACGTATTTTAGTAACCATAAATCCTTAGGTCAACTTCTTAGAAATCCCATAACTAAATCGGAAAAACAACTGGAACCTAAAATTCAAACCAATGCAATTTACTCAATTCAATGCCAAGACTGCAATGCTACTTACATAGACAGGAGTGAGTGAGACAGGAAGATCGATACAAGTTAGACTAAAAAAACATAACGGAAATATCAGAACAAAAGACCAACGTTCTATGATCTATCAACATATTGCACAGACCGGTCACCAATTTAACATAACACAAACGAAATGCCACTACAAAGACATTAAGAACAAATTTCAACGGTTACTATTAGAATCTCTTGTTTCCAATGAATACAACAACATTAACAGAAAAATAGATTTACCATCACAATACCGATATCTCAGAAGAAATCAATAGATTAATTTTATAGGTTCTGGATGCCCTAAAAATTGAAATAGATATATTCCATAAAATATTTAAAATAGTTAAATTACAAACCAATTCAAATTTTTCAGTTATAAATATTGTGGCGAAGAAATATTTTATTATTTAATTTAATATTATTCAATGAAAATATATTCAACAGATTATAAAATATATATTAATCTGTTTTTGTGAAATCATCTTAAAATATTTCTTTGCTTACTTGCTTAAGATTCTCTAGCTGTAAATAGTTTTGGCTGACCTGTTAATAATTGTCGACTCGTCGCTGTGACGTCATCAATAAATACTTTTACATCTTAGGATATTTCAAGGCTTGATTTCTACGCTACAACTGGTGGAGAGACTGGACCGATACCCATTAAGAAATAAAAGAAAAATTGAATCTGTTGAACCAGAAGAAACTTCTATGAATGTAAAGAAGGAAGGTACTCAGGTAAGCAACTACGTTGTTCAACATCTGCCAAGGAACCCTTCCATTTTCTCCGGGAGGATGGTGAAGATCTCCAAAAATGGTAAAAGGGTATGCACGTGTGGCAAAGTACAACCATTGGGACGAGACCCTTTGTCTTACTAAAGTTTATTTTTATCTGTCTGGAACTGCTCTCAAATGGTTTGAGAACAACGAAGAAAGCATCCAGACTTGGAAGGAATTCACATCTCAATTAGAGAATGTGTTCGGAAAAAAAGAAAATTCAAAATTGCAAGCGGAGAAGAAACTTAAAACACGGGCACAATTAAAAGGTGAAAGTACCGAATTTTACATCCAGGATCTCCTGTGCTTGTGCAAAGAGGTTGATCCTCAAATGAGCGAGGAAGATAAAATCTCCCACCTCATGAAGGGAATAGCTGAGGAGCTTTATCAAGCACTCCTACCGAGGGATGTACAGAGCACCGAGCAATTCATTACAGAATGTCGCCGTGTCGAAGCGCTCCGTTGTAGGCGAGTTACCCCAACCAGGTACGAGCGCCTACCAAATGTAGCCTCTCTCTGTGACCAGGATGACGGAGAAGATCTGTCATCTATGATCAGGCAAATTGTTCGTGAGGAGGTACAGCGGGCATTAGGCTCTACTCGAGAGGAACCAAAAATTTATACCATCGAAGATATGGTAAAGGAGGAGATTGGAAGAACCCTGGCGCCAATCTCAATGCCTAGGAGAAGTTCCCCACAGAAGGAAAGACCCCGAGAGTTTTATAATAATAGATATGTGGCCCAAACGATAAGACCGCACCCTGAACCTCGGTACCCAAAACAAGGAGGAAGACGCGATACCAACGAATGGCGAACCACGAAAGGTAAGCCAATCTATTTCCACTGCGGACGCCCTGGCCACGTCGTGCGCTACTGCCGTGACAGGAGGAGAGAATATGAAGGACAAAATTGGTATTACAAACATAGAGATAGGCAAGAGCCTAGAACATTCTATAATTCTCGGAGCAGCCAAGAGCCCAACGACGACCTGCCAAGAGAAAATAGACGCCGCTACAGAAGCCCCTCTCCTTACACTGGCCGAAAAGGACAATATTCGTCTCCTGATAGAAGACCCTGCCAGTCGCCTCGCCGTTCCCGTCAGGAAAACTAGAAGATGCGTCCTATTTTGGAGGTAAGGCCGCAAAATTTATAAATCCTCCCTTATCGACTACATTAGAATTAAAAGAAGATTACATAGACATTAAAATAGAAGGAAAAACTAATGATACGTTACTTCGGCCCTTACAAAGTAACCCGAAAAATATCTGATGTGACCTATGAAGTTGAAACATTCGGAAACCAGCAAGGTCGTCGTAAAACAAAAGATTTAGTTCACATTGGTAGGATGAAACCTTATTTAAACCCAGAGGACCAGGAGGACCAGCTAGAAGAGGACCCAGAAGATGACTCGACAAACTTCCAGGAAGAAGACATCCCCACTGAACGAACACAACAACCACAGACCCGCGAAGAGATCTCAGGCCCTATCACCCATTCTCGAGCCTTGAGACTGAGGATGTAAGTCTCCTTCTGAGCATCGGGTCGATGCTCTTTATAGGAGGAGGCTATGTGGCGAAGAAATATTTTATTATTTAATTTAATATTATTCAATGAAAATATATTCAACAGATTATAAAAATATATATTAATCTGTTTTGTGAAATCATCTTAAAATATTTCTTTGCTTACTTGCTTAAGATTCTCTAGCTGACTCCTCCAAATGCTTCGAAACATCAAGCATGGATCTACCTCCACAACAATCCTGACCGGACATGGCTACATTCAGGCAGACCTTGCAACGGTATCGAAAGAAGACCCAACTTGCCCCCACTGCCAAGATGAAGACCAAACCGTAGACCACCTCCTCTTCACTTGCCCAACCTTCCAATACCAAAGATTCCAGACAGCCACTCTCCTAGGTATCACCAAAATATGTCCAGCATACCTAGAAAATCTCCCAAGAAAGAAATCTGCCTGGCAACGCCTCATTAATTGACTTCCACTGGCATTGTATATTGTTAAGAAGAGTTTGAAAGTACATTTTATTTTATCCATTATTGTAAATTTGCCTAACCTAATTTGCATTTATGCTTTTAATTTTCTTTGTTCGCCTGTTTTACATGTTTCTTATTTTTTCACCATTATAAATTCCATCTTAACAATCATTAGATTAGATTTTTCCTCGACTTGTCCAGTGGACGGTTGTACAATAAACAAAATAAACATTTATTTAACGCTGTCTCCATGTTTCCTCGCGGCACCCCAGAACACCATCGCAACACTGGTGGAGATGCTGATCCTACCATCAAAAATGAAGCTACCTTAAGAAGAAGCCGTCGTTTACGAGGACAACCTCCAATGAGATCCTTCAGTGCCTCTCCAACAAGACGCGCCATTGTGAATCAAGATGACGCTACACCTTGCAACAACATTTTCTTCTGCCAGCCACCACCTCCAAGTCTAGAAGTATTTGGCGGATACTCAGACGAAGATCCTTCAGAATGGCTGGAAGAAATCGAGTTGTTAGCAAGACAACAACGATGGCCGGACGATGTCATGCTGGCATATGCCCGGAGCTACATGGACGGACCTGCGAAGAAATGGGCAAAACTCAACAGCCCTCACATTTTTTCGGCCTGGAGTGTATTCAAAAAGGCACTCCTGAGAGATTTCAGGAGGGCAGATACTGCCAAATTTAAATTAATAATGGACCTGCAAAACAGAATCCAGCAGCCCAATGAGTCAACTCTGCGTTACGCCGAGGATGTCCTCAACCTCTGTAACAAGGTCAACCCCAAAATGACAGCTACGGAGAAAACTTCACCAAACATAACGGAAAAATTTATAAAAATAATCCTACCCCAACAGGCAACCCGTGGTTACTGGTCATCCCAAAGAACAAACAACTAGAACTCTTGGAACAGATGCATGATCATCCTACATCGGGCCACATGGGTATAAAAAGAACATACAGCCGAATAAAAGATAAATATTTTTGGCCTTCAATGTTCAAAACAGTGGAGAAATATGTTTCCAGTTGCCCTGAATGCCAGTTTCGTAAGACCCCATCCCAACAACCATCGGGACAATTGCAACCGATACCACCAGCGTCTAGACCGTTCGAGCGAATAGGAATAGACCTTTTGGGTAGATTTCCCAAGTCCATCAACGGAAATAGGTGGATCGTTGTTTGCACAGACTATTACTCAAGGCATGTTGAAACAGCGGGCGCTACCTCGAGGAACTGCCACAGAAATTGCCGATTTTTTCTTGAAAAGAATAGTACTAAGACATGGAGCACCGAAAATTTTAATTTCTGACCGCGGGAGTTCTTTCTTGAGCAAACTACTCACACAAGTTTTGAAAATTTGCAATACGATACATAAGAAAACGACAAGTTACCATCCACAGACAAATGGCCAAACGGAAAGAATGAACCGTACGCTGACAGATATGAAATCAATGTACATTGACGAGAAGCACCAAAATTGGGACGAGATTCTCCCGTTTGTGACTTTCGCCTACAATTCCTCGGTACAAGAGACGACCGGCTATTCCCCATATTTTCTGATTCACGGAAGAGAACCGTTGACATTTCTGGACTCTACATTTGACTGGCCGGAAGTACCGCCTAAACCCGGAGACTTTGATGACTACATATCAAATCTCCTAACCATAGTTGAAGAATCAAAAAAGATTTCAATGGCTAGAACAATTTCACGGCAAGATAAATCCAAACAAGTATACGACAAACATCGCAGAGAAGTTAACTTTTCACCAGACGACCTAGTACTGATTTGGACACCGATAAGAAAAGTTGGAAGAGCGGACAAACTACAGAAAAATTACATCGGACCATTCAAGATAATTAGAAAGACATCACCAGTAAATTATGAAGTAAAAGAAGTCACGGGAAGAGGCAAGAAAATTGTACATGTGTCAAGAATGAAACTGTACCGGACCCCAGACTTGAGGACAAGTCTTTTTCAAGGGGGAGAGTAATGTTAAGAAGAGTTTGAAAGTACATTTTATTTTATCCATTATTGTAAATTTGCCTAACCTAATTTGCATTTATGCTTTTAATTTTCTTTGTTCGCCTGTTTTACATGTTTCTTATTTTTTCACCATTATAAATTCCATCTTAACAATCATTAGATTAGATTTTTCCTCGACTTGTCCAGTGGACGGTTGTACAATAAACAAAATAAACATTTATTTAACGCTGTCTCCATGTTTCCTCGCGGCACCCCAGAACACCATCGCAACAATATAAATCCAAGAAGACTTAGGTCAGAAGGACATCCCGGGTAGTTGGCGACTTCTGTACGCTCCAGGAACCTGGGTTACTTAAATAAATTAATTCTCTAGCTGTAAATAGTTTTGGCTGACCTGTTAATAATTGTCGACTCGTCGCTGTGACGTCATAAATAAATACTTTTACATCTTAGGATATTTCAAGGTTTGATTTCTACGCTACAATATCCACGCGGCGCGCGTTTGTTTTTGTAAATATTTCTGGAGGGATCAAGTCGATATTTTTGAAAGCCCGTTGAAGAGTGAATAACGCTTGAAAGCTAGCGTTTTTAAATAAAAAAGATACTCATTGTGAGAATATAATTGTAATTATAATTTCTTGTTTAATTCAATATTGTTTTATATCCATGTTTTTAACACAAAACGACAATCAATCCATTAAATCAATTACGATATCATCACTTCAATATTTTGGTCAAGAGCCATTTCAATATCTTTCATCTCCGCTTCTTGCCAGTACAGCGAATTACTATTTCCTCCCTAACAGGAATTTTTATCGAATTCCCATTCTAGATCCTCCGTGTTCCTTCTCTGACGCAGTAAGATGTAGTTTTTACCGCGCACGTCTTGGTATAGTAGAGGCTAATGGACTTCCAGGGCTATTGTCGCATCACTATACTCTAGGTGGGATGAAGACCAAGGGCAAATCAACGATTGAGATAAATACTCCCGCCATTTACAGTACTTCCCCCTCTGTACCTGTAGTAAGTACTGGGATGTATGTTACAGCAGGAATGAGCATCCGTCGTCCAGGAGTCGGTGTGGCCGTGGTGGTCACCAGCCCCAGCCAGCACCCCGGCTGTGTCGTGCTGGGCCAGCGCAAGGGGGGCGTGGGGAGTGGCCTGTTCCAGCTCCCCGGAGGCCACCTCGAGTTTGGGTAACAGCTCACATTCACTCTCAGCGGTCGAATTTGGCATTTTGCTGATTTAAAATGTCTTTTTAAAAGCTTTATTAATATACCTTTTTTTTTCAAGCCAGTCTCCACAAATCCTATAATCAATTGTTTCCGATTCATTCAGATCTCACAGAGAGAAGCTAATGTATTGATTTTTTGTAGTAGAACGCGGTTGGAGCTGACACGCATATACAACTGGTTAAATGTTTAATTTTTGTATAGATATACTTATATAAATTTATGTATTCTAAAATATAAAAACTATAGTAATGATATAAAACGGTAAAGGTTGTCATTATATAATTGTTGGAAAATTGTTGTTTCACTCTCCCTCGGCCGTTTTACCTCCAAGGTGGGGTGCAGAGAGACGTGGGAGGCCGCGGCCAGGAGAGAGGTGCTGGAAGAGACCGGGCTGACCCTCACTGACGTGGAGTTCCTCACGGCGGTGAACTCGGTGGAGCAGGCGCTGGGCTACCACTACGTGGACATCTTCATGCGGGGCTGCACGCAGGCCGAGCCGGCCAACCTGGAGCCGGACAAGTGCGCGGGCTGGAGCTGGGTGGAGTGGGGGCACCTCCCACCGCCCGACAGCCTCTTCTATGCCTTGAGGGACTTCAGCAAGCTCGGCCTCAACCCGACATGTCAGACAGGGAGGAAATAAACAATTACTTACAACAGTGTGGTTTAACTTGATTGAATATAGCATGTACCTACACAGAGCGACCCTCTATCAGTAAACCGACCTTCCTTAAAGCGTCGATTTTTCTGTAAACCATCGACCGAATTATATTGAAATAGAGTTCTCTAAGGCAAACATCCTACTTAAATGGACTGAATTGTTTTTGTTGCATTGGTCACCTTAAGAAGGTTCGTGTAGAAAAAAGGTACATGTTGTAAGGTGTAAAGCTGACATCGTCGCAGTGGGCTCCTCATCCAACTTGCAGTCATGGGCCAGAATGGAACCGCACTAGCCTGAAGACAAAAGAATACCACACGCATAGGACCAGTTTAGAGGGGGCAGCACCCTCGAGCATTAAACCTATGGAGAATATTTGGAAAGTACGAGGCTAAAGGGAGGATTCATTACCAGGGAAACTGTCGGAATATTGGCCCACTTCTGATTATCTCTCCCAACCTTCCGCTCAGTGGCTGCAGAAATCAATTTTGAAGAAGAAAGAACACCTCCCCCGTCAAAATAGACGCCGCAAAAACGACTCGCCATCTCTCACCGTCTCTGCAAACTAGCGGACACGGGTCCGTGATAAAGCCACAGCACACACAGCTCTAGCAAATCCAGAACGCCCCCCTGGAGACCATGGTTTCGTGCTATTGGCACTCGTCAGTCCAGAGCGGGCTTTGGTTTCATGAGATTCACGAACTCTTCACAATCTGCTAAAGAGGTGTGGCCAAAGTGGCTAGGCCAATTCTATGGATGAAATATAAGTGTAAATTCTGCGGGAAGGGTGTTGATATATAATCTGGACTTTTTGGTTACCGACCCGAGTCCGCTAGTTTGCAGAGACGGTCGACAGATGGCGCATTGCGTCTGTTTTGACCGGGGATATGTGTTCTTTCTTCTTGAATATCAATATCCTCCCGGCAAAATTCCTATCTATATTCTCTCTTTAAAAAAACCACAGACGTTGTGTTAAAATATTGTACGTCGTTTTTAATTCACATTCTTCTTATGAACAAAGTTAACAAACGGCCGATTCGTGTACAGCTGTTAGTAAAGTAGTCCCTTACATGTAGCACCACTTGGGTGAAATATTGCAGACTGTGGAAACACGTTGGCGCTTGTATTATTCCGCGCTAGGACAACTCGCGGTGGGTGAAAATAGCTAGAAGTTGGTGGGCGAGTGGTTAAAACCCTCGATTCCCGACAGTCAGGAACCGGGAACGAATCCCGCATTGGACACTTTGTTTTAATATGTAAATAACCTTCACATATATTATTCATTGTTGTAATTATCATAAGCTAGGTTGCTCTTTTTGAGCGTCACCTAGTAAAGTTATTTTGGAACCAGGAAAATAGCTCAATTTTTAAACCAACCTAACCTAGATTAACCTATCTGAAACACTAACCTAGCGTATTGAAACACTCGGCAGCACGTTGTCACCAGTGGTCTGCAGAAATGAGAACCTCTCCGGCTCCTGATGGCCCGAGTACAGTTTGTTTCACACCAGCCCTTTAGTCCAATAAACCCACGAGAGAATACAGTTCCATAATGGCATAGAAATCGATACGCTTTTATTGTGTTTTTATTAAGACACTTTTTTTCTTTTATCAACAAATACAAGACCTGTAGAAGAGCGTCTTGCCCGAATGCTTGTACGATCGTTATATTGTGTTTCTTCTTCAAAATGTAAGAATAATGCTCATATAAAATGTAAATTAACGACGTAGTACTTCAAATTAATAAAATTCAAAATTATGCTATATATAATATTGTGGCGAAGAAATATTTTATTATTTAATTTAATATTATTCAATGAAAATATATTCAACAGATTATAAAAATATATATTAATCTGTATTTGTGAAATCATCTTTAAAATATTTCTTTGCTTGCTTGCTTAAGATTCTCTAGCTGTAAATTCACGTCTCCATGCCGCATCAACACACCAGGACATAGATGATGTGGTGCATATTCTTACCAAAATCCTTCAAGAGGCCTGCGACATATCCATGAAAAGAAAAAAGAAAGACAACAGACCATCAAAACCCTGGTGGAATAAAGACTTAGCAAAACTCCGCAATGTAGTAGTTTCTCTAAGGCGCCTTTCGCAGTGCACATCCACGCCCATTAGAAACTTCTTCAAAGGGCTCTACAGAGCATGTCACAACAGGCTGAGAACCGAGATAAGACGAGCCAAACACCTATCATGGATAAACCTCTGTCAAGAAGTATCCTCAGCCGCTTGGAGCTCTGTCCACAAATATATTTCCAAAGGACGAAGCACCCAAAGAGGACCTCCACTGCTCAAAAAATCTGACGGAACCCCCTATACACCAGAGGAAACCTGCGAAAAAATCTTGCAGCACTTTTGTCTGCCTGACACACCAATATCTCAGCCTCGGCCCTTAATACAGTTTTCTGGCCTCATTGAGCCAGACTTCACCGACGCTGAAGTACTTCGGGCCATCAAATGCTGTGGACTCAAGAAATCTCCAGGCCCTGATCGACTTGGAGCAAAGTGCCTTCAATTAGGAGGTCCTCCCCTACATAAACTACTTGCAGGACTTTTTACCAAGTGTTTAAGATTCGGCCATTTTCCATCACCCTGGAAAATCGGCCTTTTAGTCCTCATACCCAAACCGGACAGCACAGCAGAAAACCCACTGGAAAGATCCCGCCCAATTGCTCTTCTCAACACCCTAGCCAAGGTATTTGAGCGTTGCATTTTGGCTCGACTACAATGGCTAGTAGACCGGCACAATTGGTTTTCACCACTCCAATTTGGATTTGTTCCTTGCCGTTCGGCCGAAAACGCCCTAGCTGCAATAAACCAATTCATAGACAGGGACATGGAAGAGGGGGAGAAAACACTAGTTATCAGCCTAGACATTAGAAGAGCCTTCGACACCGTACATAGGTATTCTATCATTGAAGCCCTACGAGAGGTTAGCTGCCCTGAGGAATTACTACAACTAATTACCAGCTATTTAATGAATAGAAAAATGGCCTATAGCGTATGGGGACACACTGCTCACATTCTGTCACCCCGTGGAGTCCCACAAGGAGCGGCTTTAAGTTCCTTTCTCTTCAATATGATTGCAAGAAAGGCATTTACTTTGCAAAAACCTAGAAAGAGCGAATTAGTGGGCTTCGCAGATGATTTCACACTAATGGTGCAGGTGGCCCCAAAGCTTCCTAAATGTCAAATAAACAATTTTCTTGAAAATTTCTCACAATGGTGCAGAAGGCATGGAATGTTGGTAAATCCCCACAAGACTCAAGCATGCATGTTTTACAGAAACAAACCAAGATGGCCAAACAAGGACAGCATCCGACTTCTTGACCAGCCCATTGCAATCAACAAAGCAATTAAAATCCTTGGTATTACCTTTGATTCAAAGAGACAATTTATTAAACATCTCAACAACAGTTTACTCAAATACCGATGGATGCTCCCAAGGCTCACTAGCACCATAAAAGGGCAATTTGGTTCAACCTTCAGTTCCGGACACAAAATTTACAAGAGAGTCGTTCTCCCAGCGCTACTATATGGCTCTGGTGTCTGGGGAAAACGTGCATATGACACAAATGGGGCTCGCAAGCTACGTAGTCTCCACTACAAATATGCGAAAGCAATAATAAGAGGTGGTCCATGCACACCGACAATACCAGCTATCTCATTAACGGGTTGTCCCACACTCGATATCTCTATAAAGGCTCACATAGAATATTTAAAAACTTTGAAAACGGGCCACTACGAATCACGCCAAGTCCTTCCTTTTTACCCTATCCCCCATTACGGAAGATGATCTATTTTACCAAATTACTACAACTAAATGTCACCACCATTTACACAGACGGATCCCAATCATCAGAAGGAGTTGGGGCTGGAGTCATCCTACCACCTCCTCTACAAACCATTCAACTTAAACTCCACCAGGAGTGCTCAGCGTTCCAAGCTGAACTGCTTGACATTCTCTACGCAACAAAAATAACCATGAATTTCCCGAAAGAACACTTCATCATTGCCTCAGACTGCCAATCAGCTCTATCAGCCATATGTAGGTCTTGGCCCCCAAGAACACAACTAATTGCGGAAATAATCTACAACCTGCATTTTTCACCAAATGTGCAACTCTGCTGGATCAAAGGCCACAGCGGTATTCCAGGAAATGAACTGGCGGATCAGGCGGCAAAGGCTGCAGCACATTCTAATCTGCCACTATCCTTTACCACCCTCCCAAAGAGCGTCGCGCGAGGTAAAAAAGAACAGATAGCCCTCAAAATGTGGACAGACCTCTACATCCAAGATTACTCCACCAGAAATCTACGAAGATTTGCTGCTACCCCAAAACTACTCCTCCAAATGCTTCGAAACATCAAGCATGGATCTACCTCCACAACAATCCTGACCGGACATGGCTACATTCAGGCAGACCTTGCAACGGTATCAAAAGAAGACCCAACTTGCCCCCACTGCCAAGATGAAGACCAAACCGTAGACCACCTCCTCTTCACTTGCCCCAACCTTCCAATACCAAAGATTCCAGACAGCCACTCTCCTAGGTATCACCAACATATGTCCAGCATCCCTAGAAAATCTACCAAGAAAGAAATCTGCCTGGCAACACCTCATTAATTGGACTTCCACTGGCATTGTACATAAATCCAAGAAGACTTAGGTCAGAAGGACATCCCGGGTAGTTGGCGACTTCTGTACGCTCCAGGAACCTGGGTTACTTAAATAAATAATATAGCTGTAAATAGTTTTGGGGGCTGACCTGCTAATAATTGTCGACTCGTCGCTGTGACGTCATCAATAAATACTTTTACATCTTAGGATATTTCAAGGCTTGATTTCTACGTTACAACTGGTGGAGAGACTGGACCGATACCCATTAAGAAAAAAAAGAAAAATTGATTCTGTTGAACCAGAAGAAACATCTATGAATGTAAAGCAGGAAGGTACTCAGGTAAGCAACTACGTTGTTCAACATCTGCCAAGGAACCCTTCCATTTTCTCCGGGGAGGATGGTGAAGATCTCCAAAAATGGTTAAAAGGGTATGCACGTGTGGCAAGGTACAACCATTGGGACGAAACCCTTTGTCTTACTAAAGTCTATTTTTATCTGTCTGGAACTGCTCTCAAATGGTTTGAGAACAACGAAGAAAGCATACAGACTTGGAAGGAATTCACATCTCAATTAGAGAATGTGTTCGGAAAAAAAGAAAATTCAAAATTGCAAGCGGAGAAGAAACTTAAAACACGGGCACAATTAAAAGGTGAAAGTACCGAATGTTACATCCAGGATCTCCTGTGCTTGTGCAAAGAGGTTGATCCTCAAATGAGCGAGGAAGATAAAATCTCCCACCTCATGAAGGGGATAGCTGAGGAGCTTTATCAAGCACTCCTACCGAGGGATGTACAGAGCACCGAGCAATTCATTACAGAATGTCGCCGTGTCGAAGCGCTCCGTTGTAGGCGAGTTACCCAACCAGGTACGAGCGCCTACCAAATGTAGCCTCTCTCTGTGACCAGGATGACGGAGAAGATCTGTCATCTTTGATTAGGCAAATTGTTCGTGAGGAGGTACAGCGGGTATTAGGCTCTCCTCGGGAGGAACCAAAAAATGCTACGATCGAAGAAATTGTAAAGGAGGAGATTGGAAGAACCCTGGCGCCAATCTCAAAGTCTAGGAGAAGTCCCCCTCATAAGGAAAGACCCCGACAGTTTTTAAATACTAGATATGAGGCCGAAACGATAAGACCGCACCCTGAACCTCGATACCCAAAACAAGGAGGAAGACGCGACACCAATGATTGGCGTACAACTGAGGGAAGGCCAATCTGTTTCTACTGCGGACGCCCAGGTCACGTCGTCCGCTATTGCCGTGACAGGAAGAGACACAATGAGGAAAGGAGAAATGACTATTTCCAAAGAA
This sequence comes from Cordylochernes scorpioides, assembly GCA_030710605.1. NCBI lineage: Eukaryota > Metazoa > Arthropoda > Arachnida > Pseudoscorpiones > Chernetidae > Cordylochernes > Cordylochernes scorpioides. The sequence continues at coordinate 58,088,088 of CP092867.1, forward strand.
AGCAAGACACAATGGTATCCTACAACTCTCGAGCTGAATCTCAGGACCCCAATGACGAATCATCGAGGAAAACTTTCACTCGCTACCGAAGCCCTACTTCATATCGCGGTCGAAGCAGACAACATTTCTCACCTGCTAGAAGATCTAGCTGGACGCCCCGCCATTAAAACTAGATGATAGACCACATTGGAGGTGAGGCCGCAAAGTTATAAAATCCCCCCTTGCCGACCACAGTAGAAATTAGAAAAAGCTACCTTGACGTAAACATAGACCTACCAAATCCTCATGAAGAAGATATCTTAACTGAAAGAAGACATCCACCGCAGTCACCTGAAAATATCCCTGGCCATAGTACTAGTTCTTAAGACTGACGACGTAAGTCTCCTGCTGAGCATCGGGTCGATGCTCTTTATAGGAGGAGGCTATGTGGCGAAGAAATATTTTATTATTTAATTTAATATTATTCAATGAAAATATATTCAACAGATTATAAAAATATATATTAATCTGTATTTGTGAAATCATCTTTAAAATATTTCTTTGCTTGCTTGCTTAAGATTCTCTAGCTGTAAATAGTTTTGGGGGCTGACCTGTTAATAATTGTCGACTCGTCGCTGTGACGTCATCAATAAATACTTTTACATCTTAGGATATTTCAAGGCTTGATTACTACGCTACAATATGATTTTGTGGCGAACTAATTTGCAATCATGAATATTTTGCCACAAAAAATAATCTTTAAAAAAAAAATAAAAGCGTATATCGGAAAACAAATATTATTGTAAAGCCTTACATATATTATTTGTGATATTTGCATATTTCGTAACTATGTAATATGCGCGCTAAAAACGTATTCTTGTATGCAAACGTTCTATTATGCAAATAATTGAGCATATTAGTCGTCGTATGAGCGAAAGATACCGCTTGCAATTACAACTTGGACCAGTTTACAAGTCACGGCGGTTAGTCATCTGCGAGTGATATATTGCTACTGTATTTATTGCTCACTAAAGTGCAGTATTCCATGCAAAATATTTGTTGAGCAAATTACTGGAATAAATAACCATATCTGCCAATATATTTGGCACGGCGCTTATTGATCGCATACCTGTCTGCGAGTGATTTATTGCTCACTAAAGTGCAGTATTCCATGCAAAATATTTGTTGAGAAAATTACTGGAAGTAACCATATCTGCCACGGCACTTGAAGATGAAGTGGGGCATATTCCGAAGTGCAATCGGCTTCCAGCTCTCCAAGTTCGTGTACCTGGGAGCTCTGCTGCTACTTCACAGCAGGGAACGCCTCGCAGCCGCCATCCGCCGCGGTGACAATCCCCGCTGACTTCATAGTCTTGTTATTCCTATTTGTTTGACTGAAATAAAAACTTTTCAATATTGTGATTTGTTGAAGCTACGAGTGTTCATATCCGATAATAGATTGGAATTATCTCCACAAAAGTACTAAAATACAGTGGTCTTGTATTCTTCTAAAGCTAACACAGTGCATTAATTCGGCTTCTCCTTTTTCTCTAACTTTTAAAATAAATGCTTAAAATGCCCTAGAAATGACCGCGTTTTGCTAAAAGAGCAATCCTACCTGTTTTCATAGTTTTTTAAAATTATTATTATTATCCTTAGTACACGTGATACAGACCATGATAATTATGGTGGGTAGAAGTTGGCGACTGCTTTTACTATAAGTGCACCCCATGTCTGCACATGTGAAAAGCAGTTCGACTTACAAACGTGTCAGAGCCCCCGTTTGGTTATTTGTATTCGCTGGTGAGGTTGGACTTTTGAAGAATTGGGGGCCATTGGAGCATTCTTTTTATTAATTTATTATTATTATTTTTTTAGAAAAATGTCCAATGCGGGATTCGATACCGGGTCGTAGCGGTCGAAAACCAACGGTTTAGATCATCCTTCCACCGACCCCGTCATAGTTCTATTTCACTCAATGTATTAATACCTAACAATGGGACCCTGTCTTAAATGGATACCATGCTGTTCGCTACATGGCCCGTAGCTACGCGAACCTGTTTTATCTGGCCATTTTGCCTCGATGTCTTAGAGCAGGTTTTAGTGTCACTTATTGGTGGTTTACCAAGCCTATGACTTCCACATGTATCACTCGGCACAAACTTTCAACACGCACCAATTAGTGCGTTGAATAATAGCACAAGAAAATCTAAATCGAATTGAGAATTCGGCAATTTTCATATTTTTTATTATAGTTTGTATTTTATATCTGCTATATTTGAATTTTGATTTTAAAATATTTTCAATATAGATCTTAAATTTTATTTTTCTATCTCTGCTTATTTAAAAAAAATGTTGGCTACGATTTAGGTTTTTGAACTCACTTTTTAGTAAATCAAATAGAAAAAAAACCATGTAATTAATAGCTGATATGTATAAATTTTAAAAGAAAATAGAACTATCCTACGCGCGCATGAGCTGATTAATTGGCGATTTTTCAAATAGAAACTATGCATACATACTGTAATTTACCTTGTAATTTGTACAATGTAAATTATTGTTTTGCAAACTTTTGTTGTATTTTGAGGTAATATAGTGTGGTGGTTCGTCTGGTTTTGAAGAAATGATTCAATTATTTTTTCCAAGGTATTTTAATTACTACAGATATAAAAATAAATATTAATGTTAAATTTTAGTTATTATTATTTTTACAAATTAATATTTAGTTAAGAAGAGTTTTAAAAGGTTTTATGAAATGTGAGAATGAATGGCCAATATAAAAAAAATTCTCAGATTCCTTACTTACTAAAATTATCAAAAAGTGAAAAGCATGTTGGTTGAAAGAATTATCTTAGAAGGAATAATGCTACATTTAATTTTCACCAAAACGTTTCGATGATTGCTGTCACCAAAGACTGCGGGTGACGGAGCAAAAATAAAAGAATATTAAACTTGGGTTGATGATCAAGAAGATGTATTCTTCTTCAAAAAATATTTTTAATCTTATAATCTAAATTTTTAATCCGAATATGCCATTTATAATAATAATATTTAAAGGAATTTTTTGTTTAATGAATTATTGAACTGTTTGTAAGCTGCTTGTAATGTGGTAAACCGTGGCAGCGTCGTTCACAAAAAGATGAAAATGTTCCAATTAAATATTGAAGGAATTTAAACAACCCAGTGAAGTTGGTTGCCACTCGGCCGTTGTCACATGATGCGGAACAAAAGTTTAAGGAACAGTAACTTCCTATGGGAGAGACTGATACTTTTCTAGGGGTGTTCTCTTTTAATGGTCTTGGGATACCTAGGTGGTCGTCCAGAGGGGTGTTCGGATGGGTCTTTCGAGAAACTCCTTCGAACTAAGTGTAATGAGGCGAAGAATCTTGTAATATACATGTAGAAGGCATATCTTCAATATAATAATACTAAATAATTTCCAAGTCCAACGCCAATTATAGCATCTATATATCTAGTTATAGCATCTGTCTATAGCTGAGATAAAGGTTTTTATTTTCAGGAAATGTCAATGCTAGCATTCTTCGCCTATCACCTTGATGTATTTTTTTACTTCTTGTTATTGGCTCGAAATATTGGGCTGAAAATCGAACACTTTGGTTAGTAGCCCGTAAAACCATATTGACTCTCTTCACTTGTTTATATTGGAATTGGCCTAAAATGTTTTCAAGGTAATCCCAGAGGTTTTCAGACAATAAAATAAATTGAAATGCGTTTTTCTTGTTTTTGTAAAATTAATATTATAAGTTTTTGAGTTATAAAACTCTTCCACAGAGACCCTCTAGACGATATATGATAATTCGAAAACAATAAGCTATACAAGAAAAGCATTGTAGTTAATATTGATATACCTGAAAAATATATTTAATTGACGAAGTGAGTTGTTTGAAACCTTGAGAATCATATATTAAATAATTTTAGAAGAGAAAAGAACATTTCTCTATTGTCAAAGAAAACGTCACAATTACGATGTGCTTTTGCTATTGAGAAATTAAGTTCCTTCTAAACATAGGTGAGCGAGATTTTAATTGATAAACGAAGAATGGCAACTGCATTCAAGAACATCACATCGCCAATCTACTGTCAACGTTTGAAATCGATTACTCTGGACGATTGATGCTTAGTGGGGGCAACAATCGTTAGCACCCATCCCTCCAATCTGCAGTTAGGGCGTGGCTGCATTGGCTTAAAAGTATCATTTAAAAAAAAAATTACTTTTAAAAATTGATGTTTCAAATTTAGTAAATTATCTCCCTGAGAAATTTCCGAGGCTTTTGCGGCAGTAGAAACTCGTCAAAATATCCAATTCCACAAAAAACGCGTAAATCTTCGAGCAAGAAAAAGAAGAAAAAGAAATGTTCACGTAAGCTGTGCTTCTTTTTGTTAATTGAAAAATGGCATTCCTCCATCCACTTATCTTGGAAGTGAGGCATGTCGAAAGAACCAATTCTAGAAACCGAACCTTTGTCTACAGAACTGCGAATTGACCAATCCGCCGCGAGCAGGCTTCCGTCTATTTAAGGCCTAGTCCACAGTGAACTTTTGATTCTAAGTTTTGTAAATTCATGACTAAAAACTAATTAAATAATTAATAAATAAAAATACATTAAAAAAGCTTTTATTTAAATGCACTAAAAAGGAAAAAATAAAATATTTAATCTTCTGTCATTGAGCAATTAGATGTATCTGAGTGAAAATAAAAGCGGCGGGACGATCATATTTAGAGAAGTAAAAATATAGCAAACACTTATAAAAATCGCTAATCAGCTGCTACATATTAAATCACTAGCCGAATGACCCGGGCAACGCCCGTGTTTTACCCGATTGAATGTTTTTATTCAAATACTATTTGTTACAATTATAAATTGGCGCCGTGGATGTCACTCTTGTGTCCCGCTCCAAACTTTACATGTACATTAGGTCAGCTGATATTACCTCCCATCTTCACCGCTAGAGGCGCTGCTCGCGAGCGAAAGGGCAAATTTTCAAATAACTCGACGAATATTCGGGGGATAGAGAACTGAAATTTTCACTATAAGTTTAAACATATTCTACTCTATATACTGTTAAATTTCAGTCAGATTAGTTACGTATTGTGGACGTGTATAGCCGACAAACATACATACATACATACACGGGCTTTTATATATATAGGGATAATATAAATGAGTTTTAAAAATTGTAAAAAAAAAAAATGCATCGGCCAGGAATCGAACCCGGGTTGCTCGCGTGGCAGGCGAGCATTCTACCACTGAACCACCGATGCTTATAAGAAATGGCCATATTTGGGTATTTATTCCATTCGCAAAAGCAAACGATGACAGAATTGATTGTTGATGACTCTGATATTTGTATATATAACTAGACGAATGGCCCGGGCAACGCCCGGGTTTTACCCGAGTGCGTATATATTTTAAAAATGTTTTAATTAAAATACTATTCGTTACAATTATAAATTGGCGCCATGGATGTCTCTCTTGTGAAACGTCCCGCCCCAAACTGTGTGTGTCTTGAAAATATAAAAATAAAAATGTGAACGGAAAAATATGTCCAGGGTAGCCTAGTGGTCATGGCATCTGCCCGGTAAGCGGAAGGTCGTGGGTTCGATTCCCATCCCTTGACACTTTTTTATTTTATCCATTCTGACCAAAATCTATCCGTGAACTTCACACAGTGAACTTCACACAGAGAGAATAAGGCAATTATATAAGTAGATAATCCAAATTGTGCCTTATCACACACTATTTTTTTATTTGGCCTTATTACCTTGTGTTTATAATCTATGACGTAATGCCGGCGGCGCGCGCCCGTTGGCTGCCGGCGAGCACGTGACCTCCCTGTGCGCGCGCATCCGTGACAGAACCGGCCGGCCCATGACGGTCGTGACTATATATATAATGGATGGATAATAATAATAATATAATAATAATAATAATAATAATTATTATTATTATTATTATTATTATTATTATTATTATCGCAGCTAAGATTATTGTTTATTTAGTTTGAATATCATGCAGGGAAAAGGAATTAAATGTTTACAACAAAATGTAAGAAAAGGTATCTTGGCACTGAATGAGCTTCAAGCTTCTATAAAAGACAACCCACCAGATATCATCCTAATACAGGAACCTTATCTGATTGATAGAGATGTAATTTTCGATTTGGAATCTCAAATAGTGCATTCAACGACAGATGAACAAATTTACACTGCAACGATCTTTATGAATAAGAGTTTAAAATTTAATAAAATCAATAAATTCACAAACTCCTTTTGTACAACCACTTCTTTAAATTCAGCAAAATCAAATACTATTATCGCAAACTTTTATATACATCCACATAGATTTAATGACACTCATCGAGAATTTATCCAAGAGCTTCTGGAGACCTACAATCAACAACCTATTATACTATGTGGTGACTTCAATTCTAGACACCCAGTCTGGTTTGATCCGACAACTAACTCCAATGGTTTCAAATTCCACTCCATCATAGATGAACATAACCTATTTATTCATAATCTTAAGATGCCCACCTGCCGAAATTCTAGCTTTATAGATCTTACGATTTCAAACAAAAAATCAATAAGTTTGGTACAAAACTGGAAGACGACTATATTGACGCACATTTCAGATCACGTAGCAATAACCTTTGACATTTATCACAATTTTAACAGGCAAAGGACAGTTCAAAACTCAACATGGAAATTTATAGAAAAAGATGCTGACTGGAAAACATTTACCGAAAAAATAGCAATACAAGACGTAGATAATATTATCACCATGATAAACCACGCGTCAAACATAAAAGATATTGACAACATTGTAAAGACTCTCACACAAATAATTAAAGAGGCAGCTTATCTGTCACTAAATGTCAAGACAAGAAGCGGAAATCATAAAACAAATACATACTGGTGGGATGAGAAGCTGGAGAAAATGAAAAACGATTTCCACTATATTAGAAATTTGTATTACCGACATGGAAAGGTCCTTGAAAAAAACTATAAATCAATGAGAAATAAATATTTAAATAAAAGTAAAAAGGCAAAAAGAGCGAGTTGGAGAATTTTTATAGAAGAAAGTCATTCAAATAACTCATTTGGTAATGCTTACAGGATATTCAAGTCATTGAGATCGAAAAATAGAAATTTAGGATTACCACTAATAGATAATTTACCAGATCATTTAAAGACCGACAAAATAAAAAGTTTAATGAACGATCTATTTCAGGATGATATTGGAGGTTTGGATAAAGATGATCATATTTTGATTAGAAATTATACGCCTAAATATAAAAATAAAAGTAGTGTTTATATCGAATCTAAGGAAATAGAGGAAACAATTTTAAAAACAAATATTAAAAAAGCACCGGGCCCTGATTACATTAGTAACAATATGATTAGACAGGCTAAAATAAAAATAATCCCAATTCTGCATAAATTATTCAATAAATGTATAGAAATGGGATATTATCCGGATGAATGGAAAAAATCATTCTTAAAAATAATTCCAAAACCAGGCAAAACGAATTATGAAATAAATAAAAGTTATAGACCTATATCACTGACATCTAATCTATCTAAAACATTTGAGAATATAATAAAAAATAAATTAAGTAAGTATTATTTAGAGAATAATTTAATGAGCTCAAGGCAGCATGGTTTTATTAAATCTAGATCAACAATTACTGGAATGGATAAAATTATAGAAACTATATTGAAACATAAACAAAAAGAATTGACTTCCTTGATAGCTATAGATATTGCGGGTGCATTCGACAATGCATGGTGGCCTGCTATTATAAAAAGAATGGATAATGATGATGTTCCCTCAGATTTAATACGGATCATAAAATCTTATTTGAATAATGAAAGGGAGGTGAAATTTACATACGAATCAGAAACTTTTTATAAGAAACTAACTAAAGGATGTCCACAGGGTGGACCTTTATCACCACTTCTATGGAATATTTTGCTAAATGATTTGTTGATAAATTTTGATTCAATGAATGCAGATATTATATGTTATGCAGACGACGTTACAATAATTTGCTGGAATAAGACTATTGAAGGACTAAAAACCGCAAGTGAATACACCTTAAATTATGTGATCCAATGGTGTAATAGAAATAAATTAACGATCAGTACAGAGAAGACTAATATGCTATACCTACATAACAGACAAAAAATACCTATTAAGGTTAATAACAATATAATAATGCCGGTCAAGCAAGTAAAAATTCTGGGAATGAAATTTTCTAATCATAAATGGAAAAACAAAGTTAACTTTACACCGCATGTTAATGATATTCTGTGTAAGGCAGGACGTATGAAAAATGTATTGTGTTCACTAAGTGGCAATATGTGGGGTTTAGACACTCAAAAGAGGTTAACTTTATTCAAAACAATCATTAGGCCTGTACTTACATACGGTTCTGAAATTAGGTTCAAATATTTAAACAATCGTTGTAAACAAAAACTGAACTCCATGCAGTACCAGATCATTTTATGGGCAGTTAGAGCATACAAAACCACTTCATCAAACTGTGTGCATAGCTTGGCAAAAATTCCACTCCTAACAGACTATATAGAATCCAGAATAATCAAATTTGATCTAGCTCAACTGTCCATTGAAGATCTAATTACTTACGAACCCCATGCTCCAAGTATAGTCAAATCATTCTTACACGCAAAAATGAATGAAATTTTGAGAACACTAATGAAATTTTCAGAAGCTTTTTCGTATTTGGAATTCCAAGATTTTTCCGTCCAAATTTTTATAATATCCAATTCATTACAGATCATGGCAATTTTGGGAAATTTTTGGCAACTATCGGCGCCGTGAAGGAACCAGGATGCTTCTGCGGAGGTGAAGTTCAAGACGCGAGACATCTACTTCTGGAGTGCCCAATTTTCCGGGATTTTAGAGAAAATAGATTTGGTCGTATTGGACAGCTTGATGAATTTGTAGACAAAAAAGAAAAGTATAAAAATTTTGATCAATTTTGTAAATACATATACAACTTTCTCTTGAATTGGAAAAAAGAGAAGGAATCTTAGAAAAAAAAAAGAACTGCGATGCTTGCTCTGTATGTTTTGCTTTGTTGTTTGTTTTTCTCTTTGGACAATTTTCTTTGGTTAATTTATGTAAAATAATTAATTGAACAGGATTGTATATAGCCGAATTGCTGTAATGCAGTGAAAGGTATTGACGCAAATATCCCTGAGTTTGGGATATCGCGTTTCATGATGTTAATAAAGTTAATTAATTATTATTATCATTAGATAATGATAATGATC